>OX459035.1:54505176-55105176 GCA_949775005.1 Orthosia gothica | reverse complement strand
TTGCCCTACTTGCAGCTCATCCTCGTCTCGTTTGCCCAGTTTCGCGTTGAAGTCCCCCACGACAACGGTGAAGTGAGTTTTGAAACCATGCATGGCTCAGGAGATATCCTCATACATGGTCTCTACCTCGTCGTCGGGGTGTGCCTAGGTTGGGGCGTAGACCTGTATGACCTTCAGCGAATATCTTGATGATATTCTGATTATAAGGTACGCCACCCTGGTCGACACACTCTCGATCTTCACCACGTTGTTCACAAGGGACTTGTGGACGATAAACCCGACACCACCCTGGGACTGCTGGTCACCCTCTCGGAAATATAGCTGGTTACCGGATTTGAGGATTATCGAGTCCTCCCCCTCTCTTCGGACTTCAGATAACCCTATAATTCTCCATCGCAACCTGCTCAATTCCTCTTTGAGTTCGGTGATCTTCCTGTCGTCGTTCCGAAGTATGCGCGTGTTGTACGTTGCCAGGTTCAGTCGTCGGTGATTGTTGGGGTAGCCGGATCTCGTCCGGAGATTCTTAGCACCCCTTGCCATGCCGTAACCTCGACCGCTACCGTAGTCAAAGGTAGGCAGGCTGCCAGGCAATAGGGGCCATTTTTTATTTGTGCTATTCATGGGTGGTTTAGCCATAATCGCCACACTTGGCAGGCGGATTGGCGATCGCAGTATGGTTGTTACAGAAGCACAGAGAACGCTGCTGCCCATTCTCTGGTTTGTCCCTTAGTCGCTTCTTACGACACCCACGGGAAGACATGGGATGGTGAAATTCTTTACGTCCGGCACCATACGGAACGTATTTACGCATCTTTGGGCGGAAATAAATACCATATGAAGAAGGGAAAAATCGTTCGGCTTCCATACAGGGATAGATTAGTAATTCAACAACGCAAATCATTTTATTTTGAAAATATACATTTAGTCGTTTTTTTTCATGATATCTAGACTTCTAAAGACCCTTTATAGGGATCCTGCCGTTTTGCCGAAAAGATTTTGACAAAATTTCATTACCCAAACAAATTTCAGCAATCTTTTTTTATACCATTGCAATATTTCGAATGATTTTAGTACGCATATTTTTATTTGGTCAAATTTTTACATGGCAAAATTTTACCAAGTATAATGTCATTATGGCATTTGGTCTTTAATCAAATGATTTATTACAGCAAACAATCTTCAGACAATAAACGTTTGGTGAAATGATTTGTTAAGACAAAAAGTATTAAGGCAAACATAAGATTTTTTGAATTATATAATAAAAAATACAATTTTATTTTTTGATTAATTCTTTCAATTTGTCTGAAACAAGTCAAATTTATGGTTACTTGATATTAATTTATTTATGGAAGTAGTTAGAGTAGGTTAATTATAAAAAAAATGGTTAGGTTAGGTTAGGTTAAAACTGTGACCTCCTACGCACGAGCCGAGCGAGCGAAGCGAGCGGTGCCGCGGCAGCGGCCGGCGAGTGCCAGAAACGACTTGCATTAATAGAAAAAAGAGATTGTTTTTAGTAGGTTACCCGGAACTGAACTATTAAGATTAGGATAATTAGTTATTTAAAAAAAATGGTTAGGTTAGGTTAAAACTGTGACCTGCATTAAATTTAAAAAAAATATATATAAAAAAAGAGAAATAAAAAACTATAAATATTTGGCTTATTTGATTTTGCGTAAAAACTGTTATTCCAAGTGAAATATTTGAATAAATAAAAAATGTTAAAAGTACTAGTTGGTAAACAAGTTATAGTTTAAACGTTCATTTCCCAAACATTATGTTTGCGTTAAAAATTTTCGTGAATAGATTTTTTGCTAAGTAATAATTTGGGAAATGAAATTATGCGAAAAATTTTTTGGTAAGTGAAAATTTGTCAAATTCGTTTCGGTCAAACAAGGGAGACCCCCCTTTATAAAATTTCGCGCGCTCGTTTTCGTCCTAAATCAACATCCATTTCGATACAAATTTCCAAAAGTGCTAATTCGTACGCAAACTTGCTTCTTACTGCTCATCACAGCATCTATCTGTTTCGCACGTAGAGTCGGATGTCGTGACTCGTTATTTTCTTAACGCGAATGAACTATAGTGATGTCGTCTTTTGTCACATTTGTGGCAGGGCTGGTCGTGCAGAGTGTGCCTGTTGAAATTTTCATTGATAGCGGGTTCGAAGTTCGAAATAAGTGCTAAGGTGTTACAAAGGTTGATGTGTGGATTGTGGAGGTTAAATTGACTTCTGACACTCCGATAAATCATCGTCCTTATAGGCTATCAGTTGATGAAAAGAACAGAGTTCGCGACGGCGCAAGAATAACTTTCTTTTTGGAAAAAGAAAGTAATTTTTCACTTTGTAGTTTTTTTTATGAAAGTCGTAATAAAGTTTATTTTTATTTTTCACTCTTTAGTTCTCTATCTAATAGGCAAGTTGTTTAATAAGGTACCTATAATCCCAGAATAGATTACCCGAAAATCATGAAAATGAACATAATCGGTGAAATGAGAGAGTACCAAAGGTGAACTGTACACATCTGCGTGCCCCTTTAGAGCGTACTGGCGTGATGTTTTGTTATGAAATGGTCGAGATTTGCCGTTATTTATTAACGAGTTCTGTTGTATATCGCCGAAGTTCTTCATAAGATTAAAAAAAAGAAAAGAAAATCAAACATAACGTCGAACAAAGAACTTTTTGGAAAGTCGTGGACTATCTGCTGTTAAAGGGAGGTCTACGATCCATGCCGCTGGTCTACGACATTGAAAGATACTGGAGCTTTAAGATGTTTACTAGCCTTGATATGGCTACTAGGTTCTACAAAGTGCCTGTGAACGATTATGATTCTAGTAAGACCTACAAATGGGAGGAGCGGCAGTTTCTGGGGCTTGCAATTATTGCCCTCTGTGTCTCTAAAACAGCAGTTGTAAATAACAGCTTAAGTTAAGTCCGTAATGTTTAGTTATAATATTCTTTTGTATCTCATTATGTGAAACCTTTTATTTTATCATTTGCTGTTAGCATATAAGATTCCTTTGTATTCAATAATGTTAAGCTCTTTGTTACCTGATTATTGGCCATTGTTTGACCTATAAAATTCCTTTGTAATCTATAGTGTTAAGCCCCTTTTGTTGTCTAATTTTAACCTATAAGATTCCTTTGTATTCTGTAGTGATAAGGCCCTTTATTTTACCTGAAAACTGATGATTATTCAATAAATGCTGCATACATTCTATAAAACAATCACTACACAACTTACAAGACGTGGCAACGCGCGAAAAACTATAAAAGAGCGCCACCCCCGCACATCGTCGTCATTCTACAACACACCGTCCTAGCGTCAACACGTTTCTCAGCAGCTTCAATCTAAAAATACTTGTTTCATTGTGGTATTCCTGGTTCCCTACTAAGTCTACAAAACAAAGTTCAACTGTGCACAGCATAGCAGTTTGAAACAGCAGTCAAGGGTGATGAACCATTTTGTGGACCGCTGAGCAGGACGCTGTTCGCGGCTATATAATACTTCTGACTGCTTGATTAAAGAGCCGGTTTCATCAATATTTGACCCCAGGTTCCTCACGGAACATCATACGGATGTCAGTGCTGTTGGACTTGGTGCCATTGTAGTACAAGGGCATTTCAGTAAGAGAAAGAGGGTTATGGAGTATTTGGTAAGTCAACCCAGCAGCTACTGACAGGTTGCTTGCTTGTTTATTTACTGCTGGCTAGCTTGGGCGCAGTTGCTCACATCATCGGATCTTTGATGCAAGATATTGTACTTAGGGACTCGCAGCCAAATAGAGAGGCCCAGGCTCTGTCTCAATGACGGTAGGAGAGCATTGTATGCTGAGGTCATATGGGAGACATGCAACTGTGAGGCCTCTGTGTCAATGGCGGTAGGAGAGTATTCTATGCTGAGGTCATATAGGAGACAAGCAACTGTGAGGCCTGTCTCAATGTCGGTAAGAGAGCGCTCTTTGCTTAGGTCATATGGGAGACAAGCAACTGTGACGCCTCTGTCTCAATGATGTGGTAGGAAAGCGCTCTATGCTGAGGTCATATGGGAGACAAACAACTGTGACGCCTCTGTCTCAATGACGTGGTAGGAGAACGCTCTGTGCTGAGGTCATATGGGAGACAAACAACTGTGACGCCTCTGTCTCAATGACGTGGTAGGAGAACGCTCTGTGCTGAGGTCATATGGGAGACAAACAACTGTGACGCCTCTGTCTCAATGACGTGGTAGGAGAACGCTCTGTGCTGAGGTCATATGGGAGACAAACAACTGTGACGCCTCTGTCTCAATAACGTGGTAGGAGAACGCTCTGTGCTGAGGTCATATGGGAGACAAACAACTGTGACGCCTCTGTCTCAATGATGTGGTAGGAGAACGCTCTGTGCTGAGGTCATATGGGAGACAAACAACTGTGACGCCTCTGTCACAATGACGGTAGGAGAGCACTCTATGCTGAGGTCATATGGGAGACAAGCAACTGTGACGCCTCTGTCTCAATGACGGTAGGAAAGCACTCTATGCTGAAGTCATATGGGAGACAAGCAACTGTGAGGCCTGTCTCAATGATGTGGTAGAAAAGCGCTCTATGCTGAGGTCATATGGGAGACAAGCAACTGTGAGGCCTCTGTCTCAATGACGTGGAGGGAGAACGCTCTGTGCTGAGGTCATATGGGAGACAGACAACTGTGACGCCTCTGTCTCAATGATGTGGTAGGAAACCGCTTTATGCTGAGGTTATATGGGAGACAAGCAACTGTGAGGCCTCTGTCTCAATGTCGGTAGGAGAGCACTTTATTCTGAGGTCATTTGAGAGACAAACAACTGTGACGCCTCTGTCACAATGACGGTAGGAGAGCACTCTATGCTGAGGTCATATGGGAGACAAGCAACTGTGACGCCTCTGTCTCAATGACGGTAGGAAAGCACTCTATGCTGAGGTCATATGGGAGACAAGCAACTGTGAGGCCTGTCTCAATGATGTGGTAGAAAAGCGCTCTATGCTGAGATCATATGGGAGACAAGCAACTGTGAGGCCTCTGTCTCAATGACGTGGAGGGAGAACGCTCTGTGCTGAGGTCATATGGGAGACAAACAACTGTGACGCCTCTGTCTCAATGATGTGGTAGGAAACCGCTTTATGCTGAGGTTATATGGGAGACAAGCAACTGTGAGGCGTCTGTCTCAATGTCGGAAAGAGAGCACTTTATTCTGAGGTCATTTGAGAGACAAACAACTGTGACGCCTCTGTCTCAATGACGGTAGGAGAGCACTCTATGCTGAGGTCATATGGGAGACAAGCAACTGTGACGCCTCTGTCTCAATGATGTGGTAGGAAAGCGCTCTATGCTGAGGTCATATGGGAGACAAGCAACTGTGAGGCCTCTGTCTCAATAACGTGGTAGGAGAACGCTCTGTGCTGAGGTCATATGGGAGACAAACAACTGTGACGCCTCTGTCTCAATGATGTGGTAGGAGAACGCTCTGTGCTGAGGTCATATGGGAGACAGGCAACTGTGAGGCCTCTGTCTCAATGATGTGGTAGGAGAACACTCTGTGCTGAGGTCATATGGGAGACAAACAACTGTGACGCCTCTGTCTCAATGTCGTGGTAGGAGAACGCTCTGTGCTGAGGTCATATGGGAGACAAGCAACTGTGAGGCCTCTGTCTCAATGATATGGTAGGAAAGCGCTCTATGTTGAGATCATATGGGAGACAAACAACTGTGACGCCTCTGTCTCAATGACGTGGTAGGAGAACGCTCTGTGCTGAAGTCATATGGGAGACAAGCAACTGTGACGCCTCTGTCTCAATGATGTGGTAGGAAAGCGCTATATGCTGAGGTCATATGGGAGACAAGCAACTGTGAGGCCTCTGTCTCAATGACGTGGAGGGAGAACGCTCTGTGCTGAGGTCATATGGGAGACAAACAACTGTGACACCTCTGTCTCAATGACGTGATTGGAGAACGCTCTGTGCTGAGGTCATATGGGAGAAAAGCAACTGTGACGCCTCTGTCTCAATGACAGTAGGAGAGCACTCTATGCTGGGGTCATATGGGAGACAAGCAACTGTGAGGCCTCTGTCTCAATGATGTGGTAGGAAAGCGCTCTATGCTGAGATCATATGGGAGACAAACAAATGTGACGCCTCTGTCTCAATGACGTGGTAGGAGAACGCTTTGTGCTGAGGTCATATGGGAGACAAGCAACTGTGACGCCTCTGTCTCAATGATGTGGTAGGAAAGCGCTCTATGTTGAGGTCATATGGGAGACAAGCAACTGTGAGGCCTCTGTCTCAATGACGTGGTAGGAGAACGCTCTAAGCTGAGGTCATATGGGAGACAAGCAACTGTGAGGCCTCTGTCTCAATTATGTGGTAGGAGAACGCTCTGTGCTGAGGTCATATGGGAGACAGGCAACTGTGAGGCCTCTGTCTCAATGATGTGGTAGGAGAACGCTCTGTGCTGAGGTCATATGGGAGACAAGCAACTGTGAGGCCTCTGTCTCAATGATGTGGTAGGAAAGCGCTCTATGCTGAGATCATATGGGAGACAAACAACTGTGACGCCTCTGTCTCAATGACGTGGTAGGAGAACGCTTTGTGCTGAGGTCATATGGGAGACAAGCAACTGTGACGCCTCTGTCTCAATGATGTGGTAGGAAAGCGCTCTATGCTGAGGTCATATGGGAGACAAGCAACTGTGAGGCCTCTGTCTCAATGACGTGGTAGGAGAACGCTCTAAGCTGAGGTCATATGGGAGACAAGCAACTGTGAGGCCTCTGTCTCAATGATGTGGTAGGAAAGCGCTCTATGCTGAGGTCATATGGGAGACAAGCAACTGTGAGGCCTCTGTCTCAATGTCGGTAGGAGAGCACTTTATTCTGAGGTCATTTGAGAGACAAACAACTGTGACGCCTCTGTCTCAATGATGTGGTAGGAAAGCGCTCTATGCTGAGGTCATATGGGAGACAAGCAACTTTGAGGCCTCTGTCTCAATGTCGGTATGAGAGCACTTTATTCTGAGGTCATTTGAGAGACAAACAACTGTGACGCCTCTGTCTCAATGACGGTAGGAGAGCCCTCTATGCTGAGGTCATTTGGGAGACAAGCAACTGTGAGGCCTCTGTTTCAATGATGTGGTAGGAAAGCGCTCTATGCTGAGGTCATATGGGAGACAAGCAACTGTGAGGCCTCTGTCTCAATGTCGGTAGGAGAGCACTTTATTCTGAGGTCATTTAAGAGACAAACAACTGTGACGCCTCTGTCTCAATGATGTGGTAGGAAAGCGCTCTATGCTAAGGTCATATGGGAGACAAGCAACTGTGAGGCCTCTGTCTCAATGTCGGTAGGAGAGCACTTTATTCTGAGGTCATTTGAGAGACAAACAACTGTGACGCCTCTGTCTCAATGACGGTAGGAGAGCACTCTATGCTGAGGTCATATGGGAGACAAGCAACTATGAGGCCTCTGTCTCAATGATGTGGTAGGAAAGCGCTCTATGCTGAGGTCATATGGGAGACAAGCAACTGTGACGCCTCTGTCTCAATGATGTGGTAGGAAAGCGCTCTATGCTGAGGTCATATGGGAGACAAGCAACTGTGAGGCCTCTGTCTCAATGACGTGGTAGGAGAACGCTCCGTGCTGAGGTCATATGGGAGACAAGCAACTCTGAGGCCTCTGTCTCAATGACGGTAGGGGAGCACTCTATGCTGAGGTCATATGGGAGACAAACAACTGTGAGGCCTCTGTCTCAATGATGTGGTCGGAAAGCGCTCTATGCTGAGGTCATATGGGAGACAAGCAACTGTAAGGCCTCTGTCTCAATGACGTGGTAGGAGAAAGCTCCGTGCTGAGGTCATATGGGAGACAAGCAACTCTGAGGCCTCTGTCTCAATGACGGTAGGGGAGCACTCTATGCTGAGGTATTATGGGAGAAAAACAACTAGGGATTGGAAAATCCGGAGTTTATTAAATCCGGATACCTGTGTTCCCGTCCGATTAAATCAAATCAAATCAAAATATTTATTTGCTAGAAATACATTGTTCAGTTGTTGTTTGTTGAAATCCAGATTATCCAGTTGTTTCGAATATTGAGTTTTTTATTTGAATTGATAGGCTCGCGCTTGACTACTATCTAAGTTTAAATGTTTTAAGTTTATTTGATAAAACTGAAATAAAATAGCACAAATTATTTAAAATCTGCATATTTTACTCGCTCAATTACCGAATACAAGAATGTTCACCGTCGACCACATCATCTTTTTCCATCAACTGAGATAGTGGTAATGTGCAAGCCTATAAAATAAAAAAATAACCAACTAAAATAAACAACAGAACTTGTTATTCTCCTTTTTATGGTTCCGTACCCAAAGGGTAAAAACGGGACCCTATTACTAAGACTTCGCGGTCCGTCTGTCTGTCACCAGGCTGTATCTTATGAACCGTGATAGCTAGACAGTTGAAAATTTCACAGATGATGTATTTCTGGGGGGTGACCATAAGCTCTTAGAGTAAGGTTATTTTGAGTGTGTGTAAGGGACAGATGTATATGACGTCATATACATCTGTCCCTTACACACACTAAAAATAACCTTACTCTAAGAGCTTATGGTCACCACCCTGTTGCCGCTATAACAACAAATACTAAAAACAGAATGAAATTAATATTTATGTGGGGCTCTCATACAACAAACGTTATTTTTATGCCGTTTTTTGCGATAATGGTACGGAACACTTCGTGCGCGAGTTCGACTCGCACTTGGTCGGTTTTTTATAAAAATGCAGTCTCTAGAAAAAAGTTTAACGTAAGTTAGTTACAAATAAGAAAAGAATTACTCAATAAATTATATTTCTATTCCATCTAATCAGTCGTTCATATCATAATAGTAATACGTATTTTAATCAGTCTTCTTTAAAAAAAGGTTTTTTTTTTACTATTTATAGGCTTGCGCTTGACCACTATCTCACCTGATGGTAAGCGATTATGTTGTCGACGATGAAGAGCCTAGACTCGACCAGTATCTCATCGCCGATTGGCCTCTTGCCCGTTTTTCGATCGACTCAAGTGCATCCAGCTGGTATTTGGCAGATTCATCCCAGAGATGAGAGCAGTACTCTATTCATGATCTAACTTGCGCTTGATACAAATTAAGCAACTGTTCTGGGGTGAAGTACCGTCACACCTTCGCAAGGATCCCCAACTTTTTGGTAGCCAGCTGAGCTTTTGCCTCAATGAATGGACCAAAATTGAGAGTCGATTCAACGTAACGCCAAGAAGCTCAAGAAGTCGGTTCGTTATCGGCACGGTCACACCTCGGAAAGAAGGAGCCGGGTGGAACTGCCTCTTTTTAGCGGAAAAAAAAGACACGCCTGACCCAGCTTTGTGCAGCAGCATTGAACCTGACCAAAATGGCATCACCCCATTCGGAGACAGCCTTCAAGGACAGATTCAAGCGCCCAACCATGGTCTCTCGGAGAGACCGGATCCAAGGCTCAGTTGCCGGCGCCGGCGCGCGCGTTGGACACGTATCTCTCAGCAACAGTGCTGTCATCCGCATACCCGAAGGTTTTAGCAGATCGTTTATGTGAAGCAAGAACAATGTTGCTGAGAGTGCTGATCCTTGACGAACCCCGGCATTAATATCCAGTTGGTCAGACCAGCGGCCATCAATAACCACTCGGTTGGACCGGTCCCTCAGGAAGTCTGCAAAATAATCGCACAGACCACTGGGCAGACCGAATGAAGGAAGCTCATACACAAGTATTTTTTTATTATTAAAAGAACAATTTTTCAATGAATCTTTAAGAAACATAATTGAACATTCTGTACGCACGCGGGCAATTTCTGAGAATATGCTTCGTACACAGCGCGCCAACAACACGTATGGGCTGCGAACTACTGGTTATATTATACCGAGACTTATTAACAGTCTACCCTCAGAAATAAATAATTGTATATCTGACCCGCGCGGCTTCGCTCCCATCAAAATATACGTATATAGCCTATGTTACTCGGGAATAATGTAGCTTTCCATAGGTGAAAGAATTTATTAAATCGGTCCAATAGTTTCGGAGCCTATTCGGTACAAACAAACAAAATAATCTTTCCTCTTTATAATATTAGATATATAGATAAAAAATTAAGCTTAAACAATATTATTTAAGTATTATTTAGATAATGCAGAGATGTTTAGACTAGCTAGATAAAGACCTAAATAATAATATTTAGGTCTTTAACTAGTTTGAGTTGTTATTAATTATCCCTTTTAGTGTTTTTTTTTATATATATAGCAATTACATAAACATACTAATAGACTCACGATAGCACAAGTTTAAACCTTAGTGGTTTTTGGTTGCTATCTAATACGAATAAACCTGTAATTTTTTGTATAATTGATAAATAAAGTTAAAAAAAAAGAATGTTTTCATGCCAGACCCTGTCAAAAGCCTTCGAGATGTCCAAGGAGACGGCAAGCGACTCCAACATGATCGCGTGAAGTGTCTCATTGTTAAGGCGCCGTCTTATTTTATTACAGAACGTGCCAGCAGCAAAAAAAGCTCTTTCGGTCATCCAGTTGATCTATAGACTAATAAAAATAAAACCTAAGCCAAATATTATTCAGATTTGCGCATTAGCATAGCTAATACTGATCTACCAATTACTTAAAATGAAAATTTGTGGATATATACAAATATTACCCGTTAAAATTAGTTTTGGAGTAATCCGAAAAAACCGGATTCCTGACTAAAAACCGGATTTAAAAATGTCAAGAAATACCCGGATTTGTCAGTTATTTTCGAATTTCGAAGAATCCAGATTGCAATCTCTACAAGCAACGGTTAGGCCTCTGTCTCAATGTCGTGGTAGGAGAGCGCTCTATGAAAGGCCCCTGGGGCGGATGGTATTACCATCACAGCGCTGCGCCACCTGCGTGCCACCCCTAATGCTGGCAGGAAGGGCGCGTCATAATGCTGCCGTTGTTTGGTGCCGCTCGGAGCACAGCACGACGCTCCAGTTGTCGAGGGTACTGCACCTACTTACAGCATCACTGAACAGGAAATCGCATGCAGTCCGAATACTGTTCCTCGACATGGAAAAAGCCTTCGATCGTGTCTGGCACAAAGGTTTATATTTAAAATGTCACAGTCCGACGCGCCCCTTCGCTCAAGAAAGGTGGTCTCTTCCTTGCTTAAAAATAGGACATATACAGGATGGTGGTTAACGGAGCGCTTTCGAGCTCCCGTCCCTCTCGAGAGAGCGAGACCAACAAGAAACGCCTCCGCACGCAGCAGAACCAGACCCTGCGTCGGCTACGTGAGGACCAACGTCATCGTGCGGGACCTCAACATGAGAACCTGGACGACTTCTGCGCCCACCTCGCATCCAATATGTTTGCCCGGGCTGACGCTTCTGCTTGCCCCATATAGCTCCATAATCGCGATGCGAGGCGTCTCCCGCGCGGCCTGGTGCCCGACACAGCATCAGCGAATGGTGTTGCCGTAGCTGAATACTGGGCCAAACAACATTCACACACGCCACGGGGTCTCATTGCTAAGAAAGAAAATTTGGTTCAAATAAATCTCACTAGATGGCGCGACATGTACACACAATTCATTGTGTGTAAAATTAACATTTTCTGGAATTGAACATAAATATTGTATGTTCTTGTTTAATCATAATCATTTATTTATTTGCGAATATGGGTACAAAAGAAAAGATCTTAATCAACTCTCCTAAGTACAAAATTATGGAATATTGGGCTCTTAATTCACATTTCAAAGATTATTTTAACGGATCATTTAAAATTGATGCGCATTTTTAAATTTCTGAGGCATTCCACTCGATTGTTAAAATTTGCATTGTATGTAACACATTTTGGTGCACAAAAAACTGTAAAAACATGCAAAAAAATACTATCAAACGAACCTTAACTGTATTTAAAGAAAAAAATATTCACGAACCTAGTAAACCCTTTTACTTGCAAGTTGCTGCTAACACCATTTACTGCCGTGAAACAGGATCGAACGCGATTGATGTACTTGTAGTATATTGTGACGGTGTCTAATATAAATTGTTATTGTAGTGAGGGTGTTTGGAAATAAATCGGTAATTAACCAACCTGCGTGAGTTTCATTACATGGTGACAGCGGTGTCTTTTTAACTTATATTACTAGTTAAAACAGACTTGAACCTGCAAAGGATTGTGTAGCAGTGTGCCAATAATATCGTGTTTGTACGGAGCTACATCAATGGAGCACGCACGTCCTCCAGCGGAATTATCGCTCGACGGCGGTCCGACGCGAGGCAGACATGGCGGAAGCTGTTCGAAGTGTTTCTCAAAGCATCTGGAGTGAGCAAAGAGCCAAAAGAAGTTCAGGCTAGTTTGTTGGTTAATCTCATTGGATCAGCTGGTTATGAGGCTTATACAACTTTCACATTCGAAGACGGTGAAAGAAAGAAAGTGAGGACGACATAAATTGTGCTTTAAAAAAAATTTACAAATATTTCGGCACAAAACCAAATATCACAGTAAGGCGGTTTAAATTCTTTACTCGCAATCAAGAAGATGGCGAAAACATCGATCAATATGTAACAGCGCTGAGGGTATTGAGTCAGCAATGCGAGTTTAGTGAATTGCACGAGAGCTTGTTACGTGATAAAATCGTATGTGGTGTCGTCAACAACACTGTGAGAGATCGACTTCTTCGCACAGATGATTTGACATTAACTAAGGCAATGCAAATCTGTCAGGCGAAAGTAATATCTATATAGTAAATATCCAAAGAGGAAAGTAGGTGCATCGATGGCGCTTCAGAGAGTACGAGTATGCCAGTGCATGCAGTTTATGATAGAAACGGTGCACGAGGGGGCGGCGCACAACAGCACGACGCGGCGGCAGCGGAGCCCGACCGCGTGGTACGGCGCCGCCGGCCAGTGTCAGGGCGACGAGCACTGCCGGCACGAAACGCTACGTGTTATGTTTGTGATGAAAAAGGCCATTTTACGCATTTTGCGCTCACAGTAGGTGTAAAAAGTAGAGTATCCTCCTCTGGGCTGAAGGTGTCTTTACCTTGGGCTAGCTTGAATCCCTCGCTGCATTCAGGATTCTTGTATTAACTCCCTCGCTTTGCTCGTGAGTTAAATCCCGATTAACTCCTTCGCTTTGCTCGTGAGTTAAATCCCGAATCCTTCATTGCGCTCGAGATTCAATATGACGCCCGTAACATAAGACACAACTTTAGCCCCTCGGTGCATAATCTACTAATTGTTAAAAATAGATACTGGATCAATGATAAATGTAATCTCTAAAGTTGACTACTTAAACTTAGGTTACTCGATTACAGATCTTATGCCATTCAGAAAACGTGTACATTCCTTTACAGGGAATCAATTACCAATTATAGGAATAACTAATGTGTCTTTTGTATTCAATAATAAATATTACGTTTTGTCATTTGTTGTTGCTAACTTAAACTGTCAGAATGTACTCGGTTTGGCAGGCTGCATTGCTTTGGGATTAATTTGTCAGATTAATACAATTGACATTGAACATACTCCGATTCGTTTCAGTCACATGTTTGATGTAAGCGGTATGCGGCCTGATGACTCGAAAGTCAAGGCTATAATAGAGATGCCTTGTCCAACCGACAGGAAGGCTCTCGAGAGATTTTAAGGTATGTTCAATTAAAAATAACAAGATTAATCAGATGAAAAACGCTAGTTACGTCGGCACGGTTTCTTTGTATGGGACGAGGCGATCTGTATGCTAGTATTATATTATCTGTGCAAACGCTAACAATAAGAATGTGTGTCATACCTGTAGTAGTTCCTGGGCGCATCAATAACATGCTCCTTAAGCGACTCGGTGAAGTTTTGAAGAGTCTCGTCGGAGAAGCCGGTGCCGATCTTACACAGCGCCTGGTACTCCTCGCTGTGCGGCTCGTAGCACGCCAGCAGGAAGCCGCCGTACAGCCCGGCGCGCTTGCCGCGGCCGCGGTAGGCGCCCAGCACCACCACGTCCAGCGTGTCGCCCACGCCGTCCAGGTAGTCCTTCTTCAGCTGATTGATGATGGACAAGACAATTGTGGGTTTTAAATGTAATTTATCTAGAAAAATCTTTGAAATATGCATTCAAGTGATGGCAAACGGTAAAACAAAATTCTGTTACTTTCTATAAGCATGTTTATGCAGAATCTAAATCCAAGATGGCGGACTTTATTGGGTAACGTTGCGATGTCATTTTAAAAGTTTCTGAAGTGTTAATGCCGAAAATGGGATGAAAATCCAAGATGGCTTCGATATAAAGTAGTGTTTTTCGTCATGGGTATAATATTTATCATAGTTTTAGGGTTGCTAATCTACATGAGAAGAGGCCTATGTCCTACAGTAGGCCAACGAGAGATTGTATTGTTATTTTACCTTGAGCCAGTTGTGACTCCTGCGCGCGATGTCGTACCGCGCATGCTCGCCGCTCAGAGCCTTCACCATGAGCCCCTCGCACGAGCCGCGCATGGCTTCCTCCATGAACTGTTCCACCTCCTCCACCGTGCTGCAGTCCTTACTGGTCGCGAACTGCCACTCGCCTGCGAACATTACATACAGTTAGGAATGAAGACTTAACGAAGTCGAAAATAGTTATTTATGCTACAAGTGCGGAAGGTAGGTGATTTCCGATGAGTGGCATTTTTATTCACGAGCGAGCGAAGCGAGTGAGTGGATAAATCGACACAAGTCGGAAATCATCTTACGTACGTGTATCATACAACATTTTACTATGCATTGTGCGAGGAAATAAATTAATAAATAAAATGAAATTAATAAAATGGCGGGCGTATTCAAGCGCGTTCAGCATATCCACAGATTAACTAATAGTTCCTCGGGCATATCTACTGCGCATGTGCAAATAGCTGTCACATCGTAATGCAATAAGGCACGAGCAAAATATACGTTCTGCCAAACATATTTAATGAATATTTAAAATTAACTTATTGATCAAAATCTAAATCTAGAGTAATTAAAAACGCCTAAAATGTCGTATTAGTTTTATTTTACCTTTTATATGAATGATAATCTGTACATAACTAATTTTTAAAACTTTTCTCAAATAATAAAAACTCCATGCGTCGGGTTGACGTTGGAGTGAAAAATTAAAAAAGTACAGAAAAGTAAAAAGCACTAGTGAAAAAAAGTGACACTTTCCGCACAGTTTGGCTGCTTGCAAAACCGCTCTTTTCGAGGACATGCATTGTAAAATATATTAAGACCCGCTTGCGCCACCCTTTTTTTGCGTGGCTAAATGCTCACATACTGCGCTACCACGAGGAGATAGCGCAGTTGGGATCCTGCCGTTTTGCCGAAAAGATTTTGACAAAATTTCATTACCCAAACAAATTTCAGCAATCTTTTTTTTTTATACCATTGCAATATTTCGAATGATTTTAGTACGCATATTTTTATTTGGTCAAATTTTTACATGGCAAAATTTTACCAAGTATAATGTCATTATGGCATTTGGTCTTTAATCAAATGATTTATTACAGCAAACAATCTTCAGACAATAAACGTTTGGTGAAATGATTTGTTAAGACAAAAAGTATTAAGGCAAACATAAGATTTTTTGAATTATATAATAAAAAATACAATTTTATTTTTTGATTAATTCTTTCAATTTGTCTGAAACAAGTCAAATTTATGGTTACTTGATATTAATTTATTTATGGAAGTAGTTAGAGTAGGTTAATTATTAAAAAAATGGTTAGGTTAGGTTAGGTTAAAACTGTGACCTCCTACGCACGAGCCGAGCGAGCGAAGCGAGCGGTGCCGCGGCAGCGGCCGGCGAGTGCCAGAAACGACTTGCATTAATAGAAAAAAGAGATTGTTTTTAGTAGGTTACCCGGAACTGAACTATTAAGATTAGGATAATTAGTTATTTAAAAAAAAATGGTTAGGTTAGGTTAAAACTGTGACCTGCATTAAATTTAAAAAAAATATATATAAAAAAAGAGAAATAAAAAACTATAAATATTTGGCTTATTTGATTTTGCGTAAAAACTGTTATTCCAAGTGAAATATTTGAATAAATAAAAAATGTTAAAAGTACTAGTTGGTAAACAAGTTATAGTTTAAACGTTCATTTCCCAAACATTATGTTTGCGTTAAAAATTTTCGTGAATAGATTTTTTGCTAAGTAATAATTTGGGAAATGAAATTATGCGAAAATTTTTTTGGTAAGTGAAAATTTGTCAAATTCGTTTCGGTCAAACAAGGGAGACCCAGCGCAGTTATGTGGGACTCCAACCCACTAAAACTCCACGGTGTCCTCCTGTGCCGCTAGTGGCGGGAACACGGGCACGCGTTAGCACTCACTGCGACCCGCCGCGGCTGTCCGCCACCGAATCCTCCTCCGGGGAATACCCCCATCACGTGCACACCAGACCACTTTGCATGCCGTAACCACCCCGCTTGCGCCACCCTGAGCTATCTTATTAAATCTAAGTTAATAGCTAACCGTGATATTTATCACTTTTATTTCACGCAAGTGAGAGAAGTCTTTCTAAGAGACTATCACAGTTTAGCCAAGTTGAAAGTTAAGATCACAATCGAGCTCCCTCTTGTGTTACGCATTATGAATTGCTCGTAATTAGTTGCTGTTTTAAAAATATATCTTCTCCACACCTAAAATTACGCAATCATTTCGAGTGTGTAATAACAATTTAGTGCAGTCTACTTAATCGCGACCATACATAACATCGTTAAATGGGGCCCGAGAAGATTTTACACGGCTTTATGCTAACTGATATGGTCTCAGTGATAGATGACTAGTGATAATCAGCAGAGTTAAAGTAAACGAAACTTAAATCTTACCAAATACACGGAGTGTATGGTAGCAATGCTGCTGGTCACAAAAAATACACGCCAATTAACCATACATCTACATAATTACACTAGAAAACATTACCCTCCTTCTGGGTAATCTTTACATTACTTAAAGTAACGCCTGTTGTTACTTAGCGGAAATGCTTACAAAACTAAATAAAGTGCAATTATTCAGTGTTTTTATTAAGATGAATCATTTGATTGTGTTCGCGCTGTTCCGGCACTTTATTCACAAAGTGCAGTACCGCTGTAATTACTGAACGAGTCGAGATAATAACTTGTTTTATTGAGCACTGCTATAGTATAGCGCGAGTTTAATTATAACATTACTGATTAGCGTACAATACAACAAAGGTACATCACTCTGCAATTAACTGCACTAATCATACCGGTGGATCTATTGTTTCTTTTCTGAATCATATTAAATTGAATATTCCTGTAACATAGAATTACCTTGGTATCATCAGACAAGGTTGGCCCAGTGACTCTTAGTATGACGTTACGATCTTTGTGTGGTTTGGTCTATGACGACACTGTAACCTGTACTATCGTATATTATAGTGATTATCTATGACTTGTACTATTCAGGTAATTTACTAAATTTAATTTACGTTTAGTATGTGAGAACCATGTTCCTATTTATCAAATGAAGGCATTTACCTGTGTGTAGTGTTGCTTATACTTTATACCTATACGTAGTATAGTAGTGCAGGGTGCATCATCCTCACTTATATGAATTTATCTATATATATATTAATCAATGCCACTTTTCGTTGTTATTTTATAACTCAAGAACGGGCTCACCTATCCAAACCAAATGTTTAGGCTTTGTTCGGACTATTTAGTAGATAGTTTTTTTTTTTTTTTTCTGTCGGTACGGTAGGCGGGGTAGGTAGGGTAGTTATGTTAGGTAGGTAGCCAGTTGACGGGAGCGAAGCCGCGGGGGTCGGCTAATATGTATATAAATCTTGTAAAACACTTTTTTGAAAGAGTAAGTATGGAGTTTCTTGTCCGTTCTTCTCCATAACGAACGGTAGAATCAATTATTATTAACTTTAAAATTTATATTTTTGGCGTTCAAAAGTGCCGCTTAATGGCCTAGTTGAAATAAATAATTTTAGTCTTTCTCGTCTTATTATTTAGAAGTTATTAATATTTAAATTGTCTTCGTTCCAAAGTGTTTTTTGATGTCGTAGCGCGGTAAAGCCCCACTAATAATTATAAAAAATTATGATGTATCTAAGCCGCGCGGCATAAGCATAAAAACCTTACGAGGTCAGTTACTCAAAGAGAGTTTCTCGTCGAGAATAGGTGATTATGGAACAAATACAAAAAACTTGGTCCCAGTTAAGAGAGAATAGCCTCTCTTTCCAAAGTTACTGACTGCCTTCATGTAAATCTTACTAATATTATAAATGTGATAGTTTGATGGATGTATGTTTGTTACTCAATCACGCTAGACCGGCTGAACGATATGGATGAAATTTGGCACAGTCATATATTATAGTCTGCAATAGCACTTAGGCTACTTTTCATCCCGGTATAATGTTCCCTTGGGACAAGAAAACTCTTATCACGCGGGCGAAGCCGCTGGCAGAAGCTAGTTGGGCTACAATATTTCTAGTTGTCAAATTTCTTAGCTAGTCTCGAAGCAAGTTTTGGGGTACTGTCAACACAAAAGACTGTGAAAGTTATCACAAGGACATTGAGACATCTCGCGGGAACTCGAGTAGATGTGCGTGTGCCCTTGTAGTTACACTAACACGCCGCGTACATGATTGTTACCTTCTTTCTCATTGAGATGTTCCCTGAGCGCGGCGCGCCTCGCGAGCAGCGGCTGGCGCACGTAGGGCTCCCCATTCAGGTACAGCAGGTCGAAGATGAACACGCACACCTGCACCTTGATGTCGGCTTCGTTGGCGTCCTTGCGCTTGCGGGTCGACAGGATCTGGGTAGCACAATATATCGTGAAGGTGTTATTATGTTAGACAAAGCGAAAGTTTTCGGGCTTCACAGTTTGTTAATGACGAATGGCGACAACCGACTAATGGCGGTATAACTATTCCAACAAAATTTCGCAGCTTAATGGTGCAGACTGGTGACGGGCAGCAGCGTCACCAGTGCCCAGCGTGGCGATTATGGGCAAATCCTCCATGGCAAATCATTATCAACCACAGCCTCCAGTTCCCGGCCGCCTTACTGTTACTGCTGATTATGGCGGCGGTCACGGTGACGGCGGGGCATTCGGGGGTGCGAAGAATCTCCGGGTTACGGATTATAGAATAGAATAGAATAGAATATACTTTATTGTACACCATAAAAGTTACACATCTATTTTATAAGAAAAAACTTAATTATACGGGTACAAAGGCGGTCTTATCGCTGACAGCGATATCTACCAGACAACCTTTGGATGGACTGAAAGAACTTACAATGAAAATGGGGGTAGTCTGTGGTGTACTGCTATTACATTAAAACATATATATATATTCAAAAATATATTGTTATAATAAATACTATCCATAAACTTAAATATACATATACTTAGATATATACTTACATACATAAATAATATTACATGTTAACAAATTCAAAGAAAGGAGGGACAAAAAAAAAAAAAAAAATATAATGATGAAAGAAATTAGATCCAAATATAAAAGCGTTAGAGAGAAAGGAAGTGGTTTTTAACTAGGTTCTTAAAAGAAGCCAGTGACTGAACTAAAACCCTGAGACCCTGGCTACGTATAACGGACGCATACTACGGCTTGACGAACACCTCGTGCAGCTGCAGTGTACAGAACAAAAGTTCGAGAATATAAGGTGGCACATTCTGGGGTTGAGTGAAGTCCGAAGAGAGGGGGAGGACACAATAACCCTTGAATCGGGCCACCTTATGTATTATCGAGAGGGACAACAGCTAACCCAAGGCGGAGTCGGGATCCTGGTAAATAAATCCATCTGTGACAACGTTGCGGAAGTCTCCAGTGTCTCGAAAAGGGTAGCGTACCTCATAGTGAAGCTAACCGAGAGGTATAGCTTCAAGGTTGTGCAGGTATACGCGCGACTTCGGCACACTCAGATGACGAAGTGGAGGAAATGTTCGAGGACATTGCATTCCACCAGTTGCCCTACTGGTGGAATGCAATGTCCTCGACTACAAAGCTCTCATGGAGGATTTTAACGATAAAGTGGGAGTACAGATTTGCAGCAAATCGGTAGTAGGATCCTACGGGTTTGGCAGCAGAAATCATAGGGGATAAATGCTCGTCAATTCAATCACGATTGAACTTTGCCAATGCCTTGAATAGTACTTTTCTCAAATAATGCACGGAAATTAAAACTAAGTAGTAGCTAGAACTCAATTTGTCAAATACAATTACTTTCAAAATCAATGACGAACAACAATAACTATTCCCGTGTTAAAAAAGGGTTTAATTTTTTTGTCTATAAACAGCTTTCTATATGTAAGCCAGTTCGAAATTTAAATTATACCTTTGATAAGTTACCTCCTTGATTGCCATGTTTCGGAGTAAAAGATTGTTCCATTTTTAACTTACACGACAGATATGAGTTTTCTATGTAATTTATTTGGCCGCTAAACACGACAGATATGGATTTTCATAGAACTTTTGCCGGCCGCTGCTCGCATGTATTTGGCCAGTACAGCAATTTCGATTTATCTCGAAGAAGGTTGTCAAAATAATGCTCAAATTTCCAAGCATGTTTGAGAAAAGTTTTATTTAAATTTCGAACTGGCTTGCATATAGAAAGCTGTTTATTGAAAAAAAAACAAGTAAACACTTGTACGCGGCAAAAATTCGTTATTGATTTTGAAAGTAATTGTATTTGACAAAATGAGTTCTAGGTACTACTTAGTTTTAATTTCCGTGCATTATTTGAGAAAAGTACTATTCAAGGCATTGATGAACTTACGTATGTGTGCGTCCACATTTACACGTTCCTCCATCAATGCATCTTTTGCTGGCCGCTGCAGTAATGTATTATACTTAAGAAATTCTAGATGGAAAAATTTAACAATATTTTGCTTGACTTGGGTGTTGAATGTAAGACTTCATGGTCAGCAGTAACGCTTGCGAGCACTGGAGCAATGAGGTAGTGAAGTAAGTATTGTCCGTCACCCATACCTGGAAGGGCAGGATCTGCTTAGTGTTGGTGTCGTAGGCCACGGCCTCGCAGTCCAGCACGATGCTGCTGACGCCGTCCTTCAGCAGCGCGGGCAGGCGGCGCAGCACGTCGGGGTACTTGCTGCGAACACGAACACGACCACCATACTGATGTACAGAGCGCACAGAGCGCACAGAGAGAGATTCTACGACTATGACGACACTCGCTATTTATTTATTTATCTACAACCATGCTATAAATCTCCTATAAAAGTTCTTGAAACAGTTAGCTTATTGCCAACATTAAAACAGCCAGTGTCATAGTAACCATAATATCATCCAAACGGGTATTATAATGTTGTACTAAATTTCATAATGCAACTCCTTTTTTACTTATCGAACAGCCACATTCTCATGGCATCTTTATGAATTTCAAAAAAATAACATTGTCATGCACGCGCGTTTCCCTACCACAGCGACGCATTTTTGAATTGACATCGTATCCCGCCATTTTGTTCAATAATAGTATTGAAAAAATAAATACTTTTGTTGTTTACAAAAATGAGTGATACCTACAAGCTTTGATAACACACCACCAGATATTTGTAATGCAGCAAAGGACATTTCTAACCAATTATTACCAGAAAAGTCGAGAAAACATTATAAAAAGACGTACCAAAATTTCATGAATTGGAAAATATCAAAGAGTAGTACATCATTTTCTGAAGATGTGCTATTAGTATATTTTCAAGAATTATCAGAAAAATCAAATCATCATCCCAATGGACCTTCTATTAAATGCTGAAAAGTACGCTAAGTATTAATACCCTATGGTTTCAGAACCTTTATAGAGGATTCATATCATGGGTGAAGATAAAGTCTTGTATGCAACTGTTATAATTAGGTATTAAAAAACTCATGTGATACTATTATCACTGATTATGGCCGACAGCGCAGCTCCAGGCCGACACAGCGCGGTCAGCGTGCAGCACTTGATGGACGAGCTGAGATAAAGGCCGGGACCGTAGGTTGAGGCCTTTACAGCGAGGACAGCAAGGGCTGCAATGATGGCCAAGCTGAAAGGCCTAGAGCGTAGCTAGGCTAGCTCGAGGCAATCATAGCGTGACCAGCGAAGCAGTCATTGTGGGCCAAGGTTTGTATAGTGCTTTACTCAAAAATGCAAGTACCTAATCTAAATAAAACCAGCAAGTAATTTATATAAAAAATATATTAATTAACTAGAATTTTAATTAAAATGACAATTATGAAAAGTACAGTTACTAAAATTTAACACTGACTTTCCTGGTTTGATATTACTAATAGTTTGCGATAATTCTAATGCGGTGTTTGACTGCTGTATTATTTCTTCATTTATTACTTCATTTATTTCATTATTTTTTTCTTCAGGTTTTTAAGCAATGGAAGTTGGAACCATACAGCCTAATATGGAATAAAATCTTTTTGTACCTATCTCTATAGATACAAACAGCTGTGTTTTAAATAAAATCTTTTTGGATTTGATTTTTTAAAACGTTGAAACGTCAAAATAGCGGCCGGCAAAACATTGCCGGCCTGTTAGAGCGGCCAGCAAAACTTTGCCGGCCGCTCCTTGAAACAGAACGGCAAGGTCGACTTTGCTCGAACAAGGTTGTCAAAATAATGACCACATTACATGCATTTTTGAGTAAAATAACAATTGCTTGCTGTACTTATAATTCACATCAAAGCTTACAGCAAGCCAACTAGTGTTGTTATAAACTCGAGTCTTGGAGCCTTATTTAATTAAACTTGAGCTACTTTTGAAGACTCAAGTCCTATAAATAAAACTTAGAGCTCAAGTCCTTCAGAATTTTGAGTCTTTTTAGAGTCCTGCCAAAAAGAACTCATGTAGTTTGAAGTAAATACAATAGCAATGAACAAATTGATTATATATATTATTTTAGTATATTGAGAGCGACGAAAACAGGTAAATATAATGTGAAAAATGTATCCGTTGTTAGTTTGCGCTAGATGGCGCTGTGTACATTGTTCCGGAATATTTATTTATTTTATTCTAAGTAGACGGTATTATGTGTTTGTTATTTTATTTTGACGTTTTAACTCGTCTTTTAATTCAGCAAATCGTCAGTCTTCAGGTGGATACTTTTGATTAGGTTATTTGCGTTTAATGCAATTTAATTGGGGCGCACGGTTGGCGCAGTGGTTGAGCGATTGACTGCGCGCTGCGTGTCGCGGGTTCGATTCCCGCACGGAACAAATATTTGTATGACCTACAGATAGTTGTTCCGGCTCTGGGTGTTGTGTATGTGAGTTTATATGTTTGTAAACGCACCCACGATACAGGAAGAAATTCCTAGTGTGGGGCAACGTTTTCTTTAACGTTTTCTTTAATTAAATTGTTACAAATTTGTATTGTGCGATTTATTTTCAAACAGTAAATAAATATGGATGACGATATCACATAGATGGCATAATTTAATCTTTATAATTGTTTGTATAAATTCAGATATTTTTCTATTATTTAAATTTTGTATTTTTAAATTTTATTGTAATGTTATTGATTATGTTTATATAGAGCGTGCAAACTCGAACATGTGTAAGTTGTGGTCACCTATAATTGAGTGTGCATAACAAGAAGGGTATCAAATTATTTATTGTTTGTATAAGTTAATGTTGTGTAACTCGTTGGTGATCCTAATAAATAAATAAATAAATAAAGATATAAAATCACCCAGTATTACCTATTATAATACACCAACTTAAGTTCATTAGTCAGTCTAGCTCAAAAGACTCAAAGGACTCGGACTCGTGTGACTAACGAGTCCTAGTCTTGAAAATCTACTCAAGTCTCAAAATGAAGGCTAAGAGACTCGAGTTTCTTACAACACTAAAGCTAACACTACACGTATAATTCTTATTAACTAAAAATATCATGCAAATATTTAACATAGTTTTATCAATGTGCATAAATTAGTCGACGCCAGGATCTTGAGCAATTAGGGCGTTTAGCAAATTGAGCCCATGAGCTGTAGACGCATATCGAGCGTCAGCGTCAGGGTACGCGAGGGAGCAGGCGACACCCGCACGCAGGCTGCGGCTGCGGCGCCGGCACATGCGAGCCGAGCATGCGTCGTCCAGCTCTGCGCCTCGTGCCAGTGGCGGCACAGATCTCTATCATCATCGATCACAGACGACACGCGTCGTGCAGAGAATATTGAATTGTTTAACCGACAGTAGTGTTTTAATTGTTTGTCAAAGAGGTAACTCTCGTGGGAGCACTAATTCCCCATAAATAGAGCGTTTTTTCAAATGATCACTTCGCCAAATATTTTATTTTACGTTTTGACAAACTGTAAAGTACAACTCGTTAATTTCATAATCGGAATCTGACTCTGAATTAATTTTGCTCGTCCACCACCTATGGATGTATGTTTGTTAATCAATCCGACTGAACAGACCTGGATGAAATTTGGCACAGATATAGATTATAGTCTGGAATAGCACATAGACTACTACAGGTCACGTCACGTAAAAATAACGCTGAGCGACAGTAGAGGGGATGTGTCTGCGCATGGATACAGTCACGTTCTCAAGTACTAGGATATTGTCCTATAATAGAAGAGTAATTGTTTTATTGTACAATCATAATAGGTACTTATTAGCTACTTAGTATTTTGGAAAAGGCTGAGTTTAAATTAGATAATGTTTACTTGTTTACTAGCATTTTGTTTTTTAAATCTTATTATTATAAATATCTTATCATTATAAATTGTCAACTGCTCCTTTCTCAACTTCTTTCTTCATAAAACAAAAAAATACTATAAATAATATTTGTTTCCTTCATTTTTAGAACCATAATCGTAGAAAGAAAGTTGTGTGTGCGACTGTATTTTGGGAGCGAACGGAGCGTGAACTCAGCGCGGGAAGCATGGCGTACTGACCCGCTAGCGTGTCACTGTGATTGCTCTCTACTCACTACTCACTGCTCACTACTCACTGCTCACTGGCGGCGACCAGATCAATAAATCGCTCAGTGCGCAGATTCAAGGCCAGCGTTCTTTTTACATGACGGGACCTGTACTTTTCATCCCAATATAGGTAATGTGCCCTTGGGATAAGCAAAATCTTTTAACACGGGCGAAGCCACTGGTAGAAGCTAATAAAGAATATAAATAATTAATCTAGCTAATTCTACACATGTTTGAGATTTATTTTAATCAAAACACAAACAATCTACGACACATAACTAATGTACAAGTAATAAATTAAATTACATGCAAAATAAACTCAACAACATACCAAGAATGAAAAGATACAATTAATAAACATAGACAGTCTAAATAAACATCCACTCTACAACAGTTTTTTTTTTTTTATATGTATTTAAATGTATTTTTTTTAGGCTCACGTTTGACCACTATCTCACCTGATGGTAAGCGATGATGTGGTCGACGATGGAGCACGCTTGTCTAGAAGTAACCGTTTCACTCTTGACTTAAAGACTCCCAGGTTGTAGCTATCGGGAAACACAGACTCCGGCAGGGAATTCCACTCTTTTGCTGTTCGTATAATAAAAGTGTTCCCAAAACGTTTGGTGCGTATGGGTAGGATGTCCACCATGTATCGATGACGCATCGCCGTATGTCTTGTAGTCCGACGATGGAACGGGCTAGGAGGAATCAGTTCATGCAATTCCAACGCACACTCCCCGAAATGTAAGCGATAAAAAACCGACAGGCTGGCAACTCGGCGCCGATGTTGAAGGCTCTGGAGCCTAGACTCGACCAGTATCTCATTGCCGATAAGCCTCTTGGCCCGTTTTTCGATCGACTCGAGTGCATTCAGCTGGTATTTGGCAGATCCGTCCCAGAGATGATAAATGATAAATTATTTTATTTCTGTAAGTTGGTTTGTACAAACTCTTTTACAGGTCGATCATATTTTTTAAAACTAGGTGAGGTCGGCGTTTCCTATCTGACTACTCTGAGAAGAAAGGCCGAAACAAACTCAGAGGTCACAGTCTCTTTTAAAGTCCTGACAAAATCTTGGTTATATCATGTGAAGACCATGTAGACAGATGTCTGAAATGGTTTTTTGAGGAAAGAACCAGCCAGATTGAGTGGACCTGTCCAGTCAGTGCACGCATTTGTCAATAACCGAGCAGCTCAACTCAGAATTTACGGAGCTCAACGATTCGACGAACAATACCAAAGAAAGGACATTCGGGTAGGCCGCATTAACTACTCAAACTGCCAGACCATGAGTAAAAACCGGCCAAGTGCGAGTCGGACTCGCGCACGAAGGGTTCCGTACCATTTTCGTAAAAAACGGCAAAATAATGACGTTTGTTGTATGGAAGCCCCCCTTAAATATTTATTTTATTTTGTTTTTAGTATTTGCTGTTGTAGCGGCAACAGATATACATCACCTGTGAAAATTTCAACTGTCTAGCTATCACGGTTTATGAGATACAGCCTGGTGACAGACAGACAGACAGACAGACAGACAGACAGACAGACAGACAGACAGACAGACAGACAGACAGACAGACAGACAGACAGACAGACAGACAGACAGACAGACAGACGGACCGCGGAGTCTCAGTAATAGGGTTCCGTTTTTACCCTTTGGGTACGGAACCCTAAAAACCAACTAAGTTATAATAAAAAACAAAAATCCACATAATCTTAACATTCACAATAATAAAAATAAAATAATATAATACTTTAAAAAGTAAATATTCTTGTCATTGCAAGAAAACAAAAAAAATATCAAAATTAAAAACAAAAACAAAATTCACGGTGCAAAATATAAAAAATCAAAATTAATTGGAGCAGCTCAATCCCAAGCCAATCTTTAATAGTATAAAACGCTTTCTGGCACAACTTACGTTTAATGAATGATTTGAATTTATTAAGACTTAGATCTTGTACGTGGCTTGGAAGCTTATTATAAAAGCGTACACATTGACATCTAAACGAGCCACCTATCTTCTTGAGCCTTGTTGTAGGTACTACAAATTTGTGTTTGTTCCTAGTATTTATGTTATGGATATCACTGTATTTTTTAAACAATTTTATATTTTTATGAGCATATAAAAGATTTTCATAAATATACTGAGAGGGCACAGTCATTACATTAATCTCCTTAAATTTCTCTCTGAGTGAGTGCCTCGGGCTTAATTTATAAATTGATCAAACAGCTCTTTTCTGCAAAACAAAGATATTCTGGATGTCGGCGGCGTTTCCCCACAACAGAATACCGTACGACATTACACTATGAAAATAGCTAAAGTATACTAAACGGGCTGTCTCTATGTCAGTTAAATTACGAATTTTTCTAACAGCATATGCTGCGGAGCTTAGCTTCTTTGACTTTTTATCTATATGTGGGCCCCACTGAAGCTTAGCATCCAAAGTTAAGCCTAAAAATACTGTGCTATTCTCAGGATTCAATTCTTCGCCCTTTATCAACACATCAGTTTTCACCTGCCTAACGTGAGGTAGGGTAAACTTAATGCATTTGGTTTTTTTTTTCATTAAGGAGTAAATTGTTAACATTGAACCAGTGAACTACTTTTGAGATCGCGCTATTTACTTCGTCAGTAACCAGCTGCTGCCGTTTAAGTTTAAACAAAAGTGAAGTATCATCTGCAAACAACACTATATCATGGTTATCCTTTATGAGGTAAGGCAAGTCATTAATATAAATAAGAAACAAGAAAGGACCAAGAATTGAGCCCTGCGGGCTCCCATTTTTACTATAGATCTGGGTGATCTTTTTCCATTAACGTCAACAGTCTGAATCCTATTACTCAAGTAAGAAGATCCAGAGCGCTGTTCCGGATCCCGTAGTGGCGGAGTTTCCTGATGAGATTCCTGATGAGTGTTTTTGGTTGGAAGTCGGTTGTAATTTTTGTAAAAAAGTTTTTATTTTTCACTTTTTAGTTGTGGTACATAATGGACCAGTTCTAAAGGCTAGCTACCTATGATGCCCAAAGCAAAGCCAGAATAGATTATCCCAATAACATGAAACTTAAACAAAACTGTGGAATGAGAGTATACCAGGGTGAACTGTTCACACATGCGTCATGATCATGATGAGAACAGTACTCCATGCATGATCTAACTTGCGCTTGATACAAGTTAAGCAACTGCTCTGGGGTGAAGAACCGTCTCACCTTCGCAAGAATCCCCAACTTTTTGGCAGCCAGCTGAGCTTTTGCCTCAGTGAATGGACCAAAATTGAGGGTCGATGTCAACGTAACGCCAAGAAGCTCAAGTCGGTCCGTTATCGGCACGGTCACACCTCGGAACGAAGGAGCCGGGTGGAACTGGCTCCTTTTAGCGGCAAAAAGACACGCCTGGGTCTTAACAGCATTGAAACTGACCAGATTGGCATCGCCCCATTCGGAGACTGCCTTCAAGGACAGATTCAAGCGCCCAACCATGGTCTCTCGCAGAGACCGGACCTGAGGCCCAGTAGCGCGCGCGTCGGAGATGTATCTCTCAGCAACAGTGCTGTCGTCCGCATACCCAAAGGTGCCGGGTTTTAGCAGATTGTTTATGTGAAGCAAGAACAATGTTGCTGAGAGCACCGATCCCTGAGGAACCCCGGCATTAATATCCAGTTGGTCAGACGAGCGGCCATCAATAACTACTCGGATGGACCGGTCCCTCAGGAAATCTGCAATCCAATCGCACAGACCACTGGGCAGACCGAATGAAGGAAGCTTACCAATCAGGCTTTCATGCCAGACCCTGTCAAAAGCCTTCGAGATGTCCAGGGACACGGCAAGCGCTTCCCCTCTCAGGCTCTCTTCAGCTGACCCACGTCGCTTGCTTTGCGCGTCCGAGCGTCGACCCATGCCAGGTACGCCTCATGTTTAAGCGAGTCAGCGCGTTTGCACTCGGCGCCAAACCATGGCCGGTCAGCGCTAGGCATTGCTACGTCAGAGAACGGAATGTAGTACTCCATTCACTGACGCAACACATCCGTCACGGCATCCGCGCACGACGAAGCATCAGCCGAAGCGAAGCAAGTAGGCTGCCAAGGATAAGATGCGAAGAAAGAACGCATCCCATCCCAATCTGCTGACTTGTACCGCCAAACCTGCCGTGCGCCTCTTGGGCTGGGATCGGGCGGGGAGTGGACGGATACAGACTTCACCAGACAATGGTCGGAACTACCCAAAGGTGAAGATACCGACACCGAGTATCGGTCTGGATCTATTGTCAGCAGAAGGTCCAAGCAATTGGCTGTGTGCGAATCAACATCCGGCACCCTCGTTGCCCCCTGGACCAGCTGGGCGAGATTCAAAGCAAGCGCAAGCTTTCTCATTTCCCGCCCAGCGTGATCAGTGCTCTGGTACGGGAAGAGCCACTCCTGATGGTGGGCATTGAAGTCCCCCAGTAACACCAATTGGGCGGAAGGATACCGTCGCCGCCTCACTGAGGTACTCTGTGAGCCTGGTTGTCTCCTGATCACCGTTGTGCGAACGGTAGACACAGGCGTAGATAATTTTATCGTGGCCTGTGTCCACCAAAGCCCACAGCACAGAAAACCTAGAGTCCTCAAGGTTTCGGAGACGCCAATAACAGATGTCGTCTCGGGCGTACATGCATACACCAGCGCGAAGCTTAAAATTGTGCTCCAGGGTAAACCCTGGGTAAGTAAGGTACGATATGTCTGACGGACATCTGATCTGCGTCTCCGAAAGGAAAAAGAGAACCGGCTTATCAGTCTCGAGATGATGATGGACTGCTACGAGATTGGAGTGCAAAACTCTGATATTTGTGAGGTGCACTTTGACTGGGTGGGGGTGCAGCCGCTGTTGAACTCTAGTTTGATTTTTCCTTGTCATGTATGTATAAGAGTGAAGGTTGAGGTGAGGAGAAGGAAGTGAGACGAGGTTCCACGCTGTTAACCTACAGACACGCACTGATAGGGCGCCATCATTGGGGCACTAGTCTAGAGACTGCAGGGACGCCCGAGCCCCCCCGAAATGGCCATCGGGCCCTCCCATCTGGTCGCCAACCAGCACGATGGTGCATTCCGGGATTTTTAGACAGTTGGCGGGGCAGCCTTTAGTATGTGGCTGGCACACTACTTGGGCCCCCAACTACCTGCGGTCGGCCAGCGGCGCACCGTGCCTCGGATCCCGCTACCCTCCGCGACCAGTCTCCCGACACATCCATACCAGTGCGCGTCAGGCTGGTCTGCATGCAGTGGAACAGCTGTCTCGACCCAACTCCTCTAGTTGGCTACACCGAGCATCGTACCGGAACACGGCTAGGCCGCTTGGCGGTACGTCTTTGCCCGGTGGGTGGTCGCAAGCCCTCGGCCGAAGCCTACCACCAGTTGGTGTCACCTGATTTGCACCACCCGGGGACCACGTGTAGGGAATCATATGGGGTATACTCCTACAGACGTGGGTGACTCAGTCCCCAAAACTGTTAAAAAAAACCAAAACAGTTGCACTAGTGTAAAACTACGTTTTTACGGTTTTTCTTTTTTATTTTGGGTAAGACTATGCGCTGGTAACCTAAATATCAAAAGCCAAAAAGTTTTTACAGTGAGTTTTATCTCCCAAGTTCGCAAAATGACACTGGCCACTAGCTGTGTGTTGGATGGTGTCAAACAATTTGAAAAAAGAACATGTGAAAATTGCAGACGCCATTGGCGCCATTTTCAATTTGTGTGTTGTTTGAGGATTCAGTTTTCGTAGAAAAGTAAATTCCTCGTAGGTGTAGTATAAAGCACTATGTATCACTCGAGAGAAAGTGCGATTCCCGATCTCGGGTGTTTTAAAGTCCTCGCCTACAGCTCGGGCTTCAAACGACACCCTCGACGGTAATCGGTCACTTTCTCCTCTCGGTGAACAATGTACTATTTCTAACCTAACACATCTGCAGAAAACAAGCAAGAAACAAATTCCAAGTCAAATGTTAAAATTTCAAATGTAGAAGATTTGTTTAGCTGAATAAAAGGCTATTTTATTTTATTTTTAACCTAACCCATAGATAGAGGCTAGCTAATAGCAAATGATTTTATTTTTATTTTTTATTACGATGTAACTGAATAGTTACTTCATAACAGTCACAATCTAGCCTTGAGGCTAATAAGTAACTTAAATTTAACCTAATTTGCTAATAATTTATACGGTAAAGAATGTGTCCATTGGCACTTTTCTTATTGTCTCTATTATGATGGGAAGACACTTAGTTCATGTGTTCTTAAAAGGTAGCACTCACTGCACTCCGTAACACTAATTTCACTCTAAACTAACTCAAAAGGCTTAGTCCTTTTCAGTCTCCTTATTATGTCCGTGGTGTCAAGGAGCTGGATAGCCTCGACATTCACATGTTTATGAAGTCTTTCTTCATGAGCTTCGGCGTATTTTTTTATAACTTTGGCGACGAGGTCCACTCCTAAGTCCCGGTGGATGTCCTCGTTTCTAATATACCAGGGAGCGTTTACTATGCTCCGCAGTACCTTGTTTTGAAATCTTTGTATAATTTCAACATTGGTACGTTTTGTACAGCCCCAAAGCTGTATACCGTTTGCCCATACAGGCATAAGTACTTGTTTGTACAGAAGTACTTTGTTGTACACTGACAATGATGAATGTCTGCCAAGTAGCCAGTACATATTCCTGTAGCGGATATCTAACTCCAGGCGTTTCTTTTTGACATGAGCCTTCCAGCGAAGCTTGGCGTCAAGCGTCATACCCAGGTATTTTGCAGTATTTTCGTAAGGTATTATGCAACCGTTGATATAAACCGGTGTATAATTAGGGCTTCGGTTTGTGAAGTCTATATGGGCCGATTTGGACTCATTTAACTTAATTCGCCATTTTTTTGTCCAGTTGGTGATGGAGTTCACAGCAATTTGTACTTTATCTACGGCTTCTTTGTGAGTGACACCTATAGCCATGATGGCTGTGTCATCTGCGAAGGTTGCAATAAAGTTGTTTTTCATTTCTGGGATATCACAGGTGTACAATAGGTACAAGATAGGTCCAAGAACACTTCCTTGTGGTACACCAGCTTTTATTTGCTTGAGATCTGAGTAAGCATCTTCATGTCGGACTCTAAACGTCCTCTCTGTTAGGTAAGATTCTAAAATGTCTGCAAATTGTTTAGGAAGCATTTTCCTTAACTTATAAATGAGACCTTTATGCCAAACCTTATCAAATGCCTGTGCTACATCTAGAAAAACTGTAGAACAGACTTTTTTTTCTTCTAGGGTTCTTTCTATAATGTTGGTAATTCTATGTACTTGGTCTATCGTGGAGTGTTTTTCTCTGAAACCGAATTGGTAATTGGGAATCAGTTTTCTGTCTTCTATTATTGGCTTTATGCGTCTTATAAGTAGTTTTTCAAATAATTTTGAAATGATTGGTAAAAGAGATATAGGTCTGTATGATGTTACTTCCTGAGGCGATTTTCCGGGTTTGGGGATCATTATTACTTCAGCAACTTTCCAGATATCAGGCACGTGTTTCAATCGGAATGTTGCATTTATAAGGGTTGTAAGTTTTACTATGGCTTTTCGTGGCAGATTTTGAAGCAGTTCTCCAGTGATAAGGTCGTATCCAGGCGATTTCTTTTTGGCTAAGTTTTTGATCATATTTTGCACTTCTTTCGGCGTCGTATATTAAATAATATATTCGTATAGTAATCGTATATTCAACTCGTCATGGTGAGTGACATCTAGTGTTATTTTTTCAGAGCTTTCCTCAGCACTTGTTTGAAAAGTTTGTTGTAAATGCTCTGCAAATATATTTGCTTTCTGTTCGTTGCTTATGGCCCATTTGCCATCTATTTGTTTAATAGGTGATGCATGAACAATAGGCTTATTCAGACGTTTAGTGGCTTTCCACAGTGAGTGTTCTGTTTTTCCACTACTTGTTAATTGGCTTAAGTAATTATGTGTAGCATCATCATGATATTCCTGTATTACTTTACTAGCAAATGAAATAGACGTGCCGAAATGCTCCTAACCGTCCTTACTGACACCCGCTAGGCAACTCGCGAAGGGGCTAAGCGCGTGACCAGTTACGAACATTTTAGAATGTTTTAACGTTCGCTACTCGCTGATTAGCTAGGTTCTACGGTCTAGACTCTAGACGTTAAGCAAACCGCCTGTCAGACCGTTTACGGTCTATAAATGAATTGCTTACCTAGTATTGTTTTCCTGGTTTCGGCTGAAGACAGCCGCATTCTCGAAGTCAGGCTTGTCGGCGCCGGGCACGTGGATCTGCGCCCGCTCGCCGTCGTACTTCCACTCGCACGTGAACTGCTCTTTCTCGAACCTGCAACAAATGAGTTAGAGATGAGTTTAATAATATGTGTGAGTTAAATAACATGATTGTGTTTGACAACATGAATGATTTTGACAAGAGTTCGAGATCATGAGTTTGACAACATGAGTGAGTTTGACAACATGAGTGAGTTTGACAACATGAGTGAGTTTCACAACATGAGTGAGTTTAAGAACATGAGTAAGTTGGATATCATGAGAGAGTTCGACATCATGAGTGAGATGGACATCATGAGTAAGTTGGACATCATGTATGTGCTTGGGAACATGGGTGAATTTGAGAACATAAGTGAGTGTGTCTTACCTGTCGAACACGTGCGTGACCTGCTTGGTGGGGTGCGCCAGCATGGGCTTGAGCGGCACGCCGGGCGTGAGGCGGCAGTGTGTCTTACCTGTCGAACACGTGCGTGACCTGCTTGGTGGGGTGCGCCAGCATGGGCTTGAGCGGCACGCCGGGCGTGAGGCGGCAGTGTGTCTTACCTGTCGAACACGTGCGTGACCTGCTTGGTGGGGTGCGCCAGCATGGGCTTGAGCGGCACGCCGGGCGTGAGGCGGCAGTGTGTCTTACCTGTCGAACACGTGCGTGACCTGCTTGGTGGGGTGCGCCAGCATGGGCTTGAGCGGCACGCCGGGCGTGAGGCGGCAGTGTGTCTTACCTGTCGAACACGTGCGTGACCTGCTTTGTGGGGTGCGCCAGCATGGGCTTGAGCGGCACGCCGGGCGTGAGGCGGCAGTGTGTCTTACCTGTCGAACACGTGCGTGACCTGCTTTGTGGGGTGCGCCAGCATGGGCTTGAGCGGCACGCCGGGCGTGAGGCGGCAGTGTGTCTTACCTGTCGAACACGTGCGTGACCTGCTTGGTGGGGTGCGCCAGCATGGGCTTGAGCGGCACGCCGGGCGTGAGGCGGCAGTGTGTCTTACCTGTCGAACACGTGCGTGACCTGCTTGGTGGGGTGCGCCAGCATGGGCTTGAGCAGCACGCCGGGCGTGAGGCGGCAGTGTGTCTTACCTGTCGAACACGTGCGTGACCTGCTTGGTGGGGTGCGCCAGCATGGGCTTGAGCGGCACGCCGGGCGTGAGGCGGCAGTGTGTCTTACCTGTCGAACACGTGCGTGACCTGCTTTGTGGGGTGCGCCAGCATGGGCTTGAGCGGCACGCCGGGCGTGAGGCGGCAGTGTGTCTTACCTGTCGAACACGTGCGTGACCTGCTTGGTGGGGTGCGCCAGCATTGGCTTGAGCGGCACGCCGGGCGTGAGGCGGCAGTGTGTCTTACCTGTCGAACACGTGCGTGACCTGCTTGGTGGGGTGCGCCAGCATGGGCTTGAGCGGCACGCCGGGCGTGAGGCGGCAGTGTGTCTTACCTGTCGAACACGTGCGTGACCTGCTTGGTGGGGTGCGCCAGCATGGGCTTGAGCGGCACGCCGGGCGTGAGGCGGCAGTGTGTCTTACCTGTCGAACACGTGCGTGACCTGCTTGGTGGGGTGCGCCAGCATGGGCTTGAGCGGCACGCCGGGCGTGAGGCGGCAGTGTGTCTTACCTATCGAACACGTGCGTGACCTGCTTTGTGGGGTGCGCCAGCATGGGCTTGAGCGGCACGCCGGGCGTGAGGCGGCAGTGTGTCTTACCTGTCGAACACGTGCGTGACCTGCTTGGTGGGGTGCGCCAGCATGGGCTTGAGCGGCACGCCGGGCGTGAGGCGGCAGTGTGTCTTACCTGTCGAACACGTGCGTGACCTGCTTGGTGGGGTGCGCCAGCATGGGCTTGAGCAGCACGCCGGGCGTGAGGCGGCAGTGTGTCTTACCTGTCGAACACGTGCGTGACCTGCTTGGTGGGGTGCGCCAGCATGGGCTTGAGCGGCACGCCGGGCGTGAGGCGGCAGTGTGTCTTACCTGTCGAACACGTGCGTGACCTGCTTTGTGGGGTGCGCCAGCATGGGCTTGAGCGGCACGCCGGGCGTGAGGCGGCAGTGTGTCTTACCTGTCGAACACGTGCGCGACCTGCTTGGTGGGGTACGCCAGCATAGGCTTGAGCGGCACGCCGGGCGTGAGGCGGCAGTGTGTCTTACCTGTCGAACACGTGCGTGACCTGCTTGGTGGGGTGCGCCAGCATGGGCTTGAGCGGCACGCCGGGCGTGAGGCGGCAGTGTGTCTTACCTGTCGAACACGTGCGCGACCTGCTTGGTGGGGTGCGCCAGCATGGGCTTGAGCGGCACGCCGGGCGTGAGGCGGCGGTGTGTCTTACCTGTCGAACACGTGCGCGACCTGCTTGGTGGGGTGCGCCAGCATGGGCTTGAGCGGCACGCCGGGCGTGAGGCGGCAGTGTGTCTTACCTGTCGAACACGTGCGTGACCTGCTTGGTGGGGTGCGCCAGCATGGGCTTGAGCGGCACGCCGGGCGTGAGGCGGCAGTGTGTCTTACCTGTCGAACACGTGCGTGACCTGCTTTGTGGGGTGCGCCAGCATGGGCTTGAGCGGCACGCCGGGCGTGAGGCGGCAGTGTGTCTTACCTGTCGAACACGTGCGTGACCTGCTTTGTGGGGTGCGCCAGCATGGGCTTGAGCGGCACGCCGGGCGTGAGGCGGCAGTGTGTCTTACCTGTCGAACACGTGCGTGACCTGCTTTGTGGGGTGCGCCAGCATGGGCTTGAGCGGCACGCCGGGCGTGAGGCGGCAGTGTGTCTTACCTGTCGAACACGTGCGTGACCTGCTTTGTGGGGTGCGCCAGCATGGGCTTGAGCGGCACGCCGGGCGTGAGGCGGCAGTGCTGCGGGAGAGCCGCCACGCCGTGCTGCAGCAGCACCGGGATGATGCGGTCGTACGAGGGGCACTCGCAGTACGTCGTCTTTATTATCAGCGAGTGCGAGTCCACGCGGGCCTGGAAGGACAGACAATACAATACATATTAGAATCGATATTAGATGCCAATATCTTATAGCTGGGCCTTACATATTAAACAGTGAAAGAACTAGACAAGCGTGGTGTATTACCAACTGTGTTTCACAGAGCGGCTGCCTGTCTGACACCTAGCAGTAAGAACATTGCAGGCTACTTAAATAGCATCTCACCTTGAAGCTCTCGGGCGACATTCCCTTGCTGGCGTCCAGCAGCTTGACGCCGGCGGGGTCGGGCGGCGTGGTGGCCGTGGCCTGCGCTAATGCCTGCAGCACCGACTGTTCTGCTAGCCCTATGCGCAGCTTGCCTTCTAGTGACCTGTGGAAATGTTACAAATATGTTAAGTATAGAATAAAGCAAAGCCATACTTAAAAAACCGGCAAGTGCGTGTCGGACATTTAGAGTTCCGTACCAATTTAACAAATATCAAGCCGAAATCATCAAATTTCAAGTTCATAGGTCATAGACAATGGGAAGTTAAAAAGTTCTTCACCACAAAATGTGTGACAGAGACAGACAGATGGATACGTGAGTGACGTAGGTTCCGTTTAGACCCTTCGGGTACGGAACCCTAAAAAAAGATGCTCATAGAAATCTAGGTTTTCGAAGAGACTAAGCTTTGATCTTCTGATAACTGACTGAATCCTTAACTGTTTAAAAGGGCCTGGTTCTGAGTATGAATTTAAAAAAGAATGGAATTAAAAGTAAAGGAATGAGAGATCTCGACTTTATTCCTTGTATACAACTTTATGTATAGAAACATGATAGGATTTGTGGATGACACGATGTACTATAGAGTCGTACATACCTGATAAGATACCTGGCCTCGGAGTGCCTGCACGCGACGTACAGCGACTGTATCTTGTTGATCTTCTTGTTCACCGACGCCGCGCCTGAAGACAGTCATTCAGATATCTTCAGTATGAGGAATTAAGCAGTAGGGCACAGTACAATAAAAGCTATAACATTATACTTCTATAATAATAATAAGTTTATTTAAAATCAAAAAGAATTACAATAAATACAATATTAGCTTAAAGGAGAATGCCCATTTTGTAAGCGAACTTGGGCCTCTTTGAAAAAAATGATTGTATCTTGATGAATTTGGTTGTATATTGTAGAAAAAACATGTTATATCCATGATTAGAAAACATTTTTTATTTATTTTGCGGGGTTCACGAGATATAACGATGTTTCTGTTCTTGAAATGAACCCTTATTACGATGCAATAAGGTGCATACAAATGTCTAAGTGAAGGAACCTGATCTGTTGTTGTCTGTACATATAAAGTAAAGGACACGGATGAAAAATAACACAAAATATAAATCATATTGTTGTATAATATTGAAATTGCAGACACGATACCTCATAACGGGCCTGTGTATGGGCAATCTCCCTTGATTAAGTTCCCACATGCTATGTGCCTGAACATGGTAATTCTGTGTTTCAAGCGACTGCAGAGTGGTGGAGTGGACTGTAGAGTGTTGAGTATAAATACCGAATTGGCTGTTTTCTCGGGTTAGCAGTGGATGGCCATAGATGGAATAAATTTTAGTGATAGTAAATTTTTCTAAGGTCGGATCGGTCAATAATTGACAGAGAAATTGGTGAAAACACATAAAAAAACATATAAGAAATACATACTGTTGAACATAGACCCTCCTCCTTTTTGGAAACTCGATTAAAAAGTACAAGTTGATGAAGCAAAAAAGATTATCTTCTATCTATAAATGTAGCAGTGGAAAACTTGAGTTTGACAACCTAAGTGAGTTTGACAACATGAGTCGGTTGACATAGCGATCTTAAATGTAGCAGTACAAGCCTTTCATTTCATCTGAGTGATAATGATAATGTACAGCTAGTTACCGGTCATGTTTGCGATCTCCTTGAGCGCGGCGAACACCTTGCGCATGGTGAGCGGCGGCGGCGCGAACATGGTGCGCTGAGTGGCGCGGGCTTGCTCGGCCACCTGCCCCAGGTCGCCGCACTTGTGTGCCGCGCTACGCACCTGGGCCAGCGTGCGGCCGGTGCACTGACCGATGGCTTTCATCAGGTATGTCTCGGCTATGCCTGGAAAATAATAAAAAAAGACGTTAATCCGATGAGTTGTGCTCTAGTTTTAAGGACTCTAATAAACTCAACTAACATTGTAAATGCGATAATTCAGTTGTTGCCGTCACGGAGCGCAGCTTTAGAGGTGAGCTTGTTATGTGATGTCACTCACCCAGCTCCAAGCTCTCGTAGCTCGGCGCCAGCTGGTTCAGGCACATGTACACGCTGGGCAGCAGGTCGTCAGGCGTCAGCACTGTCACAGAGCGCAGGTAGTTGGCCAGGATGTCGATCATTTTGAGCCTGGCAGAGGTGCCCTCGATGAGCTCCAGGGTGCGCGCCAGGGCGAGGTAGGGCACGTCCTGGCCGGCACGCCAGCAGGCGTCCTCGATCGGGTGGTACTTGGCTTTCGCGGGGTTGTATTCTACTTCTGTTTAGAAAAGAAACAGTGTTGGTTTAGTAAGAATGAGAGTTAAATTTAAAGATACAAGTTTGACAAGGTTTGTTTGATACGTTTTCTGCACCAAGGTGAGACACAACATGAATTTGGATATACATTCTAGCTTCAGCATGAAATGATGCAAGAAGAGGATTCACAAATAGGACAGATAGGTTTTACAAAAACAAAATGTAATGATTTTTCAGTTGCACATTTCTATGTTCATACAACACATGACAAATTAACATTACTACCAAGCAGCCAAAAATAATTTGATTAATTTGTTACAATAATAAAAAAAAGCTTTTTTTCCATAACCATGTGAAACCAACTCACCTGGAACCAAATCCTCAGCTTCACTTTTGACTTCCTTTTCCTTACTTGACTTATTTAAACTCTTGACATCCTTTTCCTTCTTACTTGACTTGTTTTCACTCTTTACCTCTTTTTCCTTCTTCTTAACTTCTTTTTTTGGTGTGACCTTCTTCTTACTCTCTGCTATAATTTCCTTCTTTATCTTCTTAGGGGATGGACTCTTCTTTAGACCATTTGGTTCAGTGAGAGGTTTTTTTTTAATACTCTTAGGTGATGCATATGTTTTGGGAGATTTTGTCTTTTCTACTTTAATGACAGGTTTTTTTTCTGGGGAGGGGGTGGGTGATGCTGCTGTGTTTTCTTCTGATGATGGTGATGCTGGGGACTTCTCTTCTGGTGATGGTGATTCAGATTTTGTTGAGATGTCTGACTCACTGCCTGAGCTTTCAATTCTCTGTCTTTTAACCTTCTTCTTCTGTAAAGTGATCAACATTGTTATATTAATAGACAGATTTTAAATTAGAATTATATGATGGTCATGTACTATTAAGAAGTTACCTTATCTGAGCTCACTGTAGGGCTCTTCTTCTTTGGTGACGAGTCACTTTCACTGCTTTCTAGCCGAGGTCTTTTAGATGCTGCCTGCAAACAAATAGAACCAGCAACGTAACTTACTTTTTTAAATCAAATAAATTTATAATTAATTGTGTACTAATTTACTGCCCTGCATGCAACACAATAATATGAAAAAAAACGCATTGGTCACTAAACAACAATATTTAATTTTTGAATATTAGTGAAATATGTATAAGATTTCTAATTACCTTAGCATTCCCATTCTTGACTGGTGAATCAACTTTATCATCACCATTCACTTTAACTTCCTCATCTTCCACCTTCTCGTCCTTTACCACAGGTTTAGGCGGAGACACCTTGAAGAAGGATGTGATGCTTCTTTGTGCCATCGTCCTTACACTAATACATGGAATTATTCTTGGAATAGAGTGCAATACTGTAGGGATGCTACTGAATATATTCTGATGCACCTGTCTCACAACTCTACATGGTACAACCACCTTTAAAATGCTATTCATAGGTCATTCGTAGTCATATTATGTTCAGGAACTGCCTCATGAATCTAGAGTTGAAATGAAAACAGTAGCAATTAATATATGTTGCAGCAATATTAATTGTATAATGTCAACAATAACAATTGGGCAGTAACCGTAAGAAATGTTTATAGACTACAATATTGAGCTAACGTTCTGTTTACCTTGTTTGGTTGAGGCGTGAATGTAAACAACGAGAAGTGTTCAAGTGTGAAATGTGCCAATCCAATACAATCTTAACTGATTAGGTGTGCAACGTGATATCACTAAAGTGGATTTAATTCATAACTTTTCTGATCCTTGCATTGGAAAAACACAAATTAAAGAGTTCAATCAATAAATAGAACAAACAGTAAATAGGCACGCATATAGTAGTGACAGGTTTGTTTGTACCTCCAGGTTTACAGAACACAACAACTTCTTAACTTTTTTGTTATAGAGCTGCTTAGTCGCACTTGAATTTACCTGCTTTAGACACTTTTTGATATTCCTTTTGAACAGTATTAAAAACGATTTCCCAAATTCCTAAATTGGTTTGGTTGACGTAAAAAGGCGCGAAATTATTTGACAATGACAATACTTTTTTTTTTTTTTTGTCCTTGCTCTATTCGTGCTTATTGCCACTGACTATATTTAATCTGACAATAACAAAACGTAAGAATCGATATCTAACTCGCGAAATAAAAAATACAGCAAAGAGAAATATAGAAACGAAAAGGCGAATAGTTGTCTATAGAATCTATACCAATACCAATATTATAAAGAGGGTAGATTGTTTTGTTTGTTTGTTTGTACGGAATAGGCTCCAAAACTACTGGACCGATTTTAAAAATTCTTTCAATTATAGAAAAGCGAGTAACATAGGCTCTAATTTAGACGGAAGCGAAGCCGCGGGGGTCAGCTAGTTTATAATAAAATTTAACACAAAACAGTAGGGCAAATACAATAGAAAACTGTCACCATTTAACGCAACCAGGTGACCCATTAAAAGGGTCAACTGAGTGCGTCTTTATACTAAAACCTAAAACTATTTAATAAATTAGTATATACATATTTAAATTTACGTTCAAATACCTATGTCATTATTTACAAAAGTATAATATCATTATGGCATTTGGTCTTTAACCAAATGATTTAATACAGCAAATAATCTTCAGACAATAAACGTTTGGTAAAATGATTTGTTAAGACAAAAAATATTAAGGCAAAAATAAGATTTATTGGGCATAATATAATTTAAAAATGCAATTTTCATTTTAATATAATCATTTGTTTAATGCAAAATATTTTTACATTACAATTTTATTTTTTTTGCAATGGACATTAGCAATTTTTTTTCGGAGTATTTAGACTTGTGTTGCAGAATTCGATTAATTCTTTCAATTTATCTGAAACACGTCAAATGTATGGTTACTTGATATTACTTTATTTATGGAAGTAGTTAGAGTAGGTTAATTCTTAAAAAAATGGTTAGGTTAAAACTGTGACCTCCAACGCACGAGCCGAGCGAGCGCCAGGAATGACTACATTAAAAAAAAAAAAGTATAAATATTTGGCTTATTTGATTTTGCGTAAAAACTGTTATTCCAACTGAAATATTTGACTAAATAAAAAATGTTAAAAGTACTAGTTGGTAAACAAGTTATAGTTTAAACGTTCATTTCCCAAACATTAGGTTTGCATTACAAGTTTCTGTGAATAGATTTATTTATAAAAATACAGTCGAATTGATAACCTCCTCTTTTTTGGAAAGTCGGTTAAAAAGAGGTTTCTCCTTACCGTCACCAGACGGCGCTTCGCTGATCGTTACGCGAAATTACGGTCACCATTCGCGAGTGGTATGGTACTTCGCCCGTGCCGTTGTATTTGTGTATATTTCACGCGTAGAGAGGTATTTTGACGGGAGCGTGTCTCGGTGTCTGCAGGGAATCATCTCACCCCAGATCACGTCCTTTATTTCCTTATTATATATATTTTACCCTATACCCCCCGACCACACGCGTGATTGAACGAGCCCAGGAGTCCACCGCGGGAATCAATGTGAGTACTAGTTGTAAGTTCACTTTCCATCTGTCTGACAGGAACCGGTATCTCAAAGAACAGACCCCTAGCTACCGCTGCTGCGTGTCGCAGTTTCGCGTTTATAGACCTTGTAGGATCCTAAAGTCGCAGCATTGCTTATGGGCCCCAGTGTTTGCTTCTTGGCTTTGTGATCCGCAGGCCTGTACTCAACACTGGTGGTTCGGCCTCAGGAGGCCTTAGTGCGAGTTTTTACTCACGCTCAATCGCGTTAACGTAAACATCAATTTGTATTGAAATTGTATAAGCGCCGTCTGGGGACGGTAAAAAAAAACCTCTTTTTTGTATATGTCGCAGTCATATTGTATAACACACCGTATTACAAATAGGCGCGCCCGATTGAAAAACGTTGCTGTTTTGACATGTGGCTTACTTTCGTTCAGTCGGATCGTGGTGGCGATACGTTCTACAAAGCGGAGTTCAACGTTTAGCTTTATTGTCAGCCAGAAGCAATTTACGCCCAAGAGCGAGCGGGCGAGCTCGGGAGCTTAGGGCACCCCGACACGGATAGGTACTTTAGACCCTGCAGACAGAAAAAGGATACCCGCGCAGCGGGCTCCGTCGACAAACTTTTATTTCGTTTTGTTTCGTCGCTGTTATAAACATTTGTATTCGCCCACTTTTTGTCGCCCACTTAGTATTTCAGTAAGCCATATTCAGTATTTTTTACACCTTTAATTTGAATTTATTTTCGCTCATTAAAATACTATCCAAAATAAAAAAAGTCAAGTACAATTTCGAATCAACGTTTGCCTAATTTGCTTAATTCAATATTATTTTCACTTTCTTGTGACACCGTTGTTGATTGCGACGCCAAGTTTTTTGTTATGATCATGCAATGCGTGTTAGATTTCAAAGCGAATTGAAGATGCGCCCGTTTGTATGGGCGCCACGTTACTAAGCCGATTTGACGAACGCAAAGTGTTCATACAATGCGTAATAGTTTATTTCAGCTGTATTGAAATCCGGCTGAACGAAAATAGCCGTATTTTAAAACAGCGACGTTTTTCAGTTGGCCTTGCCTATTTGTAATACGGCATGTTATAAGATAAGGCTTCGACATAAGAGATAGTTTACGTTATCTCGAGTGAGTACGTTAAAAAACTCGCACTAAGGCCTCTGTACCGTTTGACCGTAAAACCTGTGTGACAGACGACAAGACACGTGAACACGTGAGTTACCGCAATAGGGCTCCATTTGGATCCTTCGGGCACGGAACCCTAAAAAACATGGCTTGGCTTTTGAAATATCTAAGCTGTAATAAGCATCCAAGTTTCACTTTATGAGCTAGCCTACGTAGGACGGTAGTTGGAGGGTGAAAGTTGCTGATTTCTTAATGATAATATGTTTGACTAGGCAAGCGTGTTTCACCGTCGACCACATCATCGCTTACCATCAGGTGAGATTGTGGTCAAGCGCGAGACTATAGGTTATAAAAAAAAAAAAACCTATATCACAGCTTTCTGACACTTCATGAAGTGCCCTAAAGGTAGTTTAGGTATTATTAAATTAATCAGTAAAAGTATTGTGAAGTTAGTGAAACTTAGTGTGTTTGATGAGTCTGCTAATGAATTTTATCCTGCAAATTTGGGCTATCTAGTGTTATCCAGATCGAAACTATGCGGTTTTGAAAACTCGCAACTATTCGAGAATAGTTATTATACCCACCGTCTGATGGTGGACGCGGTGGGGCCGCAGGGGAGGAGGAGTGTCGGTATAACGTTGGCCGCTTCCCCTATCCCCTGCAGCCGAAATATGGTAGGTGGTAGGGCCAATGAGTTTGACCCGTCACAAGGGATCCAGGGTGCCATACACGGGTCGTCTGGCACCCATGTGCTGGTTTGGTCCCGGGGTGGTCACGGTGACAGTGTGTTCTGGTGCGCTGCGCTTCACAAAGGTTATAACTTAAGGCAAAATTGTATAAAATTTCTTGTTGTGTAACAATGTCAACCTTTATGAGAGAAAATAAACAAATTTTGTATTTGTATTGTATTTGCTGGTGCTCCCCAGAGTAGGATCTGGTGACGGACAGCCGCGGCGGGTTCGCGGTGAGTGCTAACACGTGCCTGTGTGCCCGTCATAAGCGGCATAGGAGGACACCGTGGTGTTTTAGTGGGTTGGAGTCCCACATAACTGCGCTATCTCCCCGTGGTAGCGCAGAATGCATGAGCATTTCTCCACTCAAAAAAAAAGGCGTTTTAGATATTAATATATTATGTCGGGTTTAGTCAATAGTACGGACGTCAAAACAAATCGCAAGCACGCCATCTGGCGGCAAAGCAAGAACAACTACGCTTTGGATGTCGGGTTTAGTCAATAGTACGGACGTCAAAACAAATCGCAAGCACGCCATCTGGCGGCAAAGCAAGAACAACTACGCTTTGGCGCGCTTTCTCTAATCACTTGCGTGGTGGGGATAGTAGAATATGGCAGTTGAGTACTGACAGCCGTAAAGCTAACACGTTGTAGAATCAGTGTCGATCCGTAATATTAGTAAGCAAGATTGTAACCGAGTTATGACTATTTGAATAAACCCAGTGTATCGAATAACTGCTGATTTCATTTGCACGATTGTACCCACCGACCTGCCCACACACGATGTCTTAACCTAAGGGACAATACATCCTGACTTCCCGATGGTTCACATCTATCAGCCAGCCTTGATGCGACATCAGAATTGGGATTCAGTCGTGCTAATGAGATCACACGTAAAAACAATGCTGGTGAAAGTGGCGGTTACACTCTTGCAAAAAAATTGCGGTGTCATTTGAAGCAGTTGTCGTTCGTTTCTGCGACTACCCCCAATCTTGAATAATGAAAAACCAGTCTGGAGCGGAGCTGCAAGGAGGCTAGCACCACCATGGAGGTGGACAGATCAAGGAGGAGCTTGTGGACGCGTGGAAAGATCCATACACACTGATCTTTATGCCAATCTGGTGAGTCGTTTTCATTTTGTTATGACTATGGCCAAGGGTGTTCATTGTTCAAAATTCTGGTTTTGTGTACGGTATGGCGGTCAGTGGTTCGTTGGGGTGGCCCGTGTCAGGTTATAATTTCATGTTAGTTATCGATGGTCAAGTTTTGGTGTTGTTGAAGAGTTATTATTCTACTATCACTGGCAATAACCCTTGACTGTTCGGAAGTTAGAACGATATGGTGATAGTGACGTACCTACCTTACACTTCAGTCTGGAAATTATGATAATTTCAAAAGAAATATTTTGAATAGTTTTGTAGTGTGACAGGTTTATGTAATGAGAGTTAACTAAGTTTGAGAAGAAGCATAGTATTCTTGTTTTATGGTCGGAGGGCCAAACTATTTAAAAGGTGGTAAACCCTACCAGGCCTCGTTAATTTTGACTTAAAATGCTATGGCATTAATTTGATTCTCTCATATACCTACCTGGGCACTTGTGACACTGTAATGTGTGGTTCATGTTTTGGTCAGGGACTCTGCATTCACATTCGGTGTCCATAATAACACATTTTGCAGGTTTAGGTTGCTAATACTACTAGAAGCTCGTGGCTAAATAATAACAGCCACACTGGTCGATTATCAAGGTTAAGCAACGGTTGACGAGGTCGGTCCGTGGATGGGTGACCATTTCGACATACCAGGTTTCCTCCGTGCCTTGGAAAGCACGTACAGTCGTTGGTTCCGGCTGTCATTTGAAGATCTTTGACAGTCGTTACGAGTAGTCAGAAGCCTGAGATCTGACACCAGTCTTGCCAAAGGGTAACGTGTTACCCAGTTACTGGATTGTGGAGGTCAGATAGGCAGTCGCTCCATGTAAAAGACTGGTTCTCAGCTGAATACGGTACGACTGGAAGCCGACCCCAATGTAGTTGGGAAAAGGCTAGGCAGATTGATTGGTTTAGGTTAATTTCCATCAAAGCTGTATATGGTTAAGATAACCGTGTGAACATATACTCTCGTAATATTTTTCATGTTTCAGATGAACATCTGAGAGGTTAAAAGGAACGGCAGGCTAACAGTTCACAGGTTGTAGCCGAACGGTACGAGCGTGCGCAAGATTGGAATGGAATACTCGGTGAGTCGCTTCCATTTTATTTCGATATGAGGTCGAATGTTCTCTAGTGAAGAGATGCTATTTCGATTTTTAAGAGTGTTCATGTTTGACCACTGAATTGGTAGTGGTTATACCTAGCACTATCACTAGGTAATTAAGACACACTTAGTAAAAAACCAGTAGTTAAAGAGTTTCCTATTGGCGGTAATAGTTTAAATATTTGGTTCAGTACGAACTTTAGGATGAGATATCCCATAAGAAGTTGAGATGTCCATCCAAAGACTGCACTAGTCACAACTAGTGATTTACAGTGGCAAAGCGAGTTAGTAATGTTGTAGGGCCAACGAAATTGTATCGAGTTAGAAACGGTACTGGTCATTTACGTGTATTCAGAACAGATCATATGTTGCGTAAAGATTTACAAACACCGACTTCAGATCTGAATTCACTTGCTTACTTTCAAAGTAAATATTATGATAGCAGTAGATCTCGCGATCGTGTTCCGTACATAAAAACTGAGTTAGTTAGCGATAGTAAAGGGTTACTGTTGATAATCTGGTTTAAACGATATTGATCTGAGTTATTCGTGAAGCTCCTTCACACGAGGTATTAAGAAGCAAATATTATCAGGCAAAATTCCCCTCATATTAATAGTCTGTATTTTCCAAGATCTTTAAGTAAAAGCGTGAATCTTGTAGGATGGATACCCGATCACCAAGTTCCTTGAGAGTTAGACGTCATAATGGATGACAGTGGTAATGAGACCAAATCTGATTAAGAATGGCTTGTACACTCATACTCGAAACTTTAGACCGCACCTCATGCGTAACATGTGGCGATGAGTCTAGAAGGAATCGTTGGTGCGATTTCTGTCTGTGTTGGTGCACAAAGCGCTTCATGTGTTGTAGCACATATAGCGCTAGATTTTTGAGAGTCGTTGGTGCGATTCTTGTCTGTGGTGGTGCACAGAGCCCCTCATGTGGTGTAGCATGTGGCGGCAGATATGTAAAGAATCGTTGGTAGATACGATTCTGGCTTGTGTTGGTGCACAAGTGCCCCTCATGTGGTGTAGCATATGTGGCGGCAGATATGTAGAGAATCATTGGTGGTTACGATTCTGGCTTGTGTTGGTGCACAAGCCACAATGAAGGTTTCATGAGTTGAGTATGCATTGCCTATGAATCATAACAAACCGTAACAGAATTGTAACAATTACTTTGTTTAGTTGTTGAACTTGTTGATCGGCGGACCTTTTTCCAATGAAGTGTTGTTTGGGAAACTTTGGTCCGAAAACTAAATAGGCCCTTTATTAAGTCTGCGATAGGTGATTATGACAGGGCAGTGATCGTTATACACTGAAAGCTTTAGATAGGTACGCTCAGAACCTACAAGTTTGCACACGTTAGGTTAAGAAAGATGCCAGCCGGTTATGTACCAGTCGATGTTGATTTCAAAGGGATATTGATGATAATGAGCAAGCCTAAGATGTCGAGTAATTGAGTCTATCAGCCGTATTATGTTTGACCGTACCAGTGGATTCTGGCGGAGGTCGGGGTCTAGAGAGACCGTTGTGTGAGAGCAATACAATTGCTGGTCGGCTAGAGAGCCGTGGCGTTAGAGGTTTTACTCGAGGGTTTCTATAAGCTTGGCAGTTTTTACTGCAACAGAAGTTTTAAAGTTTGTTTGGAATGACTGTGGTACATGGCCCAGGGTAATGATTTAGTTAAAGAGTAGAGTTAAAATTTTCTCTATCATCACGAACCCAATGATCTAGTTTGGTCAGGAGTAGCTGAGCGTTGTTGCAATTGTTGGCCTATGTGGCAATTGTTGGCCTGTGTGGCAACTGTTGGCCTGTGTGGCAACTGTTAGCCTTTATGGCAACTTTAGGCCTGTGTGGCAATTGGAGGTCTTTGTAGCAACTGTAGGCCTGTATAAGACCTCGAGTCTGTGTGACACTTTTTCTGGTGTTTAAGGAACCTTACAGAAAGTTCCTATTGAGTTATGAGTTTAAAAGAAAGTAAACTCACATAGTCACGCGAGTGGTGAGTGAAGTCACCATGTTATCGTTGATGACGTTCGAATCGTCATACCAACGTTACGAAAACTGAAATAATTTTAGCTTTTCTGATTTTGATTACTATGCGTAGACCGTGTTAGTAAGACACAAAAGCTCAAGTACCAATTGAGATTGAGTTGATCATGAGTTGACGTAACATAGATCAAATTAAATGTCTGTGTGAACGGGTTCCGAGTTCAGAGAGTTGAGTTGACTCGACATCGTAGGGATATGCGAGTAGAGCAATTGAGAAGAGAGCTATGAGATAGCTAGGAGAGCTATGTGATGGCTAAAGGTCGTGAATAAGATACCTGGTGTCTTTTTTTCTTTTGTTTAATTAAATGTGACATTAATGACTATTAGTGGTACTTGGACTTTGTAATCACGAAGATTAGGTGCTATCAGGTACTGTATCGATGATTAAGTTGCTATTTTCTTTAAATTGAAAATAGAATTACTTGTTCCTTGCAATGGTCAAACGCGAGCCTATAGATAAATAAAAAAAAAAAAAAGAGATTTAAATGATCATGTTTGATTGTTTCGAAATGTTTCCTCACTCTAGAGTATGAGTCAGGATTGGAGGAGTGAATACTGTTTGGAAATTTTGTGTTTCAGAAAAACATCCCTTGTATGATGGGAGACTGGCGGGTCTGAGTAGACTAAGAGGACGTGAGGCGCAACACGACATGAGATGGCAGTGAGCGAGGACAAGAAGATGATGCCTGCGGGTGATAGATTTGGGGATCTGTCACCTGAGAGAGGCCCGAGAAGGCGACGTGTTGTTTCACGCTCGCCTCTCAAGATAAATTACGGCCTAGAGAACACCATGTGGTTTTAGTCAGTAGGAGTCTGATAGACCCCTCAGCTTCCCCCAAGGGCTGAGGACATCCATGAGGACTTCCACGTGATTCGATACACTGTTAACCCTGACAATTAGGAACAGACGAGGACGCCTGTCTTGCAGGATGGCCGTGTCGGGTTTAGTCAATAGTACGGACGTCAAAACAAATCGCAAGCACGAGTTAAGGAACCCCAATCCCCCAATATTAGCTTCATCAGCCAATAATTATATTATATTAGAATAACAGCTATATGTCAGCATATAATATCTAGGACATGCGTCATTAGCAGAGATGATTGGTTAGCAATAAGATTAGTATATAAGATCAACATTTTGTAGAATTAAGTAATTACTGTCTTGCTGTAACTGGGATCAAATAAAGTTTATTTTTAAACTCTTCCGTTGTCGCTTACTTAATTGGCGCAGCCGGTAGGATCTCTGTAGTCAGTCTGTCACGTATCCACATCTACGGGAAGCAGCCGACGTCCGTTTCAACGGTTCAGCAGAGATCACCGAACAAACAAATACATTAAGAAGCCACATCAAGCCAGGAGAGGACCAGGAGCCAAGCAGTAATTCAGGGATCATGAAGATAGCTGCGGAATTGTGAGTAAATCTTTTCACCTTCCTCTCAGCTCTTCCATTTGCATCCCAACCTTGTATTAATCTATGTTGTGTGTATTATTAGGGATTGGACAACGCCGTAATAATATTTTATAGATTGTTAGTTGTAGTAAATAGTTAGGGATAATTTATTAATTTTTGTGCTTACTTTTTGTGAAGCTTCGTTATTTCACTTCATAATGGAAGGTATAAACCGTGTTCCGCAAGAGATGGTAAACATAATTCCAGTATTTAATGGCGATGTTAGAGCGTTACCCTTATTTATTAAAAAATGTGAATACATTTTAACAACATTCCAAGGGAGCGTTGTACAAAACAATTATTTATTTCATGTAGTAACAAGTAGATAAACAGGCGAAGCAGCTAGTTTGGTAGGCGAAAGGGACTCTATAAATACGTGGGATGAGCTAAAAATGCTGTTAAATCAACACTTTGGCGACCCACGTACTGAAGATTGTCTAGCAATGGAGTTAGAATCCTGTAAAATTAACAAAGGTGAAAGTTACTTAGATTTGTGTCATAGGATACAGCATATGAGAAGCATTTTATTTTCCAAAATATCAGAGACTATTGCTGATGACTCTTTACGGAAGGCTAAGCAGATAATCTACAGTAATAGGGCGATGAATGTTTTTCTATTCAATTTACCGCCATTCCTAGTTAGGTTAGTTCGTTTACGCGACGTTTCGACATTGGAAGACGCGTTGAAAATTGTTTTAGAAGAACAGAACTTTCAATCAGTCTATAATTCTAAAACAAACGATCACCGCAATTATAATAGATCTAATAAAAATATTTTTTCCGATTTCAATAGTGCGAAGTATATTCGCAGAGCCTATCCAGTGCAGTTGCACCGAATAACGCCACGAGTAGTTCAATTACGATGAACAATTCGCAGCAGTTTAGGAATTATAGGCAACATTATAATCAAAATAATTTCAATCGGACAAATAATAATGATCATAACAATAGGACAAGTAGGTCACAGTTTCCGATGGCGCAACAAAGCCAACAGTCCACGGCATATGCACCGCGAACGTCACCTTTTGCAGCGCAAGCATCTCCGCCGGGTTCAAAGTCGAACACTGACGTTACTATGCGCACTGCAAGTTCACGCCGTGTTAATTACACTAATAATCATAGCTATAACGAACCAAGTTTTGACAACTCAAATAATGAGTTCCAGGAAATTCCTGAAGATCCCAGACAGGGAAATTTTTGTATAACCGCCTCTACCCTAGAGAGCGAATAAAAATTAATTGCAATAAACGTCTTAACTTACCACACATAGTTGTACCAGAATTAAATGCAGTGTTTATGATAGATACAGGCAGTGTTAGGTCTTTCATAAGCCCACACATTGCAAACAAGTACTTTAGGGATCGGTTGCAATATGAACCCTTCGAAGTTGTTAGTACTCACGCATCGAGTGTTCATAGCGAAACGGCATTTATTCCTTTACCAGCTACGTTTTGCAGTAAGGAATTTCATAAATTTTATGTTTACAGTGTTGATGATAGGTATGATGGGTTAATAGGTAGTAACCTACTTAAACAGTTACAGGCAAAAATAAACATGGAAAGTCAAGTTTTGCATTTAAAAAATGCGAATATTCCAATAATATACGCACCACCTATGAGAGAGGTATATCAATTGCCATCTCGTAGTGTATTAAGAGTTAGATTGCCAGTCAACTTACTAGACGGGGAAGCTATACTACAATTTAAACAATTTTCGGAAGGGATTCGAATGCCCACCGCATTAGTTAAGTGTATTAAAGGTTACGCATCAACCGTTATTCAGAATTATACGGATGAAACCAGAACCTTAGTGGTAACAGGACCTTTTACGGTCGAACCTTACAGGCAGAACCCATCTGTTCACATTAATTTTACAGAATATAACATAGAAATAGATAGGATGCTAACAGATAATTTAAAAAAACTACAGTTAGACCACATGAATTCTGAGGAACGTAAAACCATCGAAGGGCTATGTAATGAGTATAAGGACATATTTTATTGTGAGAATATTCCATTAACGTTTACAAATCAAGTAAAACATAGAATTAGAACAAGGAATGAAGATCCTATAAATATTAAAGCACATAGGTTACCTCCCATTCAATCGAAAGAAATTAGGAATCAGGTAGATAAAATGTTAAGGGACAATATCATCCAGGAATCACACTCCCCCTGGAGTGCTCCCGTACATTTAGTGCCAAAAAAATTAGATTCATCAGGACAGCAAAAATGGAGGATGGTAGTTGATTATAGACGTCTCAATGAAATTACTACCGATGACAAATACCCTTTGCCCAACATAAATGATTTATTTGATATGCTAGGCAATAGTACCTATTTTACTACCTTAGATTTAGCTAGTGGATACCATCAAATCGAGGTCCAGAAAGAAGATAGGGCGAAAACAGCTTTCAGTACACCTTCAGGACATTATGAATTTAACAGGATGCCGTTTGGGTTAAAAACAGCACCTGCAACATTTCAGAGGGCTATGGATAACGTTCTAAGAGGTCTCCAGGGCTTACATTGCCTGGTATACCTTGATGACGTCATAATTTTTTCTAAATCGCTGACTCAGCATGTAGAAAAACTTAGAGCAGTTTTTGATCGTTTTCGGGCGACAAATTTAAAAATACAACTCGACAAATCACATTTTCTTAGAAAGGAAGTTCTTTACTTAGGGCACACTATTACAAGTGAAGGATTGAAGCCAAATAATGATAAAATTGATGCAATCTTAAGATATCCTATTCCAGAAACAGTTACACAAATAAAAAGCTTTTTAGGACTCATTGGTTATTATAGGAAATTCATCAAAGATTTTGCAAAAATAACTAGACCTTTAACAGCTTGTTTAAAGAAAGGTCGTAAAATAATTATTAATGATGAGTATAGGGAATGTTTTGAAACATGTAAAAAACTTTTAACAAACGCACCTTTATTACAGTATCCCGATTTTAGTAAAAGTTTTATTTTAACTACCGACGCATCGAATTTTGCAATTGGGGCTGTATTGTCACAAGGATCAATAGGCTCAGACAAGCCAGTAGCATATGCTAGCAGGACTCTGAGTGACACAGAAGTAAAATACAGCACTATTGAGAAGGAGCTTTTAGCCATAATATGGGCAGTTAAGCATTTTAGGCCTTATCTATATGGCAATAAATTTATTATCTTTACAGACCATAGACCATTAGCATGGCTGTATTCATTAAAAGAACCCAACAGTAAGCTCACGCGTTGGCGTTTACGCTTAGAGGAATATGACTACGAGGTTAAGTACAAGAAAGGGCCTCAAAATACAAATGCAGATGCCTTATCTAGGATTAAAATTAATGCAATTAACGACGATTTAGATTCGATATTTGTTAACGTAGGTGATAGGAAAGAGCGAATACAAAAAATTATAGATGAAGAGCTGCAATTTGACGAAACGCCCATAGAAACGATAGAACTTTCGGATTCTGATGATGGCGTCACAGCTAATTCAGTTTCAAATAGGGAACATGAAGGTATTCCTATTTTAAATGAAGCTGTAGATACTAAAGCTAGACAAATTTTAGTTCACTCATGGTTTAAAGATAAATTGACAGTAAAGGATATTTCTAATAATAAACAGCCAATTAAGTAAGCGACAACGGAAGAGTTTAATTATTATAAGGTTATTCCTATTCCTATTTTCCATTCTCCAGACACTTTTACCATTATTCCCAAATACCCTTACCTAATGGTGAATCGATTGAAATACATGCCCGTGGTAAACTCATGTACTGAAATTGAAAATGACAGATTTCTTTGTGATGAAAGTAATTTAGCTCAGAATCCAGTCGAGACCTGTATAGAACAAATTATGTTGATGAAGAATAACTACAATAGCTGCGTAAAGAATCGTATCAAGATAGAAAAGCCTAAGGTGCAGAAGATAACGGATAGCCAATGGTTGGTCTACACAGAGGACAACCTGATCATTACCGAAAACTGCAATGAGGAAATCCGCAAATACAACATCTTTGGGACCTATATCGTGACACTGAGTCAACAATGCGAGGCGCAAATAGGAGGAGTAATTGTTGGTGCCGCCACAAACACTACAATTTCCAGTTTCAAGCTCCCATTGGTCGAGATGCCAGAGCTTCAACAAGACATACAGACAAGGACGGAGAAGGTCGACCTAAGAAACGTGGACTTTAGTGACGTGAAAGAATTGTTACAAAGTGCCAAATTTAGTGAAAGTGACGATACAACCCAAATAGTGACAATAGAAATTAGCGTATGGACCATTTTAGAGTATATCATTATCATAATAATTATTGTCGTCATCTCATACAAATTAAATGTTTTTCGTTTTTGCCGAAATTCTCCGAAGTCATCTGCGACGCCTTCGGATAATTTCTCTCTTAGGGAGGGAGGAGTTAAGGAACCCCAATCCCCCAATATTAGCTTCATCAGCCAATAATTATATTATATTAGAATAACAGCTATATGTCAGCATATAATATCTAGGACATGCGTCATTAGCAGAGATGATTGGTTAGCAATAAGATTAGTATATAAGATCAACATTTTGTAGAATTAAGTAATTACTGTCTTGCTGTAACTGGGATCAAATAAAGTTTATTTTTAAACTCTTCCGTTGTCGCTTACTTAATTCACGCCATCTGGCGGCAAAGCAAGAACAACTACGCTTTGGCGCGATTTCTCTAACCACTTGCGTGGTGGGGATAGTAGAATATGGTAGTTGAGTACTGACAGCCGTAAAGCTAACACGTTGTAGAATCAGTGTCGATCCGTAATATTAGTAAGCAAGATTGTAACCGAGTTGTGACTATTTGAATAAACCCATTGTATCGAATAAGTTCTGTGATTTCATTTGCACGATTGTACCCACCTACCTGCCCACAGAGAGACTGATGTCTTAACCTAAGGGAATACATCCTGACTTCCCGATGGTTTACATCTATCGGCCAGCCTTGATGCGACATATATAAATCAAAATATTTTTATAAGTGAAAATTGTTAGTGTATATAATATGCAATTTCCGCTGTGAATGGAGTAAATATGCAATTTCATGTGCAAATGCATATAATCCGGTCTGTACTTAAAATGCTGCACTCCTTTGGCTCATCTTGGCGGGGACACTACCGTGTCGCCAGATCTCGTTTTCTTTCTGAATCTGAATTTAATAAATTTCTTTTCTTTTATTAGTATAAAATGTGATTCGATACGTAGATATTATTTATTCATTATCATCATCATAAACCTCCGGGATTTCTATTTTATTAATCGACTTAATATCGATTTTAACTGCAATATTCAATTATCTAAATCGATTTTCAGTGCTGCCAGTTAGCATTTCATGTTTGGATATTATACGGTGAACTAAATTTGAAATTGCATCCATTTCATTCTTATCTAATGCATTATAATTTTTGTCTGTTTTGTTTACTATTTGTTTATCTGCTAAAAACTACGAAATAAGATATTTACCATTCTTACGAACGAAATCACAAAAAACTTTTGGCAAACTTTTGTTGCAAACGCTAACCTCGTTGTGTGTATCCGAACAATTTTTTACACATCCTTTTTTGCTGTTGTCAAAATAGGCATGCTTATAGCCTACAACCAGTAAAAATCTATTTTAAAGCTTTAAAATTCAGATGAAATACTCTGATATGATTTCACATTACATTAATTGAAATTAAGCTGTTACTGGTATTGTTAAAATATTGAAGTGTCTAATTTGAGTTACAATCTAGAACTTATTTTGCTAAGATGGCTCCCTCTAGTTGTTGACTTGTTAACTATACGTGTGTCGTCCATGTTCCGAATGTGGTGTGACTTATTTTTGTTTTGTGATTGTGTTAATTTTCATTATAATATTATAAATGTGAAATGCAACAGTATGTGTCATTCCATATAGTGGAACCTTGCTCCGGCTGAATGGATCCCGCCGTCGCGTGGTATCAGCCCGAGCAGGAAGGACCCGCGAAGCGCCTGTGGCTTCGTATCTGGGAAACTCAAAGTGATATAGACAAAATGAACTTGAAAAACTTAGAAAACGCAAACCCAAATGTGAATAAAGCGCCAGACTTTATACCAATAAATGATGTGAACGGTGAAAGTAGGAATAACAATTATTTCAACCCCGCGCGGAGGAAAATGAACGATAACCGCGCATCGACGTTTAACCTGAACAAAAACCACGATGCTCTCATAGGTGAATACGGGGGTTGTCCGTGGCGGATACCCAACTATAAATATAAGCCGGGGATTTTAGGGTGAGTGACGTTTTAATTTATTATTTTGGTTTTGGCTAGCGATGTCAACGTGTTTGACGTGTTGGTTATGAGCGGGTCGGCGGCGCGGCGTGACACTCGCGGCTAAGCGCCGAGCTGCGGGCCATGTGTCGCGTTCTGCCGGCAGGTCGGCGAAAGAGCCCGAGTGGCGCTACGCCACCCGCGCCGTAGCCACTCAAAACTATTTGGCAATCTATTACTATTCGAGAGCTGAATGCCTACTTACGCACAGTTAATATGCATATTTTGTTTAAGATCTGACCAATCTTACATGATTCTTAAGTATACCAGAAATGGTTGACTAAGTAAGTTATCAGCAGATCTATCATGTATTTCTAAACAAATACTGAAAAACATACACATGGTGTTAGTCTGTTTGTGTTTTCATACTCATAAACTTGTGCCAAAACTTTGACAGTAACTGTCAAATTGTCAAACATTTAGCCATAGCATTTTGAATGTTGATGATACAAATAGGTGGGTACTCTATTTAATGTAAAAGATACCAAGGGGAAATAATCCCATTTGTACAGCAACCTTCAATATAATTAATCTAAAGCCACAGGTACATATTCATTGGTTTGAAAAAACTTCCAAATTCTCTGATAAACATAGTGTTTTCCTTAAAAGCAAATCTGCTATATGGACATATCTGTGTAATATGATAAAATAATGAAACCAAACTATTGGCTAAAAGTTGACTCATTAACCTGCACTAAAAATAGTTTTGTATGTGAGGTGATGAGCCAGTAACCACCATATTTTATTTAGATTTTTAGTTTTCCCTACCTGAATGATCCTTAAGGAGCCCAATTGCTGTCACTCACGTGTCTGTCTGTTTGTATGTCGTTTGTCACAATTTGTTTTCCAGTAGATTTTTTTACTTCCTATTGACCTATGGGTCATTGGTCTATGGTTTTGTTTAGTATTACATACATTTTACTAACAAATACCAATATATTCTACAATTGGTACAGAACCCTAGATGTGCGAAGTGCAACACGCACTTGGCCGTTATTTTTCACTAACACCAAACCCCCTATTAATATTGTAATAATTAGTGCTAATACATGTGTCAAGCAAATCATCATGTAAGATCTATAATAAACTTTACTAATCAAATTACTCAACTAAATAATTGGTTTGTATGCATAATCTAGCTAACAAGCACAAACGGCATTTTCATTTGCCTACAATAAACCATTATGTTAAGTAAGTTTTTTGTGAGCATAAAAGCCTCCTTACATAACTAAAATGTTCCCACTTTGAAACTCTTTCCTCCTCTTTGTAAGAGGGGAGGGTAAAAGCCTTACACTTGACCTCATTTCTGAAATAGGTCAAGTTGAAATGCTTCACATTTGGGTTTAGCGTTTTTTGACAAAGTAGTGAATGCATTGCAATATTTCAGCTTAATCAGTTGGGGATTTAAAAATTGAGTGGCAAATTTTGACCCATACATAAGTAACTTACAAGGCAAGTTAATAAAAGCTTGTAAATTCATTGGCAAAATTTGTAAATGTAAGTTTGGGAGCTTCTTGCCCATTTTTATCTATAACAAATTGCCTTGCCAATGAACAGTAAGTTAAGACGAGCTGGTGTCTGCAACTCCATGTCTAAGCACGTATTTTGCGTATCATTTATTATTATAAACTTTGGTGACTGTCAAAAGTGTTGTTTAATGACTTAATTAAAATCAATTATTTGACTTTGACCGATACATATTAACAAACAAGGCCAGTTAAATAAAAGCTACTAAAGTCAAGATTCATCATCTTGTACAATTAACATTTAATTTTGCCGCTACATTCTAAAACCTGTGATTTTTGGCACAACTTTGTTGAATGTATGAACAATCTGAACATTACATAAATTTTTGCCAATGTTAAGTTTCTTTAATTACCTATTCATTACTTTCCTGTCCCACTGTTGGTCAAAATAGTCCCTCAAATCTTTCCAGCCAACTTTGTCTCCTACCTTCTACGGACAATACAAATTGTCATGCTGGCAATTTTTCAAATGTTTTATTTATTTAGTTACTTAAAAATTTTCAAGTTGGTGCGAACCTTGAAAGCATCAGATTACAATCCAGTTTGATACCATTCAGATAATAATGATGCCAATTTCCTCATAATGTAAGTTTGCACTATGTTGTCATAGTTATAAAACAGGAAGTGCTGTTATCATTGTTTGTTCACATGTTCTAGAACTAACTGCCAACCATGTAAAAGTCAATATTATTATATTGATGTACCTACAATACTTTATTATGTCATGCCAAAGGTAAAAATAACAAAATGTTAATTAAAAATGTTCTATTGTACATCCTACATCAGGACAAAAGCCTCCTCGTTACTAGAAAGGATACTAATCTATTGCAATGATTCATAATAGGCACCCAGTGACTTAAATAATTTAAATGAGGTGTAGCAAACAGCCTAGATTGAATAATGTAGTATTTTACAAGGCCAATGTTTGAACAGCTGAATTGATGTGCTTCATTGTTCTACAAGTTCACTTTCCCACTGTCACAGAGCTAAGCACGGATTTTTCTTTCTTTAAATAAAAATGTTGCCCCACACTAGGAATTTCTTCCTGTATTGTGGGCGCGTTTACAAACATATAAACTCACTTACACAACACCCAGAGCCGGAACAACTATCAGTAGGTCATACAAATATTTGTTCCGTGCGGGAATCGAACCCGCGACACGCAGCGCAGCAGTCAATCGCTCAACCACTGCGCCAACCGTGCGCCCAAATTGCGTGTGCGCTGGATTGTACTGTTGCTACTTTGAACTTAGGAGCTTGAAGTATGGGAAAGTAGCCAAGGAATGCTATTAAGGTATTGGAGTATCAGGGAAAATTCCATTAGCTCCAGAAAAAAAAAACTGGCCATGTGCGAGTTGGACTATATTTAGGGTTCCTAACAAGTTGACCGCAAAATCAAGTTAGTTGTAATAGGAGAAATGAGGGAATTTCAAGGAAAAATCAGATTTATCAATAAATTAGTATTTGTTTGTAAAAGTAAGTAATAATAAACATTTTCACCACATTTTAAGTTCATAGGAAAATTGGAAGTTATGTAGACTTCTGCTAAGTACCTTGAGTCAAAAGCGTGGCTATAATAAAAAATATGAAATTATTTATTTAATCTTTAATCAATTCTTTCAGAAAGGATATTCGACCTTGTTAGAAGTATTTCCGATCTGTAGTACAATGAAATGTAACTGGGTTCATATTGTAACATGTCGGCCACTCAGTCCAGAGCCCTGAGCTCTGAGCTCGCGAGTCGGTCCGTCTCGCAGCTGAGCGGAAAGATAAGCCACCGACACATGGCGTGTTTTGCTTTCGCTACAAGATTACCATGCAATCTCATGAGTCGTGCCCATAAATAATATAACGTCTCATTTGTTGAAGAAAACGCCGTACAATATGTACATATCACCTAAACTAAACAAAGTTTTCTGAACAAAAGTTGAATCATTTATTCGAGCGCGTCTGCATTGTTCCCCTCTTTAATTTGGCCGAAATAAGTAAGGATCCTATTGTTATTTAAATATGTCTGCAATGGACTTGATACCGCTTCGAATTACTCCGCGCAATCTGCGGTATCAGCAGCTGACAAATAAGTTTTTTGTTTTTATGAACCAAATTCGTTGTGATAAAATAATCTTTGGTTGGCCCGTTTCCACACTGATAGCATCAGCAGCGAGGCCGGTGTGCCGGCGTTGACTCAGGCGGCAGCGCGGCGAGTGCACAAAAACTGCACTACTTACTAACTCCGAATAAGTTATTAGCAGATGGCTGTTGACATTCTCGAGCGCACGATATATTAGCGAATAATCTGCTGAATATATTCAGTAGTTAATGTTAGTGCAGAACGTCCGCCGATATAGGTACTTGCCATTTTATTATCATAGACGCCTCTAAGTATTCTGAGATTGACAATTCGCCTTTTTGCAATAATGCTTCCTACAAGAGACTGTGTCCTCTGAGTTTGCTTCGGCCTTTCTTCTCAGAGTATTCAGATAGGAAACGACGACCTCATCTAGTTTTAAAAATATGATTGACATGTAAAAAGTGTTTGTATCAACCAATATACAGAAATAAAATCATTTATCATTTAACAATCATTTTTCAAATTGTCCCAAATCTACCGACTTATGGACATCTGCACCCAATTTGTTGGAAAATCTAACAAAAACTTTGCAAAACCTTGAACAATGGCTCACAATAAATGTCGCTAGACCCTCAAAGCTCTTGTATCAATGTGTCTATGGAACAGTCTGCAGTGTGTTGCGCGCAGATGGCCGGCCGTGCTGTATCTTTCGCCGCCGCACGATCTGCACTATTGAGCATTGTGCCACTCAATACACTCGCCGCTCGCGTGGAGGCTCCGGACGGCACGAACAAATCAGCAACGTTGTGCGATACTACCCTGTCTCTATGTGTGCACACACGGTGAGAACTGGCAAGCGGGTTGGTGACCGCCGCACCAGTCTTGACTATGACGCTTATCGAGCGTCACAGCACAGTCATTACTGGCGTTGGAAGACGTCATGACATGTACGCTTTGAATGTTTTCGTAAGACAAATGTTATCTTATCCCAATGCCTACCTATGCGAGCGAGGTCGTTATCTCGTGCGGTTGTAGTAAACTGCTACATCTAGTAGTTCTGTTCGACGTCGTGGATGACGAGCTGCGGCTGGCGAAGGGCCAGCGGTCGCGGTCGGAATAGACGCAGCAATCAGTCCTGACGCGCGCCTACATGACATAATGATATCATCCCTGAGGGCCGCGCGGTGCTGTGCATTGTACTATGTTCTGACTAGCTGCCAGCGCATCTAGAGGAATCAGCTGCTACTGGCCAATTTCGTGACTAGTCGAGAATGGTAAACAGTAGTAAATCGATCTAATTAGCCTAGTATTCTGTAACAGATTGGACGTACATTATTTCAGAAGCCAAATGATCCAACTCGGTACGCTCTGAATTTCTGTGAGTCATCCACACTCCGCGTCTTCCATAGATGTTATTCCATCTGATATTCTTTAGATCTAGAACTCGACTAACTTTCTAAAAGTAGCCAATCGATTGAGAATGACTTCCGTCCGCTTATCCGGAAGTGTATAATACCACTGCGCTGCATTAGGGCTAAGCACAGTGCCTGCTCAACAAGGATAAAGAATTATATTATAATTACATCCGGGTTCATAACTTACCATAATAAATGTGCGCGAAAATCATCGCATATGGAAACAATATGCACAAAACATAATATTATGAGGATAACTTGCTGTTGACCACGAGAATGTATTTTCGTATAGACCTACTTGGCATTATTGTGGTTATGTGTGGTTTGCTCTGAGTTTAATCTATCTCCCTAAACTACTCACACGGCAGCTATATAATAATAGCTTATGTTCAAATAAAATAACCTAACACTACACCCAGAGCTTCCTGTTAAATGGTACTTCAACATAACGAAATGAAATTTATTTATTTGCGAAACTTGCGAAATGTAGGTGTAGTATAAGCTGCATGTTTGCGTCACCTCTGCGAACAATGGCGTTATGATGATGACGATGATGATGGCGGATTGATGTTATGCTATGTTACAGCTGGAGTGCAGGGTGACTACAAATAATACGTATAATAACAGTAGTCACAGTGGATCATTGTGTCTCTGAAGTGAAGAATTGAATTGAAGTTGGCTGCAGGACCCTGTGCAGTTGCTACTTTCGTGTCAAAGTAGAAGATAGCATTGCATAACTGCCTCTTTCAGTCGCTTACGTTTGTCGCATCGTCCTATCTCGCTTACTCTATGCAGTATACTCGACGACAAACTGTTTCTGGCGCAATGGTTTGCAGAGCCAACTTCAGAGTCACAAAAGAGCTGTGACTACAATAACGCATTACGCTGTGCACAATATATCAACAAATAAATCATCGCAACAGAGAATAGTTAAACATAGCTGGCGAAGTGTGGCTGTACTAGCTCCACTTCAACACAAGGCGGTGTTGAAACGGTGACCACTGGCACTGGCAGTCACTGCCGCCTGACCATAGCGAGGAGCCTCAACCCTATACCGTAGTTTTTTTTTAAATAAAAAAACGTTGCCCCACACTAAGAATTTCTTCCTGTATCGTGGGTGCGTTTACAAACATAGAAACTCACAAACACAACACCCAAAGCCGGAACAACTATCTGTAGGTCATACAAATATTTGTTCCGTGCGGGAATCGAACCCGCGACACGCAGCGCAGCAGTCAATCGCTCAACCACTGCGCCAACCGTGCGCCCTTCATACTTAAACATTCATTTCATTTGAATGCGCGACTTGTAGTAATACTACAGAATAGATAATATAGATTCATAATAGAGAATGGGACAGTTTTGGTGTTGTCAAATTGTCTTAGATCTATCATTTACGAAAAAGAGAACATGCATCGAATGCTTTTAGAATTGGATCATTTCAGTCAAAAGACGTTTAACGATGAACATAGGCCTCGCCCAAGTGTCGCCCGCAGGTATTCTTGCAGTCTTAACCAAGTCATTGGCCCACCTAGAGCTAGGCCTTCCAACGCTGCGTGTTTCGGCACACACGCATGCCACTCCAGATCTTTCGGCTCTATCAACCATCCATTCTGCGAGTTTGACAATTATTCGGGCTATGTATGTCGGTAACCCTGATAAGATAAGATGTATTTATTTGCCCAAACATTAGTATACATACAACAAATTACACTTGCATGGAGAATGACAAAAAAAAAACAATGTTTCAGCCATGTTTGCCATATCATGGCGTGCAAATAATAATTAGAAAAAAAATGATGATAATTAATTACTCCAATGAATAGTAAAATAAAATAATTCTAAATGTCAATAGTAAAAAAAAATATAGTAACAATGTCAAAAATATCAAGCAAACGTCAAATCTATTTAAAATAAATCCAAATGTCAACAGTATAAGAAAAAATAATAATAACAATATCAAAAATATTAAGCAAATGTCAAATCTATGTAAAAAGATTTTCAAATGTCAACAGTAAAAAAAAAAAAAAAAAACAATTTCATAGAATATCAAGTAATTATAACATACATTAACAATAATTCATGTCTAGGCCATGTAAAATATCAATCAAATGTCAAATCTATGGAAACATATCAATCAATTTAAGAAAAATGAAATAAAAATAATGTATGTCAAATCCTTGTCAAAATGAAAGATTCTGCCAGAAATTCGCTAATACTTTAGTAAGCCCTGGTGCTTAGAAACGACTTTAATTGTTTCTTCAGTTGCACATTATTAAGGTCCCTACAACTTTTGGGTAGCTTATTATAAACAATTGGAGCCCTTAGCAAAAAACACTTTTGCGCATAAGTGCCGTTCTACTGCTATGGAGACAGAGCTGACTTTGATCACGCCTGTCTAATCTTCAGTTTTTCGAAATAGAAACTGTTAGATCTGAAGATATTATTGTGTCATTGGGTACAATGCAATGAATATAATTGCAAAAAAAGAAATACCAAACTCTGCGATCGTTTCAGTTCAGTTGCGACAGTTTTGTACAGTATACACTATACCGATTGTTGCAGAATTGATACAGCTGGCTCGTTGCACTTTATCGCATCGTTAACTAAAAATAGTACTCTTACAAACAATGCGATAGATGTATCATATAAATACGGCGACGTTACTAATGGATTCCCTACGAATCGTAGTAAGTGCTCATATTATTACGTTCATTACATCAGTACGTAAACGTTGTAATTTTCGTAACGGTTGCGTCATTTGCATACCGAGACTATATAGCTCTAAGAGCAGATAAAACCGCATGATTCAACCTACGAAATTCCAAAATGTATGGCATTAATTAAGTCATCGAAACATTTGCCAAGCAATGAGATGACTGGAGGCAGTAAGGATTGTGTATAGCACCCCCAATGATATTCGTGTAGTTTAGACAAGAATTATCAAGATCTCAGTTCCATAAAGATATGATTATAGATCAAAATTGATGTTTACGTAAGTGTCGCTCCAACATTTTTTATTTGTCTACGAAGGCCTGCTGTGGTATTTACGATGCAATGATTATATTTACATGTTTGTTTACGACGCGAAAATAACACTGCGACGCGGTAACGTGGCGTTTAAGGCGAACTCTTTGACGCTTTTAATATCCGTGCTCCGGACGCAGATACATTATAAATGTTGTTCTAACTGGACTCCATGCCTCGCCATTCTTTCTCAAAGAAGCTAGGGCTGGCAGTTAGACAGACAGCCAATTCATTGGAGCATCGCTATAAAGGGAGCGTCAATAGCCGATTCTACAAAGAACTGAACACATTTTTTCATCTCACTCAATGAAAATCGATAAACGTTTAGCATGTCACACTCGTAACATTTATACGTAAATTGAATGTGTAAAGCGAATGAATGAGTCTGATTCGAATATCAATCACTTCGAGGCCTTTCGCGTGACATCCTAGCGGTTATGAATGAGTTCGTTCAGCTGGCAAAGTATGTCCGAAGGGGGTTCCGTACTGCTCAGGTAACAGTTTGTAGTTGCGGTATTACCAGCTGTGTCAGTGTCTTGTCCTAACTAAACATCGTTAACGCGTTTGTTTGTTACGCCAACAATCTGTTACTGCTTGACAAAGCTGTGCCAAGATTTTGTGCCTATTGTAAACAACACACAAGGGTTTTGTCATGAAAAATACCTCAGTAGGACGGCCAACACATCTCAATGTTTTGATCATCACATTCATATCATACCACAGTTTTAGTCCCAGTTCATTTGCCTACATTATTAATCGGGAACTCGGAGGAACCATCTCAATAATAAACCGAGATACAGATAAATCAAGTTTCATTGTGACTAAACTTTTTATCGTCAAAACTTCAAAAGCACGATTCTTGAGAGGTTATTAACTTCGGAACAGATAGTAACAGACTTTCACATTTACAACAGCGGTTCGTCATAAACATGGTTTAGTGCCAATGTTATTTCAAAAAATAATGGAGAATTGTTGCTTCTTATATTAATGTCAAAACGGGCGCCGAGGCGCGGCGTGCAGAGGCGACCGGTCGTTAAAAATAATAGGCGGAGTAGTTATACTCGTAGTAATTGCCAAACTTCTGGGCCGCCCTGAAGTTGGCTTTCCGATGCGCAAGACACGAAAAGGTGCTGTTTTTGTATGAGATTTATTACTGCGCAGCCATTGTAGCCAACTTCAGGAAGGCCAAGAAGTTTGGCGAGGACTATACCCGGCGATAGAAACAATCGGACTGGAATAGTTGCGAGGGAGCCACAAGTAAACAGTTGCACTCTGTTGAAAAAGTTTCTCTAATAGCAAGACAATGTCTACAGATCGGATATTCAAGTACATTTTGGTACTAAAGGTGCACCTCTGCCTAAACTTCCTGGGAATAAAGGCGTAATGTTATGTTTGATGGAAAATATGACCTAAAAGTAAAACCTATCATAATTTATTCAAAGCATTGCGGATATTTAATAAAAAGGATTGCTCTCTTATTAAACTCAATTGATTGACCACTCCACTTGTTCTTTTGACCTTTTTTGTTTATAGTTCCTGATAAGATTTTATGCGTGAAAAGGTGTCTTATAATATTAAGACCCTCATAAGTTATAAGATAACGACGTAACTCTCGCTCTGTAAAACTTTGGACTTCAAAACTTTGCAGAGAATGTCTAAAGTGCTTAGAGGTGTTGAAAGGCAATCTCAAGTCCTCAAGGGAGGCATGCACTTTATTAGAACCGTTATCTTAGATGCCATTATTATCAGAAAGATTGACAGACATCACATTGTTACAATATTGTGATTTAATGAAATCAGCGTTAAATAAAATGCAAAGTTATTCGCAGTCAATGCTAAAAAAGAAACCGGCCACAACTGCGAACATCTGGTGTCGCAAGCTGGTGGCATACCTGAGTAATTGTCACGCGCACGTTGAAGTCTAGGCGTTGGAACAACTCTCCGTGCCCTATATTCGCTTCCGATGTTGCTTCACATGTTTCTAGAAGTCTTGGAAAACTTTCATTGGTCTAGAAACCTTCCCGTCTTTGCCTCTTGCCATCTTGGTCACTAATTGATTGTTCTGAATCGCGGCAAGTCACTCATGTGTAAAATATTTCAGTATGTTCTTCTAATTATGTAAAAAAGTCACCGGAATGATGTGCGGAAAGCTGTGGACTCGGCATTTTAGCGAATTTATTAGAAAATGCTTTTCAAACTTCTTAATGGGAATCTTGGAGCTCTTAAATCTTGGTCTCTTTAGGCGAAATTCTGACTCGACCGGTTGCGATATACACGCACAATTTGCAAACTTCAATCTAAAGACTCATAGATGAAAGCAAAGTTTATACCAAGTTTACCTATTCTGGTTTTGAAATATGACGATGAATATAGGTCACAGCATAAAGGTATCTTGTCCGTCGGCTCGGCCTCTCGTCTAGATGCAGACCACGTCTTAGCGCCAGCGCGGCTCCCAGGGAAATGGAAATGATAAATTGGAGACTTGATTTATGTACATACCTACACATTACACAACTCTTGGGGATGCCCACTGGCTTGATATCATTCTTATGAAGATGTTAGTTCTTTTGGGCAAGAAACAGATAGCAAATTTTGAAGATGTTTGTAATTCCGCTTGAGGTTTTTAGTATGCAAGTAACTGAAGTATATTACTGTGTCGATATTTATTATGCATAGGATATTTAATTAACTCCATTCTATTTTCGGTCATGCTGTTTTAATTAAAGATAAATCACCTTGTTTTTTGTGCCGCTAATATGATCGGAATGAGATTGAGGTGTGACAGTCAAAAACAAGAATGTGGTGCAAAACCTGTAGTGCATTGTGAAAGGTCTGTGTGTTAAGGTCGGCTGGTGACTGATACAGCTGATAGTCGGGGACCGGGTGCTATACGATACGACCACGTGAAGGTCACAACACATGGCTTTTAATTAGCAGGTTTCTCGTATTAGCCCTCTGTGATCGTAAAAGCGATCACAGCGGCATACTAATCAAATGACAACCGCGTCGTATGGAAATAGCTTGTGATTATATTAGCAAAGTTGTCAAGCTTGTTGCTAGTCGCGTCCGTCGCAGTTTGTAGACATAATGGCCTCATCCTGCATAGTAATGTGACTGGATTTGTAACGTTAGCGATTCCTTAGAAGGGACCTTTATCGGACCTCATATAGCTTTATAAATATCACGGTGTAGTTAAAATTAAAATTCATGTTCTGATCTATATTATTTTCTATTTTATTGGCTTTGCATTTAGTCTGCATGTCAATTAAAGTGCTATTTCGGTGTCCACTGACCTAGCCGTGTGCGTCTGAAAACACTGAATCATCGTAGTAATAGTATACGTTTTGTTGACGCGACAGTTTACAGGCTCGCATCATTCACCCCCTTTCGCTTTGGCACGCGGATACAATAGTTATTGCTGCAAATTAACTCACTTGATTAATAGCTCCTGTGATTGCGATGACTGAATAATTCGCAGTGGGAATTTAAATCCCCGAAATGATAGAACCAAAATAAGTCCTTGAGGACCTACATCAAGGATTTATTTTGAGTTAATTTTAAAGTCAACTTTTAATTATATTTTAAAATTTCTCACCATGTTTCATGACCAAAAGGTTGATTGAGTAAAAATGGTTCTTGGCAAGTGCAAAGCCAAGAGCCGTACGAGCACCATCAAAACGAATGCCACCTGTCTGAACTGTCGTAACTTAATAGACTTAAATGGTTTCATAAGACAATAACCCCTTACACTCGAGAACTGGCATCTACCCATTGCTTTTAGCTATGTTTTTTTTTATATCATATAGGCTCGCGCTTGACCACTATCTCACCTGATGGTAAGCGATGATGTGGTCGACGGTGAAACACGCTTGCCTAGAAATAACCTATTTACTCGTTGACTTAAAGACTCCCAGATTGTAGCTGTCGGGAAACACAGACTCCGGCAGGGCATTCCACTCCTTAGCTGTACGCATAATAAAAGTGAATTATATGATATGAAGTGTATTTTGCACTTGTGCGGATATGGTGGTGGGCAACCCCCACCTATTGTGTTTGTCCTGACTCGACTAAATTGTGTTTTTCTATGTTTCAGGCTGCACGAGGAGATTGAGCACTTTTACCTGTACATGTCGCCTACGGAGACGGAGCACCTAGTCCGCTCTACTGTGGTGAGCCGCATCCGAAGCGCTATCATGGCACTCTGGCCGCAGGCGCGTGTCGAGGTGTTCGGCTCGTTCCGCACCGGCTTGTACCTGCCCACCAGCGACATTGATCTCGTGGTTATTGGTGAGTGTCTATTGTTAACGTTACTGTGGTCGCAGGCGCGCAACACGATCAGTCCAGTCTTCGAGAGTGATTCGCATTATGAGCTCAGTATGTATGCCAAACAAGAGTGGCCATACAATATATCCCTGGCGGACTCCTGCACCGGGATCTAAGCTATCCGAAATGATTTTGTCTGTTCATACTGATGATGTCCCTCCTTTGTAGATTTCCCTAAGGAGGTGCACAAGATGTTGTTGATGTACCCATTTCCAGTAGCGTCTTCCACAAAGTCGACCATTTCAGGAGTCAAATGCTTTTAAGATATCAATAAAGCATAATATAAATAGGTCGGCTTGTTGAATTCTCGAGTCTTCTCTATTACCTGAGAAAGAGAATCTGCTCCCGAGGTTCCTTTCTTGTGTTTGAGATAATGATGAAATTGTCGGCGTCTACATGCTTGACTTGACGACTCAAGTCTCGAATAGTGATATCAGTACCAAGTGCAGGTGCCAACTTTGTTGGGTGACTGACACTTGATCAGGTGCTCTCTGCGCGCTTGTGACGCCTATTAGGTAATACGTACGGATGCACCGGCGCCATCTGACAGCCGCATCGGTATGTTAATTGCTTATTTGTTTACACTTGTCTTATGTAATTTAATTTGGCCGTTTATTAATGTGACCTAGTCCAAGAGCAGCTCAAACTTCGAATGTTCCCCAAACCTGCCTGAAAATAAACATAATTCTGCAACCATAAACTGCTCCAATAAACGCTCCCCGGGGATAAGGTACATTTCCTCACTCGGGGATTTGGGGTTAACAAACGCGCTATTGGCCTGACTGCTCCAATAGTCTTGAATCTAGTCTGGGCAAACCCCACAGATAAATGGCTGTGGGATGGCCTTTGTATCGGCGTTAAATACGACATCGTCGAGTTAAGCACGTACTAAAATATACACAGTTTATAAACGTGACGCTTTTGTAGTTTTGATTTAGAAACAAGGACAATGAGGCGTAGCAGAGTAACTCTTGTCTAAATTAACAGATTTAGCAACGCTTGCTGAGGGATGGTGGATGGTAGTAGTGGTAGTGGTAGGGATTCCCTTTTCCGCACTTTTGGGCCGTTGTGCGTGGAGGCACTGGCTAACATAGCCAGCCTAGCTCCGTCCAAAAGCACATAAGCATCCTGGGAGTTTCAAGATGGTGGAAGGGCCTCGGAAAGCACGTTAAGCCGTTGTTGGTACAATCTGAGACCAGTCTTGCCCAGGTGTATCATGTTACCCAGTTACTGTGTTGTGGAGGTCAGATAAGCAGTCGCTTCATGTTAAATACTAGTATCTACTTAGCCGGTTAACTGGAAGGCGACCCCAACATACTAATTGGGAAAAGGCTAGGCAGAATAATAAAATTGACAAGCAGGCGTAATCAACACTAATGTGATCTGTTCAAACGTGTGCGCTAATGAGCGGCTGCACATCATCATAATCTGCACACTACGTAATCTAATTACCGCCAGCTTTAATCGATGCTGTACAATGTTTTACAGTGAAGTTTATTGTGCTATTTTGTTCGCGAGTTTGCGTGTCGTTGAGCGAAAAAATGGTGTTCAGTAGTCAGACGACCTACATACTATACTGACGGGCTTTTATTAGAACTACACTGTATACAGTGTATTGGTGGTAAAAGTCTTACTGGATTGGGTGGGGGTTTCGTACCTCTGGTTATATAGGTTAGGTGCTGGAATTATGTGGTCAATGCTTCATCTATTCCAGGAGAGCTTAAGAGCTTATCTAACTGACTCAGATATTTTGCTCACAACAGTTAAATGTTGAACCAGAGACTCGTAGATATGTCAATAACGGACGTCCATCTTCTGCATCAAAGACGTGACCGCGTCGACGTTGCCTTAAACTTGTATATCGATTGATTCGAGTGCCGGTCGCCTTTTAAATTATGACTGTATGACGCAATAAAACATGCTGTTATCGGCACTCGCCTAGCAACAGCCGTCGAACTGTAGTGTTAGTCTACATCGTGTTCGGATCGGTTCATAACGGTGTTGCGGAGCAAGCCGGACAGCCGCTACAGCCAGACAGTGGATACTTAGTGGCTAAACGTGCGTAGTAAGCTGCTTACACTACACTAAGTAAGAGCGCACAGAAGGCTCTCCACAATATCTGCTACAGTACAAAAGAGCCTGGATTTCTGAAACTCCATACGAGCTAAAGATTACTGCCCAAGGGTCTCGACTTGGACTTTAAAGCATCGCAGACAATTTTGGGGTCCCATCTGAAACCAAAATTATGCAGATAGTATCGGCTATTGTTATGTTTTCACACGAAGAAAGGGCACAAAAAATCATCTGAATAGTCTATAACTAGAACATAGATCAGAAATACCCGAGACGCGCGGCGCCACCGATCCTTCAACAACTGCTTTTGTTTATTTTCGTTTTCACCTACGTAAGCGAGATTTCGCGCACTTTTCCGAGTGTACCTTCCTCGCTGCCTGCTAAGTGGCAGTTGGTACACATTGAGCCGGCTAGACGCCGCTCGTAAAGCCGCCACAAGGCCGCGGCTTTAACCCTCGCCCCTCGCCCCCCCGCCCCCCGCAGCCCACAGGGACCTCCTCGGGGACAGACACATCATGTCCTATAGTTCAGGGCCTTGTTTGTCCAAATTGATGTAGATGGAAGTTCACAAACAAGTTTTTCTCAGCGTATCTTGATATTTTTTCATCTAGAAAATCGCAGTAAACGTTGAGTTTTACTATAACTCTATCCTTTCCTAGCTTCAGTCTAAATTTGCTGCTTCTGTGCTGAAAAATATGACACGATGTCTGGGGTTTTCCATCGCGATTTCTAGAATTATTTCATTCAGTAGGTACATGAAAAGCTTACACAGCTGATATGCGGCATTAATGACTCGTAATCTTTATTTGCAACACAATCTCCTTATCCTACAATCCGGCAAAGCCACACTTATCCATACATCAATTAAAATCCGAAAGTAACTCTGTTGGTGTGTTTATTACGCTTTCACGCCTAAACCGCTCAAACAATGTTGATGAATTTTGTTTTAGAGATTGATTGGACATTGGAGAAGGATATAGGACACTCTTTATCCCGGGAGTATTTACCCTTGGGATATTTGCCGGTTTTCCTACGGGGGAAGCCGCTCGCAGAAGTTAGTTCTCCATAATAATGGCTCGTGCCTCGTCGTGAAACGTGTGCGGTGTGCGCAATATATCGGTGGCCGCGCTATCTCAGTCTTGAATTAGTTCAGTGGGCTTTCGCCTCATAATCGTGAAAGATACCCACATACCTAGTATACCTTTTATCTGCTTATTAAGTTTATCTCATACTTTGTAAGACAGCGCGGCTGTGCATTGTAATGACCTGATAACGTATTAAAATAAATACCAATTAGTTTCCATTACGTAGAAGAAATTGCTTCGAAAAAGGTATTTAATTTCGAATCGGGTGATTAGGTACGCTTTTTATAGACAATCTTAATGACAATATTATGCGAAACACCAGAGATTATTCACGACTGAGCTGAGGGCCATCAGATTCGCATCTTAAATCGGCACAATTAACTCTGCAGCCCACCTCGTCCTTTGTAAAGAAGTGCAACGGTCAGCGTGTCCGGCACATCCCGGTCACTGTGGAGCAAGAACATCACTTGACGACCCTCCGTCTAGCACACGCACTCGCTATTATACAACTTGTGCTTTATACGTGCACATGTATAACTGTATAAGACATGACATGTGCTAGTAGCCGTTACTTGACGGTGAAGGACGCTCGCTTTTTTGACGGATGTTTGTGTGGACGGCTTGAGCCGAAAACGAACGAAAAATCAGTGTCTTTATATGGTCGTCGTTTTCATGTCGTTTTTAAGGTAAATCAATAACATGCCCAGTAATTAGTTCTTTTTCCTTTTGATACTCTTTCTAGCCCGATGGTAGGCGATGGATGAGGAGCATTGGCGAGAGCGAGCACATAAGATGCCTGTCCACTAGTGCTTAGTTAGAGACACTGTCAAAATGTTAATTAATAGTCTTATCAAGAAGGTCGTAAGTAACCTTACAACTTACTCACAGTGCCTACCTACGTTAATGACATCATTAGTGATCATAATCTCGAATGTTCTGTCTGTAACACAGAAAGGAAGAAAGAAAACTTGTTTATTTGGCACACACAGATACACACAATGTACGCATATAAGGAAAAATAATTTAATAAAAACAATTACATACATAGTGTGCCCCGCGGCTGCGCCAAAAACCACACCACCACCACCACCACCTTAACAATGGTTGTTGCAATAAACATTAGTCAGAATGTTCTTACCAAGATTTTGGGCGCACGGTTGTCAGTGGTTGAGCGATTGACTGCTGCGCTGCGTGACGCGGGTTCGATTCCCGCACGGAACAAATATTTGTATGACCTACAGATAGATGTTCCGGCTCTGGGTGTTGTGTATGTGAGTTTATATGTTTGTAAACGCACCCACGATACAGGAAGAAATTCCTAGTGTGGGGCAAAGTTTTTAAAATTAAATAAAAAGAATAATCTTAAATAAAAAAAATAATTAAACAAAAATGTTTAGTTCGGTCATTTGATTGCTTTTGCTGTTATTACATTGTGGGATTGTAAATGATTACTGTCATTATTTAATCTGCCCGATAAAAAGGCTTTTACAACCTATCCTTTTTAGTCTCCTGTAAATTCAGGACCTCTCCAAAGATGTACCCTTCATTTTGACCGAGTACTATTTAATTATTTAGTTGCATCTGGTTAAACTAGAAGCCGACCTCAACATTGGGTAAAAGCTAGGCGGATTGTTTTTTTGATTGTTAATTTAAATTGAATTCCTGCTGATTTAAAAGGGATGAAAATCACAGTTTCTTCTCTGTAATCGTTAAGTACCTATCTACGAAATTTTCTGGGGATTATATCATAATGCAAAAATACCTGTGAATCCATCAGGGTACACGGTTGGCAAAAACATCACTGGTTTCTATGAGGCAAAGTTCAACTCCGTACTTCCCTACTTCGATAACATTAGTGCATCTAATATCGGGTCAAAGCGACACGAATTTTCAACTCTAGGCGCTGGCCTGAGCGTTGAAAATTCAACAGCGAACTTTTGTTTTGGCATCCATTGAATCGTCGCTTAGTTTAAGTCAGAACAACGGGCAGTACGGGCATTACTGGATCACCTAGTGCACCGAGTACGGTTCACAGTTTACAAAACATATCGTGAGTGCATCATTACTCACTAGCAGGCAACTAGATACGTCGTAAAGCTGCAGTTGACACGAGGTCGCATCGTGCACACCTTACTACACTACTATTAATCGATCGAATTGGTCTTGTCATGTCATTGAAGAGCACGGTTGATAAGGAGGAGCTATCTCTCGCTTGCTGCCGTAAAAATGTCCATTGGCTGAATCACTGCTGTTTGCTCGGGGATCACTAGAGAGTGCAATCACCAGATTGCACTAGAGAGGTGTTACATACATATTGGCACGGTCTTACGATTTTCTCTCAAAACTCTCCCGTAGCAATCACGCTATAATATGGTGGATGTTAGTTAGCATTCCGATAGTCCCAAGTTTTTGATAATCATAGCTTGGTTCCAATGAAAGTGCCCGATTTGCTCAAAAAAACTGCTTAGATGTTAGGACATCTGCTAATCACATAAAGATAATTTCATCCTTCGATACTGTAGTATAGTACGTATACATATTATTTTAGTAGTAGCTTATCAAAGATTTGGACTGTGCTCGGCTCGCCCATAAATATCGACCTCAATACGCACAGGGTCACACACTCTTGACATTGATACTCGCAGCCTTATCAGCGCCACTGAAACTTACAGCACTGTCCAGTACGCGCCTCTGACAGACAGTCTTACAACACTCACTCGACGACAAACTCTCTCTCTCTCTCTCTCTATATAAAATATTTGAGTGAGTTTGTCCATGAGATACTGGCACTTGAAAACTGTTTTGGACAAGTTTTAATTTGTGTGCAAGTACCGGAAAATGACTAGTCAAGAATCCATATAACTTGTAATCGCTAACAACCGCGCAGTCATAGAAATAGTTATCTGCGCGATAACACGCGGCATGATGAATGGTGCGTGCGACTGTGCGACTAGTCGCCGCGGCTAACTTGTCGCACGCAACTACGTCATAGATGTTATGTAAAACAGACTGGTACTTTTTCAGCGAGCGATTGAATTGCATTCTTGATTTGATGATTATTTTAATGGCTTGGCAACATTGCTTCAAGAGATTATCAAGAGAGTTAGAATTAGCACTATTATTTTTAATCGTTGTAATCGATGGTTCTAAAGGTAAAACATTATTTACCTCTACTACCTTAAAGCACAGACTAGATCCCTGTCGGGATCTGTGTTTCCTGATGAAAAGAGTGAAGTGATTAGGTTACTTCTAGGCGTGTGCTCCACCGTCGACAACATCATCGCTTACCATCAGTGATACAGTGGTCAAACGCGAGCCTATCAATAATTAAACATAGAGATTTGAAGTTGTCTGTAGGGCATACGGTTTCCGTGTTCCTGCAAGTAACAAGAATGATGCGATTACACACAGGTACGGAGTTAGGAATGCGGAACAACCGCAGAGGTGCGGGGAGATGCGGATGACAGGTGGATATCAGCTGACTGATGGACGGACCAAACGGCGCAGTTTGTTGACCTCCGCCCACGTGCCTACCACACGGGAGCGAGCGAGCTTGTGGACACAGACACAATTTTATCACAGTTTAAAATTCGTACGAAACTTGATATAGTGGAAGATTACCAATATGTGTGGAAGGGTATTAAAAGGCTTCAGCTTAACACGCGAGAACGAAAAGAAACTCACTAAGTCCACGGACTATGCAGTGAATATAACGATCCATTGAAAGACGTGACATTTATTCATACAATTGTCCTTGAAGACACGGAAGCACAGCAATAACATCCGAAAGTCATATACCAGAACATTACAGATGAATAGTATAGACAAGAGTTAGCAATTATTAGCAGGCGGTAGGCGCGCGACGCGGCTATTTTTATATGCGCCGTCCACTCGCACGCGGCCTCGGGCGTATACACCGAACACACTGATTTAAAGTCGTGTGTTCACTGGGGTCCAACTCAAAACAATTCACTGGTACACGTGTCTCAAGAGAGTCGTTGAAGAGTCATTAAAACTACGAACAGAGAGTGATGGCTTTGCTTGATGTAGTCATACTTTATTGTTTGTGGGATCAATCCATCAGAAAATTAAGCTGCCTATTGTTCACGCACAGAACTACAAGGCTTCTTCAAACGCTATAACACTCTTCCTTCCTCTGTCTTGTAGTATATTTTCTTGGTCAGTCCATTTGGCTATGGGTCTTCCCTGCTCCATTCTTTCAAGCTTGGTATGTATACTCTTCTAGAAGACCCAGAGGGCTATGGAAAGGAGTATCCTGAGTATAAGGCTGAAGGATAAGCAAAGGTCTGAAAAGATAAGAAAGAAAACCAAAGTTATAGATGCTCTCCAGCATATGAAACGACTGAAGTGGAAATGGGCAGGTCACGTGGCAAGATTGACAGATGGAAGGTGGACAGAACTAGTCACAAATTGGCTGGGCCCAAGAGGCAATAGAGCCAGAGGACGCCCTAGAGAACGTTGGATAGATGAAATAAAAAGAAATGCTGGCGAAGACAAGAAAAACCTGGAAATTGTTGGAGGAGGCCTATACCCGCCAGGGGCCTTAACTAAAAAAATAAAATGTATGTAAATTTTTTGTGTACCTAATGTTAAGAAACTTTATGTATGTTAAGGAAATAAAAAGGTTTAATAATAATAATAATAATGTATAGTCTTCTCCAGCGTGCAACTGTGTTTCTATTAACTTATCGTTCAATATGAAAGGGCAATTTATTTCCTCGCTCGTAGATAGCGAAGCCATTTTGATATCAACCACAGTGTCAGAGTCACCTATTTAGACTAAAACGGCCCCACATGACAGATTAGTGTATGTGTAAAATGATCTGCGGACTGCCTTGAGATCGTTAACTCCACAAAGTTCAGTGTTATGATAGCAAACAGAGTCGTTAGTCAGGCCGTGTGTTTGGCAGCCGCCGTACTGTGTTCAGTACTTGCGGCGTGGCAGCCCTCCAATGACATGCGTGACGACAGCGCGCCACCACGTGCGCTGTGTTTACACCGACACGGGGGGGACGAGTGGCTCAGTGGTTATCCAATCAAAAGAAGTCACAGGATCGGGAGAGACTTTAATGTGTTGGGATATATCAATGTCTTCCTCGTTCTTCTCCAGAGCATCGTCATGCTCTGCCAGCTTCAACAAACCAGGAAGGAAACTGTTGCCTGTTGATCCTGGTTAGCTCGTCAATAGCAGTTGCTTTGTACCTATTGGAACTTTCGTCTTATGTGTCCGAGCTGGGGCAGAGGGCGTCCACTGTTATAGTTCTCCTTTGCGACCGGTCTTGCTTTACCTCATCATCATCATTTCAGCTGAAAGACGTCCACTGCTGGACATAGGCCTCCCCCAAGTGTCGCCACATTGACCGGTCCCGTGCGTTTCGCATCGATCGGATCCCCTCCAATCTTCACCAGGTCATCGGTCCACCTAGTGGGCGGCATTCCAACGCAACGTCCTTCGGTTCACCACACAAGAACTTACCTCGCTTACCATAACACATATTACCTCGCTCCACATAATTCCGATGCTGGTCGCTTCTACCAATGCGGTGCATGGCCAGCTTTGACGGGGACGGAACTAATCAAAATCCTACACAGTTAACTTTATTTTAGCCTGTCGAGGTTGGCTCCAGTTAAGATTAAAATTAACATGATGAATGTAGAGAAAAGTGTAAATAATGTAGTCGCACCTTTACAATGTATAAGAGAAACAAACAGTAGTGGGCTTGCACCCATTATGTAGATGTGCGTACACACATTACGCTGTCACGAATCGCCGGCGCGTGTGTCATCGCGCGGCGCGACCGACTCCCATTCATGTCTTTATATGTACGCACACTCTCACTCCGGGGAGCATGGCATCATCATGACATAATGCTTGAAAACAGGCATATTTCGCTGAAGAGAGTTAAAAGGTGTGCTAATATTGAAGTAAACATTTTTGAAAGAAGTTATTTTAAACTAAGTACCTGAGTCCTGAAGGCAGGTTTTGAGGAATAGGTCGATTAGAAGTAAACTAGGCCTCCCACAATTACCAGTACTTTAATAAAACACACATTTACAAGGTGATGGTAATCAGACTAATTTCCAAATAATAATCGACGCGCGCAGTTCGTGTGCGTCCTTTTATAATCCTGTGTCGGACGGGAAGGGTTAGGGATTCAAAAATGCTGCCACTCTCGTCCGGTAGGGGCGCTGCATAGCTGCTGCTGGTCGTAGTGTTGCCAACATAATCCATACTAATATTAATAAAGGCGAAAGAAACTCTGTCTGTTTATTACCTTTTTACATCTTGCTTACGGGTGGCACGGTTGGCAGTTTGGCACTCGGGTAGACCTTTTTATCCCGGGATACTTTTTTGTCGCGGGCGTATTCCGTAGTCCCCTTGAGAAGATTTTCAACTTTCACGCGTGTGAAGACACTGAAATGCTAGTGATAATATAAACGTTAGCTAGATTGTTTCAACAGCTGGTCACTGACGTCTCCAACGAAATATGAATAGCTCTGTGAGAGATGCATTCGATTCGGAACACTTTAACAATCACTTGACTTGTTTGTTAGTTCGAGACCATCTGGTCGATCGTCAGACGGATTTCCTGATACGTCAGAGTTGTAGAGGTATTTGTTAATATGTCACGAGATGGTAGCTCATGATGCGGACGGCATAGCGAACACTATAGGAGCCTACAAGCTATGTGATTACGCCGTGACGCGATTGATCGATTTATTTGAAGCTATTATCGCATCAGACATACTCCGCAGATGGTGTCGGTGACTCACGCTGTTTTTGCGCGAGTATTCGGAGCGTCGCGTCCGTCGGGCGGAATTCGCGAGTTTTTCTTGTTGTCGTAGAACCGTTAACCCGAAGTGTAACGGTTGAGCTTTTTGTAAAGAGTTACGGGTTTGGTGATTTTTTTCTTGTCTCGGTGACATCTTGGCGAGATGGGTGCTTAGAGTGATCTTGAAACCCAAGTTGTAGCCAAAAATGCACGGTCTGCTTATGTGCACACTTGGCAGTCGCATCCTCGCTTACCATCAGTTGAGATAGATGTCAAGCGCGAGTCTATCAATAAAATAAAAATAAAAACTTTTTATCAAAAAAATATTATTGACTTCCAAATGAAAAACTACAAAGCGAAAAATAATTTAATTTTTTGAAGTCGGTGACTTTCGTATGTACCGTCTTTTTGCGAAATGGACACAGACTGCAAAAAAAAAAAATATTTTCACTTTGTAGTTTTTTAATTTGGAAGTCGGTAGTATTTTTTTGCAACAAGTATTTTTTTTATTTTTCCCTTTTTAGTTTTGCCTACCTAATAGGCAAGTTGTTTAGTAAGGTCCCTATAACGCCAGAATAGATTACCCGATAAACATGAAACTTGAACATACCCGGTGAAATGCGTATATGCGTATCTGCGTACTAGGGCATATTAGATCTCAATATCGGAATTCCGATATTAATATCGGAATTGCGCACTTTTTTTAAATATTGCATTTTTTTTTGTTAATTGTTCTAATTCGGTATGAGGTTGGATAACACACATAAAGATATTTTATGGCAGACTCAAAGGTCCATAGTTTTATTAGTTTTACAAATTACGTAAAAACTTTGACAAAAAAACACACAATAAAAAAAAAGTTTATGCCGCGACATATTAGGATTTTCTATTATCTGTCTAATCACCAATGACTCGGTAATTGGGCGCTTATTTGCCTAAACTGCACATTGTTCCCAAGAAAGAATATACGTCATGTCTTTCTGACAAAGGATAATGCAAAAAAATCCAGAAAATAAATCTTTATCGATAAACTTGAAAATACTACCGAAAGTGTATTGCGTAATAATAATTAATAAATCCAGTATAAATATCGGTCAATGTGGCAACGCCTCCTGGTAGAGGCCTATGCTCAGCAGCAGACGTCTTTTGGCTGAAATGATGATGATGATGATGAGAGACAATGAAGTCAAGTAGTGGAAGTTAATTTATCGAACAGATTAGTGATCGGATAGACTAATTTGTTGTATTCAATACAAGCAGAAGAATGAAAAATATTAAGCTTTAATTTATTGAGGTTTCCAAGCAAGTAACACGATTGTAAATTTGAAATAAAGTTTACTCGTTCCAAAACAGCCCTTTCATAACTATGAAAAACCATCTTAGCATTCATCATCATCGTCATCATCATCATTGTCAACGTCATTTCAGGCGAAAGATTGCCACTTCTGAACATAAGCCTCCCCCAAGTGTCATCACATAAGCCGATCCCGTGCGTCACAAATCCAGTGGATGCCCGTAGCCAAAGCATTAATCAATGAAAATATAATTGTTACAACGGGTTCTATGAAACTGTGTATTTTACTTGTACTCTTAAAGATAACATTTTTAGCAATCACGGGGCACGGGGCTGTAAATACGGAATTCATCGAGGCACATACTATTTATTCATGAAGTGAAGTATAAGTAAATAAGCGCCCAATTAAAACAGATTATGCGACCACTTCTAAGTTCTAATCACCGTAGTCAACGGGCTTAACCGCGCTTTCTCGCTCAACGCTACACAAGGAGCTTTTCTAATGCCGAGATTCCGATATTGGATCACTCAATATCGGAATTGAAATATCGGTAATTTCGGTCCGAGATTCCGATATTACGAGATGCCGAGATTCGGATATTCATGCCCTACTGCGTACCCCTTTAGAGCGTACTGGCGTGATATTATGTTACGAAATGGTATAAACAACAAACAGACATGCGATTGCAGCAATCCCGAGAGTTTTGCCGTTATTTAGTGAAGAGTTATCTTGTATATCTACGAAGTTCTTCATCAGATCTTCACCAATTCAAAATGGACCCAATTTCGAAACATTGTCTTTCAAACAAAAAAAGAATTTTCAAAATCGGTCCACAATTGACGGAGATATTGATGAACATACACAAAAAAAAATAAACAAAGTCGAACATAGAACCTCCTCCTTTTTTGGTAAGTCGGTTAAAAAGTGGCGAAACGTTTTATTTAGTCGGGGGTGCGCGCCGGGCCCCCTACTCATAGTAGCAGTAAGAACTGTGGGGTTTTTTTTAGTAAATTGGAGTCCGACATAACCCTCCGTACTCCCTAGACGAAGGCTATCCTTGAGGATTTGTACCTTGCGATCAAGAACTGGAAGGCCTTACTCTTGGTGGAGCGATGACCTGGTTAGGGCTGCGGGAATGCGCTGTCCCATACTTATGAAGTGTGTGTATATTGTCCCAGGTCAATGGGAGAAGCTGCCGCTGTGGACGCTGGAGCGCGAGCTGGTGGTGCAGGACATCGCGGAGAAGGAAAGCATCAAGGTGCTGGAGAAGGCCACCGTGCCCATCGTCAAGATGACCGACAAGTACTCCGATGTCAAGGTAACTAACACTACTATTTTATTGAGACTCATCAGCATGAGGGGTCATGGCAAAGAACAGCCGCACTGTTAGATCTTCAAGGTTAAGCAACGCTTGCCGATGTCTGTGGATGGGTGACCTTTCATTTAATAGTAAGACCCGTCCGTGCATCGATAAACATTGAACCAACGTCTCGGCATTAGAATATAATATACTTTATTGAGCACCAAAACCCACACCCCCATTGACTCTCATAGAGAGGACGCCTGTGACCCAGCAGTGGGAACATTAAAAGGCTGATGATGATGAACACCAAAATTACACAATAAAATGTAACTGTAGATTACTTCAAATCGAGCGTTTTATCGCATTCTTAAACGAGTATCTTTGTCGTTTCGGGAAGTGAAAAGCCTGAAAGTGTAACAATAAGTCTTCCAGGGAGTATCGTGTTAACAGGTAACTGGGTTGTAGAGGTCAGACAGGCAGACGATCCATGGGGTTTTGGAGGTCAGATAGGCAGACGATCCATGGGGATGTGGGAGGTCAGATAGGCAGACAATCCATGGGGTTGTGGAGATCAGATAGACAGATGATCCGTGAGGTTGTGGAGGTCAGATAGGCAGACGATCCATGGGGTTGTGGAGGTCAGATAGGCAGACGATCCATGGGGTTGTGGAGGTCAGATAGATAGACGATCCATTGGTTCTGGCGGTCAGATAGATAGACGCTCTATTTAATGCATACGGTCAAATTGGAAGTCTACCCAGACATAGTTGGGAAAAAGTAAAGCAGATTATGATAAATAAAGTAAATAAATAATAAATATATAACGTAAATAAATAGTAAATAAATAACGTAAATAAATAATAAATAAATAACGTTTAAAAAAAATTATACAAACAATTTGTGTTTACTAATCAGCATCCCTGGAGTAGTGTAATGAGGTCTACCTCTATACCTTTTTATGAAGCTGGCAATTGATAATTGGTTTTGGAAGGTTGCTCATATGAACACGATTCAATATTTTTGTTTCGGCTTATTTGTCATTTCTGTAAAAGCCGTCTGACGCGAAACATATTGGTCAAAAAAATATAATCTTAAATTCTTTCTCTTTCTGCCTATCCTTAAACACGCTCCCTTATGAGAAACGGAAAAAAAATTAACACTAAATACAATCTGGAATTGCTCAAAATGATGATTTAGGTTTAATTATCATTATCGCATTGGGTTAGTGACCCTGACCACGTGTGTTCACGTTCAGGTAATTAGCGAGGAGCGCTCTGGAATGTCGCTAGTTCCACTCTATGTGCCGACGATTATTGTACATTGCTGGACGTGTTAGCGTGTTACTAAGGACGTTATTCGCAAACACATTAGTTGTTCAGGAAAACTTTTTCCTTGCCTGTTCTGTCCCATTCCTGGGCTAACGTCTCCCTCCACTTCTTCTACCTTTCACGAACCCAAGTGGCCGCCTTGCAGTTCTATAAGGAAAACTTGAAAATAAAATGCAACAGAATGGAAATCATATTTCAGAACAGTGCCCACAGTGTTTGTGTTTCTCGTGGGTTCACGTGGGTCGCATAGGTGACCGATACAATAACAAAGGTACGATGGGGAAAGGTCAAGGTATGGTCTTGGTTGCCACTCCGGCGCGCCGTGATCACAAACAAAATCACAACGACTGCCTCTACGTTTCTGACTTACATACATATCATCAATATCACAATGAGCCTCATCAGAAGGCTTAAAGTCACCCAAAGGGCAATGGTATTTCCTTGCGTGATTACATCAGAAATGAGGATATCCGCAGGAAGACCAAAGTTACAAGAAATGCGAAACTAAGTGGCAGTGGGTAGGGCACATTGCTCGCAGTATGGATAGTCGATGGGGTCGAAAAGTTTTGGAGTAGCTACCGCGAACCGGAAGACGTTAGAAGGCCTCCTACTAAGTGGACTGATGACCAGATAAGGTTGCGTGAATCCGCTGGATGCGAGACGCACGGGAACAGTCAATGTGGTTAGAACAATGGACATCTTTCAGCTGAAATAATGAATGATAATGACCATCAATAAAACAATATAGAACTTGAGTGAATTCCCTGTAGGACCACAAATATTGGTAATAAGCGACTCATTGGCCAATAGGAATTGCGACCATTTTTTTTTTTTCAGTTTATTATTTATTTCATGGACACTGAACAACAAAACAACATCTTTACGGATCTCTACGGAAGAGCATTCTCAGATGTTGAACTGAACACTGTCCAACATGTAAATCCTTACTTTCATACTAATATTGTAAATGCGAAAGTAACTCTCGTCTGTCTGTTTTACCTTTTCACGCCTATACCACTGAACCGATTAAATGCAATTTGGTATGGACACAGGATAAATCATCCTTAAGAAAGTGGAAGTTTGTATGGTCATAGATCATATAATACTAGTATACAGATGCCTCATCCTATACAAAGAAACCGTGCCACGTAACAAGTGTTTTTCATCTGATTATACCGATTATTTTTTGTAAATCGATCGCGTTCGGTTCTGTTCCACGGCGACAGATAGATCACCATCTAATAATCAATCGATATCGATAGATTAATCAAATAATCAGAGTAATCAGTACAGTACGTCGGGACAGTTTCTTTGTATGGTGAACTAATAATTTCTCAAGCAAGGCGGCCCACACACCTACAATATAATGGCGCGATATAAAAAATAGGCTATTCGAAGTACTAATGCTTTGCAGACGAAGTCGCGGGCAACAGCTAGTAAATGAATATATCAAGATCTACTGCCTGAGCAACTCCTAGCTTGACAGTTCAAAATAGCCTGAAAGTATAAATGCTTCGAGTTTGTTACGTAAGATGTATTCTAGTTTGTTATTTAATGATATTGATGATAAATAAAACAATGTTTTCTTCTCCAGGTGGATATATCATTTAACATGAGCAGCGGGGTGAAGAGCGCTGAGCTGATCAAACAATTTAAAGTGAGTCCATATTCTTACTTACCCTTAGATCTGTAACATGCTTAGTATAGGAAGGCTAAGAAAGAATTTCATTCAATTCACTACAGCTAAGTTATTTTATGACCAGTCTTTGAGAGCAGAGGTGGCCAGTGGTATCTTGCCCGACTTACGTGTCGTTGGTCGTGGGCACTCGTGGCTTTGAACGCAGGCAGGCTCTGTATTTTGTGTAAATTGTTTCATTATCACTGCTCTAAACACGGTGCCGGACAACATCGTTATGAATCCAGGGTGTCACAGAGAGGTGCCTCCGTCTGTCCCAGAAGTGGGCACGTTGAAACTAAAAGGCTATAGTGTACTGTACCAGTCTTTTCCTACATCTAAATTTGAGTGGGCCTTCTGTGTTTGTTTTGACAGTAATCATTTACTACTGAATGACACCCAGCGTTTGACCTTGACCTTATAAGGTGAAATTGTAAACACAGTGACGAATCACTGTTTTATGTAAATTATCTTATTATAATGCCCGATGATACATTCAAATGTTTACTTTATTTTAACAATGGCGACTGCTGTTCAAAACAGTTTAAGAGCCGTCTTTTTTAACATGGATTATAAAAAATGTGTAAGTAATTACTTAAGGCTTAGACAATGTAATCGTTACCTTGTTGATAACGGTAGATTATCTAACAAAACTTAATTTGGATCATACAAACGATTGCATAGCTTCCTCTGAATGCGAACATTCCGGCCTACTGGGTGTACTCGTGGCAATTAGCATGTCTGCCCTCGTTTTAGCGCACTATGAATCATACTGCGAAGTATTTGATAATAATTGACTACGTTCGTTCAACTTTATAGAATCGAGCATAATAGTAATACCTAATAATGTCTTGTGTCCACCCTAGGGAAAAGGGCTCCTGGTTTTGATGCACAAGTCGGGCAAAGCCAGAGTCTAGATGGATATGTTTACCCCGACTAATGGCAGTAACATATACAGTATACGATAGATGGACCCCCTTTTCCGCACTTAGACTTCTATTTGGTCCGTTTTGCGTGCAGGCGTCCTCTCTGTTAGAAGAAATGGGCCGTAGTCCACCATGGAGGATGTCACATGCCTTCGAATTTTTGGTTCTAAGACATGCCTTACGATGTTTTCCTTCACCCTTTTTTGAGCAGTGGTGATTAAATAATTAACCAAAGTAAAGTGCCAGCCTTAGTTTGAACCCATGACCCACAACCTACAACTTGTAAGTCGCGGCCGTTACTGGGCCTCAACTGATCTTTTAACACATACATGTCGAATGTAAACTCAACCACATTCACTAGTAAAACTTACGAAAAACAGTAAAGCTGCTAAGAAATAAACGCATTTGCAAGGGAAAGTGTCACAAACAAATGTGAACTTTATTGTTTTATGATTTCAAAGTCAAAGTCAAATATATTTATTCAATTAGGCCAATAAACGGCACTTTTGAACGTCACATAAATTAAAATTAAAAATTAAAAGTAATAAAAAATAAATTTAAAAGTAATAAAAAAAAAAAAAATATAGATAAAAAAAAATAAAAAAAAAAAAAAAATGATTCTACCGTGCATTCGGAAAGTAGATTGATATGGAGAAGAACGCACAAGAAACTCCATACGTACTCTTTAAAAAAAAAAAAATTGGTGTTTTACAATATTAACATACGTACATACATTAATATATGTGAGGACGATGCACCCAGAATAGCTCTACACGCAGGTATAAAGTATTAAAAAGCTGATATTCTAACGTAACTAGACGCGTGAGCAAAAGTCTAACGTTACATATATCGTTATTTAATCTAAACCTCATTTTATCTATTCCAGGAAAAATATCCAGTCCTCACGCGTCTAGTCATGGTGCTGAAACAGTTCCTACTCCAGCGCGACCTGAATGAGGTGTTCACGGGAGGCATCTCCTCCTACTCCTTGATCCTCATGTGCATCAGCTTCCTACAGCTGCACCCGCGGCCCGAGCGGCTACACCAGCAGAACAACCTCGGAGTGTTGCTCATCGAGTTCTTCGAGCTCTACGGACGCAAGTTCAACTATGTCAAGACTGCTATTAGAGTCAAGAATGGAGGTTCTTATGTGTCTAAAGATGAGATACAGAAGGTATGTTGATGACTGTATTATCAAGGTTTATGAAAGCTCAAGTTGGCCCAACAGAATCTCCTCATTTAGTCTAATGGACACAAGTACAACTGCTGCCCGTGAGGTATTTAGTTTGGTTTACAAGTCAATCAAGAGTTATGCGCTTTTCCTTCGGGCAGCAATTCTTTGCTTGACAGTAAGGGTCAAAATGTGAGTATTCTGTAGACTTCTACCTCTGACTAATTCTTCGGAAAATACAGACGTAGTGATATGTATAATTTCGGGTCAGGCATTATTTTAAAGTACTTTATAATGAGTTGCATCAAGGATATGAAATGATGAACTTGTAACCATATCACGGTGTGAAATGCAGCCCGGCGAGCACCGCCTACTGTGACATCGCTTAAGTCACACTTTTAATTACAGTTTGGGCGATAAAACCATTTTGTCTTAAATGTTAGCACGGCGGCGTGAGATATTTTCATGACTTGTGACATAACTTCTTGACGTTTATCTTTTCCTTTTTCGCAAATTTTCTAACTTTATTGCAGTTTCGGTTTAACCTTGGCCATAAAAACCATTTAGGTTTTGAGAAGCATAGCCCTACGACGCACTGTTTCCGAATGATGGGCCTCCGTATCTTATTTTATTTTGCATAAAATGCTCTATATTTCCAAAATGGTATCTAGAAAACGGTATGTCCTAGGCAAAAAATAACCAAAATTTAGGACTATTTTTACTTTATTACTATCTTTTCAAACCAGAGAATGGGCAGCAGCGTTCTCTGTGCTTCTATAACAACCATACTGCGATCGCCAACCCGCCTGCCAAGCGTGGCGATTATGGCAAAAACCCCCCCTATGAATAGCACAAATAGAAAATGGCCCCTAGTGCCCGGCAGCCTGCCTACCTTCGACTACGCTAGCGGTCGAGGTTACGGCATGGCAAGGGGTGCTAAGAATCTCCGGACGAGATCCGGCTACCCCAACAATTACCGACGACTGGACCTGGCAACGTACAACACGCGCATACTTCGGACCGACGAGAAGATCACCGAGCTCGAAGAGGAATTGAGCAGGTTGCGATGGAGTATTATAGGGTTATCTGAAGTCCCATGAGAGGGGAGGACTCGATAATCCTCAAATCCGGTAACCTGCTCTATTTCCGAGAGGGGGGTGTGTTACGTCACTTAGAAAAGTGTTACATCGAAGAACACGTCCCCGTAAGTTTACTAATACGAAACACTTCACAACGAATGCACGCTACCACGAAAAACTTAACACCGTAGCCATGCGATCTCGAATAACCAAATCTCTAATTTCACCAATTCGAATCACTTAACAACAAATGCTCGCTTCTACGAAAAACTTATAGCCGAAGCCACGCGACCATGCTTAACCAAACCCCTAACGAAAGACGCCAATTAATTAAGGGAAATCCTAATAAAAACCACTTTTTATTAAAAAAATAATAATCTTTTAACAATCAACAAAATCAAACATTTGAGAAAAAAAAACTAAATCTATACTGAATATTATAAAGCTGAAGAGTTTGTTTGTAGGGTAGGTAGGGCAGTTCGAGCATCTCAATTTGGAACCAATTTGCAACCTAATATAGTAATTACTGATTTCGAGAAGGCGTCAATAACGTCGTTTTATTTTCCGAAAAAAAAAAAACAATTTCCAACTTTCCGAGATGTGACCGTGCCAATAACGAACCATCTTGAGCTTCTTGGCGTAACTTTGACCTCTAAATTTTGGCCCATACCTTGAGGCAAAGGCTCAGCTGGCTGCCAAAAAGCTGGGGATCCTTGCAAAGGTGAGAAGGTACTTCTCGCCGGAACAGCTCCTCAATTTGTATCATGCGCAAGTTCGATCATGCATGGAGTAATTGTTCTCATCTCTGGGACGGATCAGCCAAATTCCAGCACGACGCACTAGAGTCGATCGAAAAGCCGGCCAAGAGGCTCATCGGCGATGAGGTGCTGGTCAAGTCAAAGCTCCAGAGTCTTGAACATCGTCGCCGAGTTGCCAAATTGTCGATTTTTAATCGGTTACATTTCGGGGAGCGTGCGATGGAATTGCACGATCTAATTTCACTTAGCCCGTTTCATCATCGGACTACCAGACGTACGGCGATGCGCCATCGATACATGGTAGACATCCCACCCATACGCACAAAACCTTTTGGGAACACTTTTATTATGCGTACAGCTAAGGAGTGGAATTCCCTGCCGGAGTCTATGTTTCCCGATAAATACAATCTAGGGGTCTTTAAGTCAAGAGTGAATAGGTTATTTCTAAGCAAGCGTGTTTCACCGTCGACCACACCATCGCTTAGCATCAGGTGAGATAGTGGTCAAGCGCGAGCCTACAGGATATTAAAAAAAAATGCGGTAAAGCAAGTGTTTCCTGAAAGTAAACACATGTGTTGTTACTTCCATCTGGCTCCAAGTATTTGTAAACATTTACAATCTGCTGGTCTATCCAAACAATGTTCAGAATAGACATCTTTTGCTCACGAAATGCGTAATTTTGCAGTATTAGCCTTTTTAAAACCAGATGAGATACCTGAGGCTTTTGAAATACTAAAAGAAAAGTAATACCCAAGGATGCAGTGAAAGTCACTGATTGGTTTTCCAGATATTATGTCAATGGAACATAACATTAAAGACAAATTTGCCGCCTAACATCTGGTCGGTAAATAGCTCAATATATTAGCATATTAAGTATACATTTCGTTTTTTTTTCTCAAATGTTTGATTTTGTTGATTGTTAAATGAATAAAGATTTTTTGATTAAAAAGTGGTTTTTATTAGGATTTCCCTTAATTAATTGGCGTCTTTCGTTAGGGGTTTGGTTAAGCATGGTCGCGTGGCTTCGGCTATAAGTTTTTCGTAGAAGCGAGCATTTGTTGTTAAGTGATTCGAATTGGTGAAATTAGAGATTTGGTTATTCGAGATCGCATGGCTACGGTGTTAAGTTTTTCGTGGTAGCGTGCATTCGTTGTGAAGTGTTTCGTATTAGTAAACTTACGGGGACGTGTTCTTCGATGTAACACTTTTCTAAGTGACGTAACACACCCTAAATTTTTCAAGACCCGTCGTACAGATAGAAACAAAAACTCTCTGATTATACGCTCAAGCTTATGAAGGAGAGGCGTGAGATGATCCTGCAATCTTCAGATGAGGCATGCAAATACCGGCAGATCAATAGACAGATCTTTAAATCCTTGAAAATAGTCCTCCGCCGCTTTAATACCGAGCGTATTAAAGACGCGATTGAGCGAATAAAGGCTCCAACGTTTTTTCAAGGGATCTGGCTATTGGGCAGAGCCAGCTCACGAAACTGAAGACCGACAATGGCAGGATCGTATCCGCCAAACCGGAGCTTCTGAGGGAGATCGAGACATTCTATGGACAGTTGTACACATCAATCAGCAAACCCGTTGTCTAGCAAACGACCCAAGAGCTAGATTGACCCGACACTATACCGAAGATATCCCGGACGTCAGCCTGTACGAGATTAGGATGGCTCTGAAACAGCTTAAAAACAACAAGGCGCCGGGTGATGACGGAATCACGGCTGAACTCCTGAAGGCGGGTGGAAAACCGGTCCTCAAGGCCCTTCAGAAGCTGTTTGATGCCGTCATACTCGAGGTCAAAACACCACACGCAAGGTGCAAGGGTGTGGTGGTACTCTTCTTCAAGAAGGGCGACAATGCCCGGCTGCAGAACTATAGGCCCATCCCGCTTCGTAGTCATGTCTACAAGTTGTTTTCAAGAGTCATCACGAATCGTCTCGCGCGCAGGTTTAACGATTTCCAGCCTCCCGAACAAGCCGGATGCCGAAAAGGCTTTAGCACCGTAGACCACATACATACGCTGCGGCAGGTTATACAGAAGACCGAAGAGTATAACTTGCCTCTCTGTTTAGCGTTTGTGGACTACGAGAAAGCCTTCGATTCGATTGAGACTTGGGCTGTACTGCAGTCTCTCCAACGGTGCCAGACCGACTACCGGTACATTGAGGTGTTGAAATGTTTGTACAAAAACGCCACCATGTCAGTCCGTCTTCAGGATCAGACCTCGAAACCAATCCTTCTACAGCGCGGCGTAAGACAGGGAGACGTCATTTCTCCGAAACTATTCACTGCTGCGCTGGAGGACGTCTTCAAGGTTCTGGACTGGAAGGGGCTTGGCATCAACGTTAATGGCGAGTATATCACTCACCTTCGGTTTGCCGACGACATAGTGGTTATGGCTGAGACCATGCAGAGCCTTAGTAAAATGCTCGATGACCTCAGTATAGCTTCCGAAAGAGTGGGTCTTAAAATTAACATGGACAAAACCAAGGTCATGGTGAATGCCCATGTAACTAACACCCACTCCTATCAAGATCGGAGACTCTACACTCGAAGTTGTAGACTATTATGTCTACCTGGGACAAACGGTCCAGTTGGGTATTTCCAACTTCGAGAAAGAGGTCAACCGTCGAATCCGACTCGGCTGGGCGGCGTTCGGGAAGTTGCGTGGTCTCTTCTCGTCCAATTTACCGCAGTGTCTGAAGACAAAAGTCAATGACCAGTGTGTGTTGCCAGTGATCACATATGGGACCGAGACGTGGTCGCTCACAATGGGCCTTATCAGAAAGCTTAAAGTCACCCAAAGGGCAACGGAGAGGGCTATGCTCGGCATTTCCTTGCGTGATCACGTCAGAATTGATAATATCCGCAGGAGAACCAAAATTACCGACATAGCCCGAAGAATTGCCAAACTTAAATGGCAGTGGGCAGGGCACATTGCTCGCAGAACGGATGGCCGATGGAGCCGAGGAGTTCTGGAATGGCGACCGCGAACCGGAAGACGATACATTGGAAGGCCTCCCACTAGGTGGACTGATGACCTGGTTAAGGTTGCGGGAAGGCGCTGGATGCGAGACGCACGGGATCGGTCAATGTGGCGACGCTTGGGGGAGGCCTATGTCCAGCATTGGACGTCTTTCGGCTGAAATGATGATGATGACTATCTTTTATTGTGTTTGTTAAGTCTGTATCGATTAAATGTACTTCTATTCTATTCTTAAATGCCAGTCTTGATTTGTGAAATCATCAGCGGTTTGTTGTAAGTAAGCACTAACGTAACGATATGTTCGTAGGAGATGAACGACGGGCACCGACCCTCGTTGCTGTGCATCGAGGACCCGCTGACCGCCGGCAACGACATCGGACGCTCCAGCTACGGAGCCATACAAGTCAAACAGGTTAGTATTAAGTAGTGTGTTTGAAGAAAGCTTCGACAGACTCGTAAGTGAGAAAAATCTGCTTAGATGCATTTTGGGTTCATTTTCGGTATCAGCAGTCTCAAAATGTTGTCAAACAAGTTAGTACTGAACAGACTGATTGAAGAAAGCTTCTACAGATTTGGATGTGGAAAAATTCTACTTTGATCCATGTTGGATTTGGGAAATGGATTCATTTCCGGTATTAGTACACTCAAAATTGATGGAAACAGCGCCCTGCATCCGAGAGAGTTGTTGTAACATGTGTTCGTGTTCCGCAGGCGTTCGACTACGGCTACATCATCCTGCAGCAGGCGGTGGGCGCGCACAGCGTGCTGCTGGCGCGCCACAGCGTGCTCGGCCGCATCGTGCGCGTCACCGACCACGTGCTGCAGTACCGGCGCTGGGTGCGCGACACCTTCGAGTCCTACTTCTTCCCGCTGCGCCGCCCCGCGCCGCTCTCCTCGCGCGAGCCTTCGCCCGAGCCCTCCGATAGCGAGCCGGTCAGTGCGAGCGACACATGCATGACACACACACGACACACACATGACACCGACCACGTGCTGCAGTACCGGCGCTGGGTGCGCGACACCTTCGAGTCCTACTTCTTCCCGCTGCGCCGCCCCGCGCCGCTCTCCTCGCGCGAGCCTTCGCCCGAGCCCTCCGATAGCGAGCCGGTCAGTGCGAGCGACACATGCATGACACACACACGACACACACATGACACCGACCACGTGCTGCAGTACCGGCGCTGGGTGCGCGACACCTTCGAGTCCTACTTCTTCCCGCTGCGCCGCCCCGCGCCGCTCTCCTCGCGCGAGCCTTCGCCCGAGCCCTCCGATAGCGAGCCGGTCAGTGCGAGCGACACATGCATGACACACACACGACACACACATGACACCGACCACGTGCTGCAGTACCGGCGCTGGGTGCGCGACACCTTCGAGTCCTACTTCTTCCCGCTGCGCCGCCCCGCGCCGCTCTCCTCGCGCGAGCCTTCGCCCGAGCCCTCCGATAGCGAGCCGGTCAGTGCGAGCGACACATGCATGACACACACACGACACACACATGACACCGACCACGTGCTGCAGTACCGGCGCTGGGTGCGCGACACCTTCGAGTCCTACTTCTTCCCGCTGCGCCGCCCCGCGCCGCTCTCCTCGCGCGAGCCTTCGCCCGAGCCCTCCGATAGCGAGCCGGTCAGTGCGAGCGACACATGCATGACACACACACGACACACACATGACACCGACCACGTGCTGCAGTACCGGCGCTGGGTGCGCGACACCTTCGAGTCCTACTTCTTCCCGCTGCGCCGCCCCGCGCCGCTCTCCTCGCGCGAGCCTTCGCCCGAGCCCTCCGATAGCGAGCCGGTCAGTGCGAGCGACACATGCATGACACACACACGACACACACATGACACCGACCACGTGCTGCAGTACCGGCGCTGGGTGCGCGACACCTTCGAGTCCTACTTCTTCCCGCTGCGCCGCCCCGCGCCGCTCTCCTCGCGCGAGCCTTCGCCCGAGCCCTCCGATAGCGAGCCGGTCAGTGCGAGCGACACATGCATGACACACACACGACACACACATGACACCGACCACGTGCTGCAGTACCGGCGCTGGGTGCGCGACACCTTCGAGTCCTACTTCTTCCCGCTGCGCCGCCCCGCGCCGCTCTCCTCGCGCGAGCCTTCGCCCGAGCCCTCCGATAGCGAGCCGGTCAGTGCGAGCGACACATGCATGACACACACACGACACACACATGACACCGACCACGTGCTGCAGTACCGGCGCTGGGTGCGCGACACCTTCGAGTCCTACTTCTTCCCGCTGCGCCGCCCCGCGCCGCTCTCCTCGCGCGAGCCTTCGCCCGAGCCCTCCGATAGCGAGCCGGTCAGTGCGAGCGACACATGCATGACACACACACGACACACACATGACACCGACCACGTGCTGCAGTACCGGCGCTGGGTGCGCGACACCTTCGAGTCCTACTTCTTCCCGCTGCGCCGCCCCGCGCCGCTCTCCTCGCGCGAGCCTTCGCCCGAGCCCTCCGATAGCGAGCCGGTCAGTGCGAGCGACACATGCATGACACACACACGACACACACATGACACCGACCACGTGCTGCAGTACCGGCGCTGGGTGCGCGACACCTTCGAGTCCTACTTCTTCCCGCTGCGCCGCCCCGCGCCGCTCTCCTCGCGCGAGCCTTCGCCCGAGCCCTCCGATAGCGAGCCGGTCAGTGCGAGCGACACATGCATGACACACACACGACACACACATGACACCGACCACGTGCTGCAGTACCGGCGCTGGGTGCGCGACACCTTCGAGTCCTACTTCTTCCCGCTGCGCCGCCCCGCGCCGCTCTCCTCGCGCGAGCCTTCGCCCGAGCCCTCCGATAGCGAGCCGGTCAGTGCGAGCGACACATGCATGACACACACACGACACACACATGACACCGACCACGTGCTGCAGTACCGGCGCTGGGTGCGCGACACCTTCGAGTCCTACTTCTTCCCGCTGCGCCGCCCCGCGCCGCTCTCCTCGCGCGAGCCTTCGCCCGAGCCCTCCGATAGCGAGCCGGTCAGTGCGAGCGACACATGCATGACACACACACGACACACACATGACACCGACCACGTGCTGCAGTACCGGCGCTGGGTGCGCGACACCTTCGAGTCCTACTTCTTCCCGCTGCGCCGCCCCGCGCCGCTCTCCTCGCGCGAGCCTTCGCCCGAGCCCTCCGATAGCGAGCCGGTCAGTGCGAGCGACACATGCATGACACACACACGACACACACATGACACCGACCACGTGCTGCAGTACCGGCGCTGGGTGCGCGACACCTTCGAGTCCTACTTCTTCCCGCTGCGCCGCCCCGCGCCGCTCTCCTCGCGCGAGCCTTCGCCCGAGCCCTCCGATAGCGAGCCGGTCAGTGCGAGCGACACATGCATGACACACACACGACACACACATGACACCGACCACGTGCTGCAGTACCGGCGCTGGGTGCGCGACACCTTCGAGTCCTACTTCTTCCCGCTGCGCCGCCCCGCGCCGCTCTCCTCGCGCGAGCCTTCGCCCGAGCCCTCCGATAGCGAGCCGGTCAGTGCGAGCGACACATGCATGACACACACACGACACACACATGACACCGACCACGTGCTGCAGTACCGGCGCTGGGTGCGCGACACCTTCGAGTCCTACTTCTTCCCGCTGCGCCGCCCCGCGCCGCTCTCCTCGCGCGAGCCTTCGCCCGAGCCCTCCGATAGCGAGCCGGTCAGTGCGAGCGACACATGCATGACACACACACGACACACACATGACACCGACCACGTGCTGCAGTACCGGCGCTGGGTGCGCGACACCTTCGAGTCCTACTTCTTCCCGCTGCGCCGCCCCGCGCCGCTCTCCTCGCGCGAGCCTTCGCCCGAGCCCTCCGATAGCGAGCCGGTCAGTGCGAGCGACACATGCATGACACACACACGACACACACATGACACCGACCACGTGCTGCAGTACCGGCGCTGGGTGCGCGACACCTTCGAGTCCTACTTCTTCCCGCTGCGCCGCCCCGCGCCGCTCTCCTCGCGCGAGCCTTCGCCCGAGCCCTCCGATAGCGAGCCGGTCAGTGCGAGCGACACATGCATGACACACACACGACACACACATGACACCGACCACGTGCTGCAGTACCGGCGCTGGGTGCGCGACACCTTCGAGTCCTACTTCTTCCCGCTGCGCCGCCCCGCGCCGCTCTCCTCGCGCGAGCCTTCGCCCGAGCCCTCCGATAGCGAGCCGGTCAGTGCGAGCGACACATGCATGACACACACACGACACACATACCGGCGCTGGCTGCGCGATACAGAGAATCGTACTTCTTACTTAAATGTATGCTTGTTCTCAGGAGTGGTCAGACAGCGGATCTCGTGCGGCCGGCTCCCCGCCCATCGTGGGTGCCGGCGCCGTGGTCAGCGTGCTGCCGCTAGTCGGCGCGCCCCCCGCGCCCCCGCCCCCGCCGCCCGGCGCAGGGGGCGCGGGGGGCGCGGCGGGCGGGCGCACGTCGCCGCCCCCGCTGTCAGCCCTGCAGTGCTCGTCGCCCACGCCGCGCCGCGTGTCGGCCCACCAGTCGCTCATCATCCACCACATCACCAGCAACTCCGACTTCAACAACATCCCGTCCGGCGTCATCCAGCGCTACCAGGCGCAGGCCGCGCCCAGCGACCGCGCGCGTGCGCCGCGCTCCTACAGCTCCAAGCAGCGGCGCATGGGCTCGCCGCCCGCGCACACCGCGCCGCGCTACCGCGGGCCCGAGCGCCAGCGCAAGCGGCGCGGCGCGCAGCACACGCACGCGCACGCGCCGCACGCGCCGGCCGCGCACGCGCACGCGCCGCACGCGCACACGCCGCAGCGATGATACGCGCCGCACGCACACGTAGCGCGCGTCCGACACTACGACTCGAGGACCCGCCAGATCACATTCGAGTTCTGAATCATCGCGGTGTGACGCGCATGTCACTATCTGAGGTACACTACACATCGGTGCAGACTCATCATTTCCCAATAAGTCGCAGATGGTCGTCGTTAGATCACGGTTTTCGGTTTTGACTAATCTTTGTCGATGTTATATCTGACAGTCCTTAACTCAAGTAATGGTTACAAACCGTCCGCCGTACGGCCTTACTGATCTGTAGTGTCTTATGACGTCACTTGTGTGGAGAACCCGTAGCGAGCTAGTGTAGTACTAAGTGCGTGTGAACAGTGCGGTCCAGTGGACTGGAAGTTAGGTGCGCCTGAAGCAGCTGATAACAATGAACTCTTACTCGGATTGACGGAATGCAGGATACTACAGGATAAGAATGGAAGTGTTACTGAAGACAAATGCAATAGGTACAGTTAAGGAAATTTATAGTTTAGCAAAATGACTACCTTCTTCAACTTCAATTGTCCATATATTCAAATCTGTCATTCTTTATCAGTCAATTGAAATGGAAAATTGAAGATGTGTGTCAATTTGCTTAGCAACAATTTTCCCTAACTGTATGACAATGTATGGCGTGATAGTCAGCGACTGTCCCTTGTAAAGTTATGGTATATTGCCTTATTTATTGTTGCGTCATTTGCTACGCATCGCGTTGTACTGCACTCGCTGTGGTGGGAAACAATTCGATATTACTTAAATAAAATATAACCAAGTGCCACAGATTAAAAAGACAATTAACTTAAACGTGGTCAGAGTTCATGAATATTTATAGGCATTTTGTGTGTTGAAAAGTGTGTACTCGATGGCATTTCCTACTCAGCTTGAGTGTTATACTTCGCTTTATATTGCACTCCCATCAAGAAGCTTTACAATCAAGCTTGTATACATTTGTGTCTTTGGTTGCTTACGTGGATCTGCCAAACATGATGGCCGGGTTATGAAGCTAGCAATACCTGGTATTCTGCGACCCAGCCCAGGGCCACTAAAAAATTATGTCTGGCCATCTTTTTTTGGTAACCATTATCAGTAATGTTGTCATCTCAATGTTCCATCGCAAGAGTTACCGGTTGAACACTTTTCCGCCCTTAGCAATAAGGTTGACAAGTGATTAACTGGGAACTTTCGCAGGTTTGCATTGCGCATCCAAAAAAACGTGGCATTAAGTCTTATGAATATCATGTTAAACGATACTGCTGCTGATGCTTTACCAAATATTACTTACATTGATAAATGGAGCTACGAAAGCACTAACACCAGCTAAGATAAGAGGTTACTATGCTTAACTTCTATGGAATGACGAGACGACTTGTTACACTAAACGCGGGAAAAATGTAAGTCGGGGCCAACAGCAAAGCGAGAAGTACAGTATAAGTCAATTCAAACATTTGACGTTTGCACAGACGAATTTGCTATATTAGGATTTATTCTAGCTATACTGTCCGTCTTAGTATAATTTGATCTCAAGCAAGTAACGCTGGCAATACCGCTGAAGCCTCAATGTACCCGTTTTCAGTGTGACGAGCCTGAAAATTCGGAAATGCGTAAGAGACGGTGATAAAACTAAACCAATACCTTCGAGTAGCCGTATATTAACTAGAGAAATTAGATGTCATAGAAGTTAACCTATACATCTTATGAGGCAAAATATCTTATGAATGTACCATACATACTAATGTCGTGTATATTAAAGTGACTTAGGCCCACTTGCATGAAAAACTTAACTCAAAGTTAGTTGCAAACAGGAGGTTAAATTGACGAGTTTGTCCTACAATATTGTCAATTTAGACTCGTGAGTTTTTCGTGCAAAAGTGGGCCTAAGATGTCTACTACTTTCTAGTTGAGTAGTAAGCTTCAAGCGTGCGACACGGGCGTGAAGTTCTGTTGTTTTCGTTGTTGTTGTTGCTGTTGTGTTGTAGTATACTTCACGACGACCCCGCATACAACCTTTTGAGACTACAAATATATTTGATTAGCTATAATGTTGCTAGTACATAATAAATATCGTAATTGCTGTGAAAATAGACTGCAATAGGAATGACAATTGCTTAGCATTGCCTCAAAACAAAGTTAGGCCCACTTGCACGAAAAATTCAACTTGGTCAGCTTGCACGAGAAACTAAACTCAATATTGAGTTAAGTTTTTCGTGCAAGTGGGCCTTAAGAGTTAGTTGCTAACACGAGGTTAAATTGACAGTTTATTATATAATATTTTCAATTTAACCTCGTGTTAGCAACTAACTCCGAGTTAAGTTTTCCGTGCAAGTGGACAGTAGTGAACTTGTACTAGGACTATTATACAAATGCAGGGGAATTAAAACATCAATAAATTCGGTTAAACGTGTCAATAATTGCCGGTTATCGTTCTATGGTTATTATAAAATTATCGCTCGTTTGATTTGATCATTCGATCAGTTACGTAAAGTAGCAATATTTGTACCTATAGACAATGTCGACTTCATTGGTCGGCAAGAAAAATACTAAAAAATAACAAAAGAAATAAAAGATCGTATGATTTGGACTCAGTTTATGTTAACTATGAAATAAAAATATCTACAAAAACGAAGCAATATTTGGCGGTAGTAGTTTTTGGATAAAGAAGAATTAAAAAAAATATGAAGTTATTTTAGGAAAATCGATATTAACAAATATAAAAAAGAAAATACATTTTTCAGCTATATGAAACTTGTATGAGTCATATTGTATATACAGGGGTGAGATTTTTAAGTGGCCAGGGATGGCCAAATCTGAAACTATGAGGAATAGCTAAAAATCACTGGAGTCTCGGGTCCCATTATGATGAAAAAAAATAAAGAAACTGTTTGTTCCTTGGAGTTTGTTCCATAATAGCAACACTATTAGATGGTCTAATAGTGTTGACCATAACCAATGGGTTGATGCCTGGCTAAAAATCTAGATTTTTCAAAAATCCAATGACGCCGTTTTAGTGTTCATCAAAATCGGGCTCGAGACTCCTTTGAGTGTTTTTAGCTTCCCTCATAGTTTCGGTTTTGGATATCCACGACCACTTAAAAAACTGGCCCTGTATGTTTAATCATAATTGATTTCTCGATCATTAGGCGGTCATTTACGAAAAGTAGGAATATTTTACCTATATGTAAACAATGTCGACTTCACTGCTTGACGAGAAAAAGACCAAAAAATAACAAAAGCAATAAAGAAAAAAAAGAAAATAACGAGTACAATTTGGACTCAGTTTATAACAAAGAAAAAAAAAACAAAAATTTCAACAAAAAATGTAAAATTTTGACTAGACTTATGTACAGATAAGTGCATACATAGACAGATGTACATAATGTATAGTGTACATACACAACATAGGCGTGTAATTATGAACTTGTACAGTTGCCTTATGACACCAACGTAGTGGCTGTAACTACTTAAGAATAAGACGTATTTATTATTTATTTGTGCACTTTTGCAATAATAATAATAATTTGATTGCTAGTAAAGCGCCTTCAAGAACTAATAAACAAAATTAAACGGACAATTCATTTGCTAAGCGTGACACAAAACACATTAAACGACTTACCTTCGTGCAAATCTAGCTGCAGTAAGTCAAGGAGTATATAACAAATGGAACGACGACATGCGAATGTAATAAAACGCGAACACACGTTCTATAAATATCCCAGCTTATGTATGTCGCCGCGACACTTACAACCCGGCATTGCATCGTAAACAGTCCATTTGTTGAGTGCTCCGCGCCGTCGTCGCCATGGCAACCAGCAGCACTCACTCGTGGCGGCCATGCACGTTGGGGTAGGTCGCGGCGCGTAGTATGACGTCACGCGGCGCCTATATGTTAGTGCATGTGTTCTTGTAGAATGTTCCGCGGTGCATTGCGGCCAAAGCTTGTAGATTCTCTGACAGTGGAAGACTATTTATGAGCGAAGTAAACATGAGCTCGACGTATGCTATTAAATATTATGTTATTCCTGATAGGTACGTCCTGGGGCCTTTAGGTACAGAGTGAATAGGTTACCGTCGACCCCATCATCGCTTACCACCAGGTGAGATAGTGGAATAACGCGTGCCTATCAGCAATAAACAATATTGAAGTTCATTTTTGATTTTTGTATAATTTATCATTGATGCTAGTATACATTGCATTTGCCTGCTTCATTAAAGAGCTTCCATGTTTCTATCAGATATGCAATATGATTTAGAGCAATTACGCCTTGATGTAAGTGATGTCCTTCTAAATTTAACCGTCGATAATAGCGCTGTTCTTGGTGTCTATCGATAACATTATGAATTTGTATAAACTTGTTTGAAATTACTGCCATATCGAGTAAATAAGTTGTGGTTGTTATAATGTGTTACTAAATTATTATGAATTTAATATTGTTAACGTCGCCGACATAGATGTAGCTTACGTACGCGCGTTTCATTGAGCTGTACATTATATCGACTATCGTATGCAAACGTGAAGCATTCACAATCTAGCAGAGTCTACCTTACCTACTTAATAATATAACAAAATACATTTAACAGAGAATATTATGCTACTATTAGAAGTAAGTAATAATAATGGAGGACTTATAAAAACATGAGATTTATATTTATTTACGTAGAGGTAGCTCGATGTTTTGATTTGTTAGTCGAACTACTAGAACCATGTGAATTAACTATTAAACTGATTGCGTGATACAAATTTTTGTGAGCTAATGTAAGTGTAGGATACAGGTGAACTGCGACATACAGCCTTATTACTAGTTAGTTAGTGCAGGGGCCTAGACAATATACTTGCCGCACACGCTACGGAACTGAACGTGAGCGGCGACACTGCATATTTGCGGCAAGAAGGTCTTAAGAGATAATGCGGGCAGAGAGTTCTGACTGAATTTCCTTAAAAAAAAGTCATAATTCGAGGTTTGGCTTTCGTCTATTTCTTTCGCCAGTATTGGACAAATTTAAAAGATATTCTACGTTGCAAAAAAAAGATAATTTTGACTTCTATGATTTTCTTTTTTCATTTATAGTTCTCAAATTTGTACACTAGGCCTCTGTTGACAGCGCAATTTTGAGCATCGTTTGAGAGTTCTAGTGCTTCTAACGATAATGTATCATCGAGAAGAAAACATAGGGGCACAGTATATTATCTTTATTTTTCAGTTTATGGAATATCTTTTAAACTGGTCCAATATTCGAGGAGGAAATAGGCTGAGAGCCAAAGCCCGAATTACTTAGGATATTCAGTGGGATGCCTGCGACCGCTTTTCCTCTTACCGCTACAGAAAAGTGTTCTGTCTAGGTCTATATTACATATGGTTTCCCGGCGCCCGCGTCACACTTCCATGAGCGTATCTATATCTGTGATGATCAGGGACTTGTAGACAAACATAGCTATAAACTAGAACCTATACTTAAGTTTCTGTGATTAATATAATATAATAGTGAATCATTTCGCGACGTGTTGAGCTCGAAATGTACAGTAGAGTGCAGAATACTTCTTACTTAGTATTATTTGTGTGGACAATGCTCGCGTTACACGATATACTAAGGTTCCCTCATTATTATAATTAACTCGTTGAATTATTCATAAGTTGACAACCATTCGATTCAGTGTAAACTACACTTTTTAATAGTAATAATCGTAACCACAGCAATAATTTTAGATTACAGCAATAGTTGTCCATCGTGCTCTCCTAGGCTTGGCTTTGATAACAAACTCATTATCTCTCTATCTAAAGCTTACACACTGTGTCATACTAACAGCGAAGGCGATGGTCGAAATGCGAAAATGTGGGTTTGATCACGTGATATTTGATATCACACATTCCCATTGATTTTTGCAATAGTTTCCAATCGCTGTCACTATAGAATGCCACTTGTCTACGCCTCTTGTCAGCAGCGCCTCGCGGCGCGCGATCGATACAACTTTGTAGCTAATTGTATACTATGTTCCTATTTAGTTGACTGTTATGTTATACTCTTCTGTTAAGTTTGTTGCGACTTCGCGTACTTGTAGCACTTGTGCTTACGTTTATTTCCCGCTGAAGGCAAAAGCGCATTGAGGCAGAGTGGAAACGAAGCAACGCGTGGGCTCACAATTTTATATAGCATATTGACCTCTATCTCCACACCGTAAAGTCGAAGCGACGCGTCTAATTCTGTTAGACAAACGCGAATTCGCGCGAATGTCGTGCGTCTTTTGTTAGTCTTGATAGGAATTTGTGCAATATGTGGTGGAGATAGGGTTCAGTATGCTATGTACATTTTTATTCTGACAAGTTGTTTTGCTTTGATTATATAGTGTCAAGGATATATCAAAGACATTTTCATAGTAGCATTTTTAAGACTTAGCTCTGGTCTCCTGCCTGGTTTAGTAATTCACAAGACAATCGTCCTAACAACTGACTAGTGTATGTAATATTAAGTAGTATAATTGAGTGCTTTACCTAGCAATAATTTGTTAACGTTAGCTTATTGTAACAATACTGCCGGCTGCGACTCGGCGAGTGACGTGTGACCGCGCAACTTGTGCCCATACGTCGCTGTCGCGGCGCAGCCTTTTATCATAATTGGAAAATATGCAGATTTGGAACATTTCTAGTGATGGATTTAGTTAAAACAGTTTCTTGGATATATTGCCTTGTAAGTAGGTCGAGACAGTCGACTTTTGTAGACGTAGCAAGTGTTCACGTCAGGGGCTGAAAAAAATGTGAAATCATACAGCAACTTAGCGCGATTGAACAGAATGTAGGACAAGTTCAACGAACTGGCGGAATGACGGCGCTGTTTCAATACAATACGTGCACGTGGATGGAATTCTAAAAATAAATGGAAGGTAGGCTCGGCGGTGATTAATGACCTTCCTCCCCCTTCCACCCCGCGGACCCGCTTGTCGGACGAGTAACGATTACTCGCAAATTGTGCACCGCGCAGTGTCGCGAACTGATTAGGAAATGTATAGCAACGTGTGGTGGCTCCCAAACTCACTTGTAAGCCGTGCGTTCAGCTGACATCCTGGCGCTCAATGAGAGCTCTTAACGATGTCGCAGTTGGTAGCGGATTGAGAGTTTCGATTCGATTGTCGAAGAAATGATTTGGTGTCGGATATTCTAATCGGACGACCGATGGTAGATTTCATCATTAAATTAAGTCTAAATGTAAAACATACTTGAAATATGCATGAAGAAAATTCAACATTTTCTTATGTTCATTTATTTTAAAGCGAGGTAGTGAAGTTGGCAAAAAGGGCTAGAGGCTTTAAAAAAAAACGTTGCCTTTAGTATCGCAGCAAGATAAACGTACTAGGTTACTCCTACTTAACATGTGCATACTTGTTTGATGTTCTTTCGAGTTAGTCGCGCTCTTTACGTTATACTGTGTGCGCTGCACTTACTGAGTCAGACACGAGTAAGCCAATCTCCTGCATGCACCAGGTAGCATAAACTTGGACAAAGAGAGAGTTCACGTTGTCAGATCCGACTATGAATTTTCTCGTACGCTTCAGCTCGGAATGTAACCTTATTAAAGTTTTGTTAAACAATTTTAGTGCAAAACCAAGTTCAAATTAAAACTCTTTTGTTTAGAAGCGACTCCTTACCTCCATACATAATTATGTTGCTGTTAATAATCTTGTGGTCTAAGACATTCTTGCAAAGGTTTCGGACTAGACTAGGTACTCTGACACGTGCCTGAGTGCTCGCGCCGCCTACAACTGAATGTCCTGCTCACTATATGTCTTACACCCGGCTGCGCGACCACCTCAGGCACTTGTTTTACTCTGGATTGTGTTGCAGTGCCTTTATGTCGGTACCGTGGTATAAGTACCACGTAATGTTTTAACTATGTTGTCGGTGATGGCGTCTTCCTATGTGTAAGATGCCTCCCTTGTATAGGCAATGTATAATTTAGGGCCACGGAGTAATAAGCAAATCGGATGATACCTCCAAATGATTTAACTTTCGCCGACCACCTTGTCCTCACAAGGTGGTCGGCTAAAGTTGAGCGTGCCAGATTATGTTCTTAACGATCGTGGAGGACTACATTTGCATATTACTCTGTGTGTTGAAGACTTTCAGCTTCACGCATAACATGTTTCAACGTTGATACATTTAGATGTAATCTCTTATGCAGTTAGTTAATTAGACGAACGAGTTCGGCCGCCATCTTGTATAATGTACCTTATTACGATAATGCCAGTGTTTTGCTAAAAAATATAAATAAATAAAATAAAAGTAAAAATTAAAAAAATGATATTACATAACGAGTGCAACTAAAATTATGTACGAAACTAGTTGTAAGTGATCGTCGGCGCGAGTGGCTCACATTTGTTAGTCATTTAATTGTAAGTCGGCTGTGGCGGCCCGGGGACACGGTCACACGGCACACGGCACACGGGGCTATGGGCACGTCTGAACATGACAAGTGTATGATATGTGACGAATATGTTGGTCACGACACTAGCGACGCGCCAGCCGCGTGTGATGACGTCACGGGCCGCCGCCTCGCCCGCGCGGCTGCAAGCATGCATTTATCACATAGGTTGTCTCCGCAGTGTGAGGCACTCGCCGCGGCGCCGTAGCTTAGCGTTTTTTGTATATCTGTGTATGTAAGGTACCTATCATAATGTTAGCATGTAACGTTGTACATAGCGCCCCGCGGCCGATACACATGTACATACACACCTGTATATACCATGTAAATACACTCGAGATACCTATATATTATATATTTAATATTAACATAAATTTGATTTAAAGAACGTTTTAAAAATAAATTTATAAAAAAAACACAAAAAAAATAAATAAAGACATACAGTGAGTATGAAGTGGAAAAAGCGATTTTGTCTTTTATTTTTAAGTAAGTAACCTACCCCGATTCACCCAGCATCCGGCATATAATATATTACGAATGGAAATATAATTTTCATCAAGTATTCATGCCACTTAACCCTTAAGAGGAAACGGGGGTGGTCTTTTGTCCATACAAACGCTCTCGTCTGTTTTCTCTCTGGTTTATGAACTTACAGCAATGATTTTTTACAGTCAAATAAATATCAACTTGTTCTACCTATGTTTTCCTTTTTGGTGATATATATTATCCGTATAAGCACTAGAACCCTATCAAAATGCTCAAAATTGTCTGTATTGAGTCGCTGTCTTCAGAGCCTTAGTGTACAAATTTTACAACTATTAATGAAAAAAGGAAAACATAGAGACATAGTAAATATCCTTCTTATTCAGTTTATGAAATATCTTCTAAATCGGTCCAATATTGGAGGAGAAAACAGACGAGAGCCAAACCTCTAATTATGACTTTTTACTTAAGAAAATTTGTCGAATCTGCAGTTGTCCTTATCGCACGAATTTGAGGGCGGGGTGAGACGCAAGGGGTCTGCATAATACGTACACAGACGGAAAGGTGATGCGTAGTAGTTAAAAATAATATCGATATACTAGTGTTGTAAACAGTTATCGATAAACACATTTATATTGTTTACATGTGCTGTTAGTGAGAAATCAATACAAAACAGTAAATTATATATCGGATAGGTATCCGCAATCTCTAGATCGCCTACTAGGTACATCAGCGAAATTAAACTTATTTCAACGTCAGCCGCACGGGTCAATCGATCAGGTTAAGCTTTGCTTGCCGTGGTTGGTCCGTGGATGGGTGACCATCTTTACATACCAAGACTCGTCCGTGTCTCGCCAAGCACGTTAAGCCGTTGGTCCCGGCTGTTATTTTCGGCTTTGACAGCCGGAAAGTCTGACCCGTTTTACCAAGGGGTTGCATATTACCCAGTAACTGCTTGTGGAGGTCAGATAGGCAGTCGATCCATCAAAATACTGGTATTCAGCTGCATCCGACTCTAACGTAGATGGGAAAAGGCTAGGCAGATTAGGACGACGTGCTTTCTCTCAGTGGTTTATTCTTTGGTATCCGACCGTCAATTATTTCTGGTAAAAGGCTAATGCCTTGGGCTTGTCACTAATGTGGTAGAACTTTTCTAATAATGGTTCCATTTTTATGCCTTAATGCATCGTCCCTCTTAATATTTTGAAAAATAAAAGCTTTTGGGACTCCATAAAATAAAATAACAGAAATCTCGACGAGTTATGTGTAGTTGGCCTTGTACTTCGTAGAAGTAATTATTCGTGTTTTAATTGTAACATTTAAATCTATTTCATCATCATATCAGCCACTGCTGGACATAGGCCTCCCCCAAGCGTCACCACATTGATCGGTCCCGTGCGTCTCGCATCCAGCGGATCCCCGGAACCTTCACCAAGTCATCGGACCACCTGGTGGGAGGCCTTCCAATGCAACGTCTTCCGGTTCGCGGTCGCCACTCCAGAACCTTTCTGCCCCATCCGTTCTGCGAGCAATGTGCCCTGCCCACTGCCACTTAAGTTTGGCAATTCTCGGGCTTGCCAAATTCTATTGCTCGGGCTATGTCGGTAACCCTGGTTCTCTTGCTGATTTCTACGTTTCTGATTCGACCACGCAAGGAAACTTCATGCATAGCCCTCTCCATTGCCCTTTGGGTGACTGTAAGCTTTCTGGTGAGGCCCATAGTAAGCGACCATGTCACAGAGCCATATGTCTGGCAACACACACTGGTCATAGACTTTCGTCTTGAGACACTGTGGTAAGTTGGACGATAAGATACCGCAACTTCCCGAACACTGCCCAGCCAAGTCGGATTCGATGGTTGACCTCTTTCTCGAAGTTGGCCCTACCCAACTGGATCGTTTGTCCCAGGTAGACATAGTCGCCCACAACTTCGAGTGTAGAGTATCCGACCTTGATTGGAGTGAGTGTAACATGGACATTCAACATCACCTTAGTTTTGTGCATGTTCATCCTAAGACCCACTCTTTAGGAAGCTCTACTGAGGTCATCGAGCATTGTTATGTACTGAGGTCCTCCATAGTCTCAGCCATGACCACTATATCGTCGGCAAACCGAAGGTGAGTGATGTATTCGCCATTGACATTTATGCCTAGCCCTTTCCAGTCCAGAACCCTGAAGACATCCTCCAGTGCAGCGGGGAACAGTTTTGGAGATATTACGTCTCCCTGTCTCACACCTCGCTGCATAAGGACGGGTTCCGAGGTCTGATCCTGAAGTCGAACTGACATGGTGGCGTTTTTATACAAACATTTCAACACTTCGATGTACCGGTAGTCAATTTGGCACCGTTGGAGAGACTGCAGTACAGCCCAAGTGTCGATCGAATCGAAGGCTTTCTCGTATTCCACAAACGCTTAACGGAGAGGCAGGTTGTACTCTTCGGTCTTCTGTATAACCTGCCGCAGCGTATGTGTGTGGTCTACGGAGACGATTAATGATGACCCTTGAAAACAGCTCTAAATCCATTTATTTTTTATGAATTCCGTCTTCAGGTGACATACTTGCAATTTCATAAGGACAGTTTACCTCTATTATCGAGTCTTCACCTACCAGACCATCCGGGCTTGCCGCTAAAAAGGGTTTTCATCGATAAACATTCCACACTCTAATTCCTGTATCCCCGTGTGCTTGATAAATTGATCGATCGCTTCAGATGCCTTTTCCTTGCCATAATTGGTAGCGGTTCTTTTAAATTTGATAAGTTTCTCACATTTTGTGAACCGATGTTTTCGGTCGCATAATACATATTCGCCCAAAATTCGATGCCGTTAGTCTCTTTAGTCTTTCAATTTCCCATAAGCTATTATCGCTTTGGCCTCCACTATTTTTCTTTGAACATCCTTAGTTGAGAGCAATCTTTCAAGAAATTATTTTTCTTTTAATTTATATAAATCCAAAGGCATATCTTCTTCCAACTCTAAGCGACCGTAGTTTTGAACAGATTATGTAGTTCTTTTTATTTTGCTCGTTCCGTCTTTGGGATACCTACGTCAGTTTCCTTTTTCGGAAAATCTCTGTGATTTTTTTCGAACGCTGCTTTTGTTCAATTTTTTTTTTTGTATATTGGCCCGGACTGCAGCCCTGTATTTTTTTTGAATGCGTGCATGAATAGCCCTTCGCTATTCCATGAAGTTACTACTCCATAACATCTTGTCTGATGTGATATGAGCCACTTCCTGCAAAGTTAACTCTTTTTCCGCCAATCAATTTAGCAATTACATTATTAAATTGCTCTACACTATTATTAGTCACGTCCAAAAAAAGATTTTCTGCGTTTGCTGTTAAGAATAACAGATATTGTTGGATATTTGTCCACAATCCACAACAACAAAAGTAACGAGTGACTAGGGCGATTACAAGAAATGCGTGAGCCGCGGCCGGGAGCATTTTGGAGGCACGCACACACTGTCAACTTACACACACATGGATAGGGCGGCCGGACGCCACGCGCTCGCAGTTCGCAGAGCGACAGCGATAGTTTTTTCAAATACATACCTATTTTCCAAAAGTCTCTCCGCCCGTATTTCCTCCCGTATGAAAATTGATAGAGTGCGCGCAGTCGCGCAAATAGGTATTTGTCGCGCAAAAAAGTTTCATCTAGTTACATCTTTATAAAATTGCGTATTTTACCTGCGAAAAAAAATATATTTAGCAAGGTAAGGATCATTATTATAATAAAAATTACTATTTTTTGGACTATTCTTTGATCGCGGGTACTAATTTTGCTTTTGAACTTAGTTATCAAAAATGATAATGCATGCATTCCCGCTAAAAAAAAGTTGTGTTTGTAATATTTCCGTTTTTTTTTACCGTTTTGTTTTGGAAGTAAATTGCACCCCTTTTTTATGCTTTGGTTTCGGTTTTGCATGGGTTTTATTGCTTTTAGATTCAAGCTTGTTAATCATATAACAACTTTTATGGCATCTGGAAAATGGGGATATAACAGAGGATGAAGGTGATGTTGACGAGGACACAATTGAATATTACAATAATGTGGGTGATATGGTTGCTGACCTTGAGGATATTGAGGAAGTACAAGAGGAAGCCCCAGAATCAAATGTAATTAATTTAGATTCTGAGGCTCCAGTATTGCCTGACTCTGTACCTGAAAATCCGTCCATCAATTATACGACCGCTCGTAATTTAGTTTGAAAAAAAAGGATATGGCCATGGTTGACAGAGCTTTCGATTTTCAAGGTGTGACAGATTACCCTGTAAATATAATGAATTTGTTTACACCTTTCCAGTATTTCACATATTTTTTGAAAATAGCCTTCTGGAAGTCATCGTTGAGGAGAGCAATAAGTACCTATGCCACCCAAAACAATCCGAATTTTTCCGACCCAATTACTCTGCTAGAGCTTCGAAAATACATTGGTGTTTTGATTTATACTTCTGTATATCACTACCCAAGTATACGGTCTTATTGGGCAGGGAATGTACGATTTCACCCAATAACAGACACAATGACTGTAAATAGATTTGACAAGATTAGACAAATTCTTCATTTCAATGATAACAGTTTACACCTTTCTCCTGAGCACCCAAACCATGACAGATTAATAAACAACAGAAAGAATAATTGCTTCCAACTTTTTTACATTTAAATCGTTTCTATGTAATTTTATTATATATTTACATAATAAATTCATATTTCACTAGAAAACTCATGAATCTTATTTCATACAAAAAGCCAGTAGTTAATTGCATAAATTATCAAAAAAGATATTAAGTTTGTTTAATTAATAATAATACTTACAAAATCATAGGATTTTTTTTAACATTTTTTCCTGATTATTTAACTTATTTTTTATCACATATTTTTTTTTTTATTTAAAAAATCATGCACCTAAGGGTTAAGTACGAAACCAAATGCCTGAATCACATGCGAGATGAATGACGCGATGTGAATTTCCGTCTGTGTGATTGGTCAATTGGATAGCGGTAAAACTCTGCGTTACGCAATACGGCTGCCGGTTCTACCCGGGAACTGAAAGGTATTAGAAGAAAAAAATAGAAAAAAAATATATAGGAAAAAACAAAATTACTTATCAGTTACGAAATTACTTTTGTACAAAGACCTTATAATTCTTACTAGGTACTAGACTATGCACTATGGCGCAAAAACCGGTCCGCGCGAGAGGGCTCCCGTTGGTCGTGTCTCTTTCTAATGAGGTGACTATGACCAAACAGAACACGGGACAAATTGATTGTAAAAACGATAGTGTAAGTATCCCGATATATTTATGCTACCTAACTACGCTACCTTATACTAATTAATTTATTGTAATAAAAAAAATATGCATATTTTTTGGAATGTATATCACTTACCGTATGGTGTCGGGCGTAAATAATTTCACCATCCCATGTTTTCCCGTGGTTGTCGTAAGAGGCGACTAAGGGACAAACCACAGAATGAGCAGCGTTCTCTGTGCATTTGTAACAACCATACTGCGATCGCCAACCCGCCTGCAAAGCACTCCCCATGAACAGCACAAATAAAACATAGCCCCTAGTGCCCGGCAGCCTGAGTAGTATATTATTGGGTTCTCTGGATCAACGGAAATCAATAAGTCCAGTTATATAGAACTAATACCATTCACCCACAATCTATTCAAATAGATGAAAACAGTAGTTATTGAAAAAGACAAACATCGAAATAAAAACTCTTCAGATTTAGAAAAGTTGATATACCTTCGCAGACAAGCGCAGGTAAACTTTTCAAAATCTGAAGATTTTTAATTCGATGTTACTCTTTTTCAATAACTACTGTTTTCATCTATTCGAATAGATTGTGGGTGAATGGTATTAGTTCTCTATAAGTGGACTTATTGATTTCCGTTGATCCAGAGAACCCAATAATATACAGTTGAAAACTAAATTATTTATTTTACCGTCGCAGAGAAGTGAAGGTTAACTTTTCAAAAACTGAAAGTCCACACCCCTTTGCAATGTACTTACCTAGAACACAATCATTATTTAGTGTCGAATCGGTTGAAAGTGATTGTTTACACATCACCGTACCCGTTAAGGAAACTGTTTGCATTCCGATCTTATTCCTACCCATGTTACGCCTTTTTGCTATTGATTTGGTTAGGTAGGTACTTATTCATTTAGATTCAGAATGTATGTTTGTATTCAGGTACATACAAGTATCAATTAGATGAACTTGTTATGCACCTATGTGATTACTTATTAAATAGATGGTGATGAATTTAGTAGAAAATAAAACAAGATGTTTTTAATATAATTATGTTTTATTACACTTGTTATGCACCTATGTGTTTACTTATCAAAATATTGCAATGCTTAGGAACTATCTAAATATTAAATTTACATTTTCTTTTTGAAATGAATTTTACTTCTAATGTCATTAGCATCTTATACATATCACTATTGACCACAGTTATTTATCATTGATATAATTAATTAAAGAAAAGGAATTTCATCTTCTGGCAGTATCTGATAGCATAGAACGCGCTCTGAATCAGGTAAGACTATATCGCGCACTATACTTCTTTTTACTAATTTAATGTCAGGCGGAGCATTTGATGACCGTACAGCCGATTTTTCAGGACCAGAATTTACTTCACCAACTCGAACAAAAGTAAGGATCTCATTGTGACCTGTCTTGAGTGTGAGATATCGTGTATTTTCGAAGGAGGATTTTTCTGAGTTTTGCTCTGTCTTGTTTGTGTTATCCTGAAGTTTTGATGAACTGGCGTTCATTATTTTCTGGTCAGTCATGTCTTGAGTAAATATAATCTCGCCACTAGCATTCTTGAAAATAAGTTTAGAATTGCCTTCCAAACCAAATTTCGATGAAAGAAGCATTATGTGAATTCTAATTTAATTTATTTAATATTTTCTCTTTCTCTGGTTGAAGCAAACGTTGATTAAGATTGAATCATCACACTACAATGCTGAGAGCTTAATGCTGAGATGGAGATATGTGTATTTAATTATATATTCTTTTCCTTTCACTGCGTTCAAATATAAACACTCAGGATAATGTATAGCATGCTGCATCCAAGGATCATCATAAATCTCCCAATCTTCGATAACACCTCCACATGAGAAACATGCTGCAATATCATTTATACCATTTCCATAATAAAAGAATCCCGCGTCAGCCATTTCCCTCACTAATCTTTTCTTTTTATTAAACGTCCTCCAGTAATAATTAAATGAAAATTCACGCATTTTAAACGAGTTATACATGTCATATCGAGGTTTGTATTCATTTTGAGACATGCTCTATTTACTTTCTAGTTCAATTATAAACGTTTAATGGTATCGTCCAGCATTTGTCAATAACTTATAAAGACCGGACAGAAGAGGAGGAAGGGGATAGAAAACTTTAAGATGCGTTTTACTTAACTTTAGAAATAAAACAAGAAACTATTTATTTTAGAATTGTATTATCATTGCACCACTTATTTAAACACAATACATTTTTTAAAGCACATACAGAGTCATGATAAATACAGTTATATAAATCTTGAGAATACTTATATAGATCGTACAAACTTATCAAACTAGAACATCCTTTATCTTCTAAATTAAATATATTACAATTACTATTTTCTAAAATATGCTTTAACCACAACACTTTTTCTGAACCTTTAACGTAGATACATTTATCTCTTAAAATATCTATAACTAATTTCTGATAATTTGGGTAGGGTACAAATCCTTCACGCCAGTGTATCTTTCTGTTACGTTCAATCCAACTAACTTGTTTTTTTTCTTGTTTCGTTAATTTTGAAAATGGAAATGGTGGCTTAATTAAAAACACTTGTAATCTTTTATCATACAATATAGCGATCTCTTTTATTATAAATTCATTGGTTTCTGTTTTAAAGCCTTGAATATCCACAATAGCTATCATGATAACCTACGCACAATGTTGCTGAGAGGTTTGTATTCTACGAGTCGATCGTTTATAATCAAACAATATGCCGTCGTCTTATCTGGTATTGCTGTAGAACATTCAATTGCCAACCTCACGTCTACTGGACCTGTTTTCAGGCTATCGTTTTGCCTTGAGCAGTCTAAGATAAAAAGAGGGGCTTTTTCTTTGAACTCCTTTAGGTCAAGCAACGGGTCTACTGGACAGTTGTAATACGACTGACGAAATTTCACAAACATTTCATATAATATACTATATTTGTTCTCAGAAAACTTTAAACCTAAAGGTTCATATGGATAATATTGTGAATTCAAAAAGAGCGTGACGTTTGTTACTTCACAATGATCGAATAGTGAACTGTCTTTAGTTTTATTATTTTTTCGATTTGTTTGTAAACAAAAAATTACATATCGGGGTTTTTCCAATTGTGAAGCAGTTTTAACTGACCAAGAATGCTTTGTGGTTTTAGGTAGTAACGGATACTCATATAAATCCCAATTTCTAAACGCCATCTGAATAGGTTTATCTCTTTCTAAATGTTTTAAAAGTGACAGTCGTTCTCGGTCTGATACTTTTATGTGTGGCACCCTCCACTGAACTCTTTGCACGTCTATTTGAAAATTAACAATATCATCCGTAAGGATAACGCTATTTAAGTTAGTGTTGCTTCTGTTCAATATAAGTTCATGTTTACAATTTATCACTATTTTATTGTAATCCTCTGCAAAACCCAAAACCTTATTTAATGGGACAACAGCACTAAAATGCCCTTCACTTTGAAATCCGTCTAAATTCCAACCCCATAAAGCAGCAACTTTATTTTCTGCTTCGTTTAATGAGACGTATGATTTTATTGTTGATGTTATTCCAGATTTTTTTATGCGGTCTATTTCAATACCATTCATTTCGTATCTGATGTCTTGAAACAAATACATAACAGGGTTATTAGTGAATGAAAAAGTTTTCTTGATTGGATTCCCATCTTTGCCGAAGAGCTTCGCTTGTCCTTCGATGTAAATTGAACTGGCTGACGGTAGCACGTAAATGTCTTGCTGGTGGATGGGAATTCTGATTTCATCGTTTTCTCTAAAGCTGCTAGTGTAGGGATTGTATGAATGGACTTCATAACTTTCGATCGAAGTGTCGAAGTGCGGCAATTCAGTAATCTGTAGTATATTCATACTTTAAACCCTAGGGCTTTAAGAAACTCTTTATTTCCTTTAGTCAATTTCTTAACGTTTTTCTTTCGTCTTTGCACTTTAGCAATCGCAGAAGAACTAAGACGTTTTTCATTCGCTTGGGTGTTTTTATAATATACTATCATTTTGTTTTTCTTAAATGAAGACGTAACTGAACTTGTTCGTCTCCAAAGTTAATACAGTGACCAAATTGATCTACAATCTTAACAGATACCGATGAAATTATATTTTTGTTTACTGGAAAGTAAATAACTTGTTGTGGTATTTCCATGCACTGATGACCTGGAGTAGTATCAGACACAAATTCATGAATAAAATGAGTTGGTAATCCGTTGCAGTACGAACCGTTAACAAGATCACATTCGATTCTGATTACAGACAGACCTCTGTTAATAATGGGAATATTTGGTCTTGATTTTAATACTGAAAAGTAAATCAAACCGCACTCATATTGATCTGACAAATGCAATGGTGGTTGAAAGTATGTAACCAATTCCGATTTATTCCCAGATATGGTAACCGTAGTAGACATGCTTCTATACTGACCTCTTTCGAAAGATCATGTTTATTTTATTCCTTCACTACACCAAAAATTCTTCAAAAAGTTTAAACAAAGATGTCCACAATTAAAAGGGTGATCACGCTGAATATTATCATAATTATAGTGAATTTTGGAGCCCAAGTATTTTATAAATTCCTTTGGAGGCTTAAGATTTCCGTAACTATCAAAATACTCAATATAATCGTTGTATTTTGCATAGGCTACCCAATGAGAACCAGGATTTTTAGAGCTATCTAAATTTATAACTCCACATTCTTTTTTAAAAGGGTGTTTAGGGAGCTTATCTCTCATAAAGACACCTCTGAAATAGGGAATATTATTTCCATACTTCAAAATGTCTAAATTACTCAAGGCTCGTTTGGGTAGCCGATATCTTAGTTTTTTTGTTTCGATACAAAAATTCCGAGGCCATCTTTATGTGGTTTAAGGTGTAGTCCTTTTCCAATGCAGAGAGCTTCCATCTTTTCATTGTGTCTCTTCGATTCAGTCAATAACTTTTTCGCAATCTTGAATTCATTTATGGTTTTAGCAATACCAGCTGAACCGCCTGCTAAAGCTCCCACCGCAGATAATCCCGCAAAAATCGGAATCAAAGGCAATACTCCACCAGTTTTTGGTATAGGAATGACACGAGGAAGCTTAATGGATGAATCATCAGCTAATTCTCTCGCTGCGGCCATAGCTAATTCTATTGCCACTTTCTTGCATTTCGGTTTTAATTTTTTGATATGTCTCTTTTGGTTTTTCTAATAACATTTTTAAATTTATTTTTTAAACCTTTTCCAATTTTAGGAGGACACTTTTTGCTATCTTTTTGTAGGCCAAAACCAGTTTTAATTTTTGTTGACATAGCGCTGCTTACTAAGCGTGCTGCCAGTTTTTCCCCTACACTCGCATCAGAGGCAAGTGCTCGCTCTTTAGACATATTTAACAAAACTAAATCTGCCTTGTGGCGATCCTTTAAGTTTGAAGACTTATGATAGGCAATGTCGTGCTGTTTGCAATATTCGTCTAATTTATTAACACCTTTATTTCCACGTGTAAGCCTTTTCATTAATTTAGTGCCAGGCCCGCAATAATTATATCCTGGTAAATGTAATTCAATTGGTAAATGATTTATAATCCAATTGAGAAGACTACTCTCTTCAATACACATCATAAGACTGATACATTTGGACTGAACACTTAATAAATATTCGATTTATCAATCCAACTATTTTCAGAAGAAGGCAAACCTAACCATTTTACTAAAACTCTGTCGCCTTTACTTTTCAGAACTTTCTCAACTAGATATAAATTAGCATTTTTTGTCTTTTGAAGTTCTTGTAGATAAAATGCACCTAAAATGGGTTGGCCTCTGATTGCATCTTCAATTAAGTAGGTGATAGGAGTTGTATTTTGTATTTTTCGAATTTTAAATATTTCTGTCGACCAGTTGGGAGTATATCCTTTTTCAAATGTCCCCTTATATTTACTAATGCGTACATAATCACCCTCTTTAAATTTACTTTTTAATTTTTGGTTTTTTACCAACATAAAATATCTTTGTAATATGCGTTTTTATTAGTACTATCCACGTTTGCTGGGATTTCATCAATTGTGCGATGATAGGTGTGATTGTATTCATAAATAACATTACTAAGAGTATTATCTATCCAATTATAGTAACCTTTTAAACTAAATTCCTTGTATAGTTTCGATTTCAATGTTCTAATAAATCGCTCAACTATTGATGCCTTTTTTGTTGAAAAGGTTGAATAATGGTTTATATAATAGGATTTCATTAGGTTTTGAAACAAGTTATTATAAAATTCTGTTCCATTATCAGTTTGCAAATTTTTGGGAACACGCCCATTAGCCAACAAAATCTTGAAAGAATTGCATACAATATCTTTAGTCTTACTTTTTAGAGGAAAGGTCCAGGCGTATTTCGAAAATGTGTCAATAACAGCAAGAATAAATTTGTAATTTTTATTCTCTTTGGAAATTGATTGCATGTCAATTAAGTCTGCTTGCCAAAGATCATCTATATCTTTCATAATAACATGTCTTCGTGGAAAGTTTAGTCTTGCATTTTTATGAATTTCATTTACTACGTCGGCTTTACTCATATTTTGATTCAGTATATCAACATTTGTCTTGAACCTACCAATGATACTGAATGAAAATCATACTATCTCTACTATTTATTCTTTAATTATATCAGCTTCTTTCAATTCTTCAATTATCGATAAAATTTCATTATCATGATTTGTATTGCCAGCATCTCTTGAAGCGACTAATAGTTTTAATCTCTCAACCAACTCGTTAGGATCGTCCCAATATACCAGGTCAGTATTGTTTTTGTACTTTTTTAACTTTGGCAAGTTTCCTCCAAGTTTAGTGTGAATGTTATCATTTAATGTTTCAGAAAAAAAAGGTCTGATTATTTCACGATATTTTATTCCTTTATCACCTTTTATTTGACCTTTAGGATTGAAGTCTCTTTTGTGAGCATTGGTATAATGCAATATATCCTTGTAGACAAGTTTATCTTTAGCGGATACTAATTTTAAATCAGGTTTTTTTCGAAGTAAAAGTTCTTTCAGGCCAGGAGATAAGTTGTAAGATTTATCACCGATTTTAATAAAAATGACGCTCTCGTTATTCAAACTATCAATTTTAGAAAAGGATACTATTGAGTTACCCATAAATAAAGTTTTGTTTTCACTTCTTATGCCAAACGGTATATTTACACCATCATACATATCATAATCCTCTAATGAAATCTCTAAATCTTCTTCCGTTTTAGGAGAGTTTTTAACCAATTGTGCTGAATTATGTTTTGGTTCGTAACAGTCCTCAAACTTTGTAGTCGAGCTCGTATTAATATCATCCATTTCAATATCTCCAGAACATGTGGGGGTTATATTTTGTAACAACAATTTTTTTTTCATATTTGTATTGGAATCAGCTAGGGTTTTAAGAGGATCTGTGACCGGTTTAAGCATTTGATCAAGTGACAATTTCATACAGTGATCCTGGTTCTTCATTTGTTTTATTTTATTCTTTATGGAGTCTACGGACTTCATTAATTCTATTTTAATATTTTTCTCCATGTTATAGTTTAACAACTGCGTTCAGCTAAAAATCAAATTATACTGAATTTGATTTTGCATGTTAATTACTTATATGTATACACCACAGTCACACCACAACAGTCAGTCAAATTTAAAAAAAATATCAAAGTTCTGTCTGTACCTTCCATTATTTAATGGTGATTCTTTATTAATAAGTAGAAAATTATAAGGTTTACTCCAAACAGTTTGACAAATATTTTTGAACTCTTTCCATTGTAAATCAGAACTAACATGCTCTTCATAAATATGTTTTAAATTCACATCATCTTGTTTGAATATAATAAGAAAATTAACATTGTCACGTAACAATTGCTTCGGAATTTTAGAATAGGTTTGAGATAAATAGAAACAATCAATTTGTTTATGCCTACCCATGCAAAAATAATTGCGGATATTAACTTGATTTTCACACGCAACATCATCAAAAATAAATACAGAATTAGTTAAAGCTTCACTCGGAGATATTACATCTTTATCATCACTGTACTCATAGAAGTTAATCTGTGGCACTCTTTTTAGTACTTCGGTTAAAAAAACGGTATTTTGGTTGAAAATAAGTCTTAGAGTAAAGATAAAGATTTCTGAATTTGAGTCCATTTTCATGCAGCAGTAAACTAATCATAACATTCGTTTTACCACAGCTTGATGGACCGCATATTATACAGCGAATGGTATTTGGCAATAAAGCGCTATGTCTGATGTGGTGAACAGAGTCGCTTAATCTTATATTATTAACATGGAGGGATATGGGTTGCTTAATCAACTTCATCTCACCGATTAATTAAAAAACTATTTAACGTGTATTTATATAGTTGTATAACTAACAGGTCGAAACCTGTATTGAGTACAAGAAATATACTATTCTCATCTTTCATAATATTCAATCTAAGGTACAGGGGGGTAACCACAAGCTCTTAGAGTAAGGTTATTTTGAGATCGAGTAAGTGACAGATGTATACAAGTCAGATACATCTGTCCCTTACTCGATCTCAAAATAACCTTACTCTAAGAGCTTGTGGTCACCCCCAGGTGATTGTACTTATTATAATCACTTCTCTTCGTTGGTCTATTCCATAAGTAAATCGTTTCGTGTCGTAACATATGTAAATTTTAATTCTTTTATTATTAGATCTAATAAAAATATATAATGCATACTCTTTTTACAACATTATAATATCAATATTCAGTAAAACAAAAAAAAGAAAACAAAACATAAATAAAACATCAAATATATTCTCGATATATTTATTTTGAATAAGTAAATTAAAATATCTTATCGATGATACATCTAATCATTAAATGTATCATGTATTATCTAATTCAAATAGGTTCAATTATTATACAAGTGTTGTAATTTATCATATAGCTACATTCAAAATATAGTATTACAATGTCCCCAAGGTAACGTATGAGAATTATCGGAAAGAATTTGTCTTTTATCATCGTTTCTATTCAAGACTAGTTTGTAGACTTCCTGAGTATATGTATGCTTTATCGATTTTAGCATATTCATTTTGAACCGCAAATTCTTATTCGTTATGAGAGTCTGGTAATAGTCGGTTAAGTTTAGTTGTTTAGTGACAGTCTTTGAAATACCTTTTGCTTTTTTAATTTGCACCTTAACGCTTTTTAAACAGTACAATTTAGCTCGGAGTCCTACAAATTCGGCAATCACATCGCCACCTAACTCGTCCTTGAATAACCCGGGGACTTTAGCATTTTTTAGTGGCATATTAAACGGATTATTCAAATGAAAATTACTAGTATCAAATAACGATATATTCTCCTTCATATCTCTATAAAAATCATCAGTGTATATCAAATAAAGTAAGCTGTCTGTGTCAGTATAACATAGTTCTACGTTTTCATTATACTTCTTTTTAATAAAGTCATAGTGAAACTGATAGAGATGAGTTTTAGCATATTCTAGCACACTGAACCCTATGTATATAGGTCGGTCCAGCTTGACTTTTTCGTGATTTAGCTGGATTGCTACTAAGTTTTCAGAAAATATAGTAGCACTATGAAAATTTGGTTTTGCAATTAGTTTTTTGGCCTCTAAAACTTTTTTAGTTTTATTTTTAGTATCGCTCCATTTAGATACTAGTTTAACATTGACATGTTTCCTTTTGTTCTCTATAGTTTTACCGAAAATAGCATTGTTAAGTAATTTAAAAAAATCTTTTCAAAAGCTGATGAAGACTTTTGACGTAACTGAGTATTCAAATCAATATATTTTTTGAGGTAGCTACCTTGACGAAAACACAGAATCTTATGGATTTTTTTGAGACGTAACCCATGTTTTAGACATTCTTTCAAGTGTACATAATGTATGACATAATGATATTTGTCATAAAGGTTTGCAATAAGTTTTGGGTTTTTACCACCAGGAGGAATGAATTTCTCGCTTGCGAATGGTAGATCACTATGAGTACTATGTAAATAATCACTGTATTCTAAATCAACTTCTAGAATATAACCGTAATCACCATTTTCATCAGTATTTATGACATCGAAATTATAAATTTCTGTGTCCGTTAAAAACCTAAACTCGGAAATTGGCATTGGTTTTGTCATAGCATAAGAGTACAGTGCGTTACAGTCAAGATATATAAGAAACGATGATTCTTTCTGATCATCGTAATTGGGGAGATATTGATTGTTTGCTTTAGCATGTCTCAGGGAACATTGAGCTAAACCTCCACGAATACCTTTTTCTAATAACTGATAGATCTCTACATCATTAATTAATTCTAATTGTACACTCGTACATAGTAACATTGCATCCCAGCTAAGTCCGGGCGAGGTGACATAATAAGCCGGATCTAACTTATAGTATTGAAGGCATGTATTTCGAAACTTTTCAAATATATCACTAAGAATCAAAACATCACTTTTCAAATACAAGTCTGTGTATTCTCCAAGCGATTGAATGTCAAAAACCTCCCATACTCTTAGCGCTCTGAGGTATTCTTCGTCTGATAAATGCTCTTGTTTTAAATTATTAAAAAAGTATTCTTTTTTTGGCAGTGTCGTATCGCTGTACTTAGACCATGTATCTACGTAGTCATATGGATAAATGCCCTTATGTTGCATAAGCTCAATCTGTTCATGATTTTGGAACTCATGAGATAAATTAATAAAATCTTTTTCACATAAAGTTTTACATAAATTATCTAAGCTCGAGCTAAGAAATTGAAAAGAGTCTAAAAATTTTATTTGAATTGATTTTGATGAGTCTTTTGATGGTAAATATTTAGTAATGGATAGGTACTTTTCCTTAGTTTGCGGTATAATTTTCAAATCGCCCTCATACTTCGCTAATTCTTTTATAAACAAATGACTATCATAGCCAGATAAGTTATGAAATATCACAGGTACAAAAGGGCAAACTCTATATAAAAGATTACATTGATTATGCGCTGCTCCCCTAAATTCAGAAGTCACGTGGTCATGGTCCATTACTTTATCATCAAAAAGTAAATTATTACAGATATGGCAAGTAGTTTCTCTTTGATATTTGTCCTGCTGGTGTTTAGACAATTTCTTTATCGGCTTTTTACATTGCAACATATCGTGTATTTGTGACACATCTCTGATTAAATACTCAATGAATACTGTAGCACAATCTGGACCTCTATAAGCTACGTATTTATTTAAGCCTGAATCATGTGAACAGCATATATAATAGCCGAAACAAGAAGGCTCGTGTTTTTGAATAAGTTTAGTGTTTTCAGTTGATTGGTGTTCTGTACAATGTGTCAAAATGCTTTCAAAATCTGCATATATCACAAAGTTGATTTTCTGCTGTCTCTCGTAGTGTTCAAATTTCAATACACTGTTTTTTGGAGGCAACACCGATAATATTTCTGAACAAGAATGCGCAGTATACTTAGACACACTTGAAAAAAAATTGTAGACAATTTTCGCATAAATACATTTTACCTTTATGTTCAGAAATTTGCCTGCGTACTATTTTAAGAAGATCTTTAATCAGACAATAATGAAACTTACCATTTTTTTCAATGTAAAGTAGGTTCACATGATTTGTTTTTCTTGAATCTGACTTATATAGAGGTCCAGTTACATAAAATTTGTTATCTAATCCGTAGATGTTTACACTCAAGTCGGGATAATTTTTTTCTAAGACCTTTACATCGCTTATTGTAGGGGGAAAAGTCATATCCTGAACGTTCAGTACATTACTGTAGTGTGGATAAGAGTTTACTCTGCACGTGTTACGTTCGCGTGGGTGTAAAGCTGCTACTATAGACCATAACAAGCAGTGGTTATCGTTATTCTGTATATTAATACAGCTTTTAGTGTTTTTCACTATGGGTGGTAAATCAATATAGGAGCCACCTCTCATAGGACAGTATTTATTAAGATTTATTTCTAAATGACTTATTGAGAGAAAAGACCAGCCTGACTCACAAAATTGGAACTCGCTCATTTTTTGATTCATTGTATGCACTGCCTCCATATACTTTTCTTTTATATCAGTATCTTTAAGAATAATTGTATTTTTAGTGTTAAAAGACTTCAGATTTTGTGAGTCTGAATGTGGTAATATAAAGTTTGCAAATAGCTCAAAATTTACTTTTAAGCAAGTACTTTTTCCTAGAGCCATATTAATTAGTTTTATGATATATTTCATACTATCATGCAAGAAAGTTTCAGGGGTCTCAAAGCACTCTTCATATGGATTTAATCGATAAGTAAGGATCCTGTCTTTAAATGCAGTTGCAATGATTTCAACATTCTCAAACTCAGTTTTCAAAAACAATTTGATTTATGTACATTACTTCTTACATGGTATCTATAATCAGGTTTTCGTAAAATTACTTTACATTCATGACATATCATAGTATCATGATTTTGAAAATGAGATCCATTATCGCCGGTAGCGGTGGCTGTAATAAAAAAAACAAGACATTATTAGGATAAAATAATGTTATATTAATTTATTTAACTTTGTCAACTTAACCTATGGATACAGTTTGATTATTTGCTTATGATCTACGCTTTTATATGATATAGGCTTATATATGAAAAGCAAATACCTACTAACTAAATTCATATTATAAAAGATCATCTTGATTACAAAAATATTGTTTGTATTCAATAATAGTTTGAAATAAATGTCGGTGGGATATCCTTAAATTCCTTCCTGCTTGCAGTTATAAATTTGGCTAAATATCCCCAAGCTTCAGTATTATCGTCTGTTTTATTTTTTAAACTGATCACTGCCTGACGCCATCTATTCATTGCAGAAACGTTATCAATATCCGAAACTTTATAGACTTTTAAGTCAATGTAGTGCGATCCCTCTTTAGAAGGATGACCCTGTCGAGAGATACCGTTAGCTAATCTTCTCGTGATAGAAGATACTAAAGATGATATTTTTTTAGAAGAGGAAGAAGAGGCACAGGCCGCTTCCTGTGCTTCATCTTCGCTGTCCGTACCGAAAAGTTCCCTAGCCGTAGGTCTTGTAACTGGACGAATCTTCGGCTTTTTCAATGATGACCGTATATGTTCAGTGCTCACTGCTGGCTCAGCTCGACGTGTTGACGATTGTTTTTCGCGTTTAGTACGCTTTCTCTCCAGCTCGTCCCCCTCGTCATCCAAGATTGGCATGCTGCTAGATGGACGAGACTCTTCTCTACTCCGTTTCGTTTTCTTTTGAGGACGAATGTCTTCAACCTCTTCTTCAGAGGATGTGGGAAAAAGTTCATCAGCTTTTGACCTGAAATATAAAAAGATATATAATTACATACAATTTCAATTTTCTTCGTTTTACTTTTCTACCTCTCTCTGCTAATAGCTCTGTTGTATTAGAAAATAAAAATTCAATACTTTTTACAAAACTTGCAGATGTTGATAATAAAATGTACCATAATAAAACAACGTTTTCGGGCCAATTACAAAGGTTCAGGTTAAAAGGTATTTTATATTATACTGATACTTACATTTTGTTTAATTTGATTGAAGATTTTGTAAGATGACGATGATTAAGATTTTGAAGACTTACACTTCTGCACTAGAAGTAATTTGATGCAGTGGAGTTGTAGATCTGAAAACAAAAATAGAATAAACTGATTATTTTAAATTATCGAAATCATATTTAATTATTTTAAGTTTTCGTGTCAGATAAGGTAATTTACACCTTCGAATACATTGTCGCTATTAACATCAGGTTACCTGGGGCCTAGCTGACACGTTAATTCAGGAATGTTCTCAGAATACCTATGCAAATATTTGTATTGATTTCATGCTGAATTATTCAGAAATAAATAGTACAATGAAATCTAAAAGTGATTTTAACGCTTGTATTCATAAATACGAGTTGAATTAAGAACCTTCCGCTTATTTGTGAAGTCGGTTTATGTTGTTCTTACAAATTGGATAAACACATGTAATTAATCGAATATTAAATTTACCAGATAATATTTGTAAGATTAATAAACATTAATAACAAATTCTTATTCATATAAACTGATGAAAAAGGTAAACTATTCTGAAAAGTTATTACATTTGAAAAGCTTGATACTCACTTTGTATTGTTAAGAAGACTAGTTGCCTGAAACCTGCATACGGAACACGCACCACACACTTATAAATACTTTTAACACTTGTAGCACCTCAGCAACAAAATTTTGTAGTGGCTCATTGTTTCACAGTCATTTAAATAAATATGAAAAATATCAATGTGTGCATGCACATTTCACACTAGTGTTATGGAGAAAACAGTTTGTCAGCAAATTAAATACACTAGCTATATTCAACGGCTTCACTTCTTTTAATTTAATCCTTAGGTAACCAATCAGTCTTAATAAAGGTACTGTATGTGTGAATTAGTCTAAAATAAACAGACAAACTATTTCATTTTATTATAATTATGTTTATTAGGGTACAATATAGTAACATAAAATATTCCGTAACCAAAATACGACTTTACTGCTACGTATTAAGATATTAAATAGTAGGCGTTAACATTGACGCTTAGGATGTTATTATATTTCTCACTGTAAACATAGACAGATCATCTGTCTCCAGGCGCCAGTCTTATTGTACTCATTTCCATTTAAGGAAACGTGGCATGTGTTCAAATTAACCAATAAGTGATCGATTTTAAACCTTAATAGCATACTAAAAATACATATAAAGAATCATTAAATTAAATTTCCACCATCATTATTTTTCCGTTTTTTAAAGACACCGGAGCAGCTTTGCACATCTAACATGTCGGTAAGTTATTGAAAAACATATTTATTTTTATTTTTTTAATATTTTTTCGTTGATCGAATAATGGATCAAGTATATTAAAAATGTTTTCAAGATGAATACTTAACGGGTTCGACGTCAACAGATTCATCATAATTTCATTTTTTTTTAATAGAATAAATAATTTAAATACACAAATTAAATATAAAATATGCGTTTCATTGAGAACTTTCCTCCTTCATTGAAGTCGGTTGATTAACTTGATATTTGTTTCAGGAATCTGGTGACGATCTATTCAACTTCTTGCCGAACAATCAAGACAAATCAAAAAAGAGAGCATATCAAGACAAAGAGACTTACATCTGTATAAAAAAACCATCAAGGGGAACAAAAATGATACGAATTGAGTTATATGATGTGGAAAATCTATCTGCTGAAATGTTAAATTGCAAGTGTCATTCCGAATTATGTGTGCAATATGTTGTCAAAAACATGTTTATGGACGATGTTTATAAATCGTTTAGAGATATAGTGTTATTAATAAAAGACAAAATTAATGATTAGCAATTGTTGTTTTTTTTTTTTCCTCTTAGATAGATAAGAAGTAATTAAGTTTTCAACTGTATATTATTGGGTTCTCTGGATCAACGGAAATCAATAAGTCCAGTTATATAGAACTAATACCATTCACCCACAATCTATTCAAATAGATGAAAACAGTAGTTATTGAAAAAGAGTAACATCGAATTAAAAATCTTCAGATTTTGAAAAGTTTACCTGCGCTTTTCTGCGAAGGTATATCAACTTTTCAAAATCTGAAGAGTTTTTATTTCGATGTTTGTCTTTTTCAATAACTACTGTTTTCATCTATTTGAATAGATTGTGGGTGAATGGTATTAGTTCTATATAACTGGACTTATTGATTTCCGTTGATCCAGAGAACCCAATAATATACTACTAGCCTGCCTACCCTCGACTACGCTAGCGGTCGAGGTTACGGTATGGCAAGGGGTGCTAAGAATCCCGGACGAGATTCGGCTACTCCAACAAATACCGACGATTGGACCAGGCAACGTACAACACGCGCACACTCCGGAATATCACCGAACTCGAAGAGGAATTGAGCAGTTTACGATGGAGTATTATAGGGTTATCTGACGTTCGAAGAGAGGGGAAGGACTCTATAATCCTTAAATCTCAAGTTTACTCAAAAATTGTTTTTGGAACTTGTTTGTATTTAATTAAGTAAGCTCCACAGAGAAAATAAAACTACGTTATAGTAAGCTCATCAGGTAGTGCAAAAAGATTCGTTCGTGTCTCGCATACAAAGGCTTTATTTTAACACTCGCATAATGTAGCTTTCGACTATTCGCCTTTGCCTCACGTCGAAATTGGCTACATCGCTCGTGTTAAAATCTCGTCTTTTTATGCTCGACACGAAGTGTACTATTTCGTACCACTTGCTCAAAAAAGTGACATTCTATGCCACAAAAAGCGAACATAACAATAGTCATTTTTAATCTGTTAAAAACAGGGAAAGAAACTTGTACTGAATTTCATTCATCCTCTAGGGAGAGAATGTGATTTAAATTTGGAATACTTCCCGAAATTTATACTGAACTACCATCTGTGTTTACACCATTGAGTTTGTATATAAAGCATTATACATCTTTTTAGATAAAGGAATACGCATTTATTATGCAGTTATGATTATTAAATAAAATTACGAAAACCGACGAGGCCGTATGAGCTTGATGCCTTTGCTTTTCCGACAAAAAAATATTAGTCTAGGAATTTGCCGCGTTTTTGTTTTCTTCAAATACATAAACGTTAAGTTTATTTTAATTTATTTTTCGCAAATGGTACGAAAAGTAGAGTATTTTCCTCGGTGATAAAGCTGTCTTAGTCTTGGGTGAACTTAAATCCCTCGCTACACTCAGGACTCGTCTTAAATCCCTCGCTTCGCTCGTGATTTAAGTTTTTAACACCGCGAGGGTATAAACCTCGAGTCCTTCGTTACGCTCGCGATTTAAATCGTCACCCGCGACAGAAGACACTGCTTTATCCCCTTGGTTAATAATCTACTATTTTTGTTGTTTATTTTTTGTACTAAATCTGTGCGTATGGTAAGTTAGCCCAGTCAAATTATGTTTGTATTCGCATGAGAGCCGTTGAACATTCAAAATAACGTTTCCTGGTATGTTTTCAAGATATGATAGCAAATTATCTATTTTGGGTACTTAAAACACGGAATTAGAGAAAGTTTACGGTACCTACTGGAATATTCAGTGTTTTATCGACAGTTGTGAAATACTAAAACATTTTCAAACATAATTAAATGTGTCAAATAATAATAGGAAAATATCTGTAATCGGTGGCCAATCTGCGAATTTTGATTCCCAGTTCAGTATTTTCACTGGAATTAATATATTGATTGTGCTAGTAGTACCTACCTAATGTCGGAAAATTCCATAAAAATCACATGAAAAAAAACCTGTCAAAGGGGTCAAAGGTCCTAAAATCTGTTATTTGCGTAATTCTCATAACATTTTGGTATTTCTGCAATTTATGCAAGAGCAAAATTACGCGTTATTAAATGATGCACAAAAAAGTCCTACATAAAGCATAAGATTCGCTAATGCTCATTCATTTTGAGATATAATTGAAAAAAAAAATTATAAAGTATAATAATAATAAGTGCTCTAGATTCACAGCTATCAAATGTTTTTGATAGCAGTAAAGACCTTGCCGATACCCACTCGATCTTGTACTGTGCGGCTGCAGCGGCATGTCGTGTAGCTAACGTCAAGTTTCCCAAAACTGACAGAGCTACACGACCAGCTATACCAGCTTGGCAGTGCAGGATTGAGCGTCGTATCGGTGAGGCTAGAGCACTCATCTGCTTCAGGGAGGGCAACACTCGCCCTAGAGTGATGCGCTTTGTGAGGCGGGCGTTCTCGGGGACGGATATCTATTCTCGAGATTATCTATCCCGCGTCACAGAGCGTATCGACTTCCTGAAGCAGAAGATCTATGCATGGGCAAGCCGTATTCTCGTCGGTACAAGCGGCGAGTGGAACGATACACTCAGAATCGCACATTCCAGAGCAACGAAAGGTGGATTTATAGGGCTTGGGAGCGACCTGACCAAGGTGTGACTGATACTCGCCTACCGGATGATGACGCGATGTATTCGTTCTGGCGCAATATCTGGTCGGTGCCTGTCAGTCACACCGAGGGTGACTGGACTCGGGAAGTCGTACGAGCGTGCGATTCGATACCACAAATGGGGGCAATTACCATCAGCCCCCAAGATGTAGCTCGTGCAGTCCGTCCGTTGCCTAACTGGAAATCTCCGGGGCCGGACGGACTGCACAACTTTTTGATTAAATGGTTCCAAAGGTCGCACGCTCGTTTGGCAACTCAACTCAGTGCCTTAGAGTCAGGATCGCTGCCCCAGTTCCTAACGACAGGAATAACCCACTTGCTCCACAAATCAGGTAGTACTGCGGAACCTAAAAATTATAGACCGATAACATGTTTACCGACGGTCTATAAAGTTTTTACATCCATTCTGAGAGCTAAAATTAATCAGCATATTGAGAATAACTCCATCATGTCTGCTTCTCAGAATGGATGTAGGAACGGGTCCCGCGGTACTAAGGAGCTGCTCCTCATAGACATTGCCATTAGCCAACAGGTTCGCCGTTCCCGCAAGGATCTGGCGACATGTTGGATAGATTACAAGAAGGCCTATGACTCAGTGCCACATACATGGCTCATGAGGGTGCTGGAGTTGTATAAAATTGATGCAACTCTGTGCGCCTTTCTGACGTCATGTATGGGGCAGTGGAGGACGGTCCTTCACTATCCAGGATGTCGACAGATTTAGGAAAACAGCGAACCTATAAGGATCGAGCGCGGCATATTTCAGGGCGTCAGTCTGAGTCCTCTGTGGTTTTGTTTAGCCCTGAACCCTCTCAGTACACTGCTGGAGGGTTCGGGCCTGGGCTATCGGTTGAGAAGAGGTGGTCAGGTCCTATCTCACCTCCTTTACATGGATGATCTGCAGCCTAATTGTGTAAGTAAAATCGGCAAAGGAAACAAACTGTTTCTTTCCCAAAAACGAATTTTTGCTATACGAATAGTCGTTTTTGGGAAAGAAACAGATTGTTTCCTTTGCCGAATTCACTTACACAATTAGGCTGCTGAGGCTCTTTGCCCCCAACAACTTGCAACTGATGAAGCTACTGAAGGTAACAGAAACCTTCAGTGACGCCATCAGGATGGAATTTGGTGTGAACAAATGTGCAGCCATGCATGTAAAGCGGGGGGAGATTATGGAATCCGTGGGAATACAACTCTCGGATTCCATACACCTTCGATCCCTTTCCTCAACCGAAACTTACAAGTATTTGGGTATGTCGGAAGCACTAGGCATCAATGCTACTAAAGTGAAACAATCGTTGAAGGAGCGCTTCTTTGGCCGCCATCAAAAAAGTACTAAATAGTCTTTTAGCAGGTGGGAACAAGGTGCGCGCCTTCAACGGCTGGGTCATGCCGGTCTTGATGTGCTCTTTCGGCATACTCAAATGGACTCAGACAGAACTTGACGCCTTGGATAGGAGAGTCCGCACATTGCTTACCGCAAATCGTATGCATCACCCACGATCATCGGTTATGAGACTGTATATCCCGCGGAAGTGCGGAGGTCGTGGCTTTTTAAATGCTAAAACCCTGCACAACCGCGAGGTATGCAGTCTTAGGGAATATTTCCAGGCTGCCGACGTGGGTATGCATCGAGATGTGGTAGCGGTGGACAAGGGCCTTACCCCGCTCTCCTTGGCTAACGAGAACTGGCGCAAACCTATAGTATTAGATACTAATGACCGCAGGGAGGTATGGCAGAGCAAGGAACTTCACGGACGCTTCTACCGGGTCCTATATGGGGCCGATGTAGATCTTTTAGCGTCCGTGGCCTGGCTGCGATTTGGTGACCTTTTCGGGGAAACCGAAGGTTTTGTCTTTGCGATTATGGACGAAGTTATGATGACGAACAACTACCGGAAATACATTGTGAAGGACGGCACGGTTGACATCTGTCGGGCATGTCACCGGCCGGGGGAATCAATCCGACACATTATCTCCGGTTGTTCTTGTCTGGCTAACGGAGACTATTTGCATAGACACAACCTTGTAGCCAGGATTATCCACCAGCAACTTGCTCTTAAATACAATCTTGTGAAATCGGATTAGCCTTACTATAAGTATGTGCCCGACCCAGTTCTCGAAAATGGCAATGTCACGTGGTATTGGGATCGGTCTATCTTCACTGACAGGACTATTGTTGCCAATAAGCCTGACATAGTGGTGATAGACCGATTAGAGCGTCGCGCAATGATTGTTGATATAGCGGTCCCCCATGACGAGAATCTCGTGAAGGCTGAGAGAGATAAGAAACGCAAGTATCTTGATCTGGCTCGCGAGGTTGTCGACATGTGGGATGTGAATACAGCAGTCATTGTGCCGATAGTGGTGACGGCCAATGGCATTATAGCTAAGAGTCTCGATGAACATCTGAGGAGGCTCTCGTTGGGCAGCTGGATCAAGGGCGTGATCTAGAAAGCGGTACTCCTGGACACGGCGCGTATCGTTAGGAGGTTCCTCTCTCAGCAGCCCTAACCACCGGTAGCTTGGACCTTGTGCCCGATACCGGTGGGCTACTAATTTTTATATTTTTAAATGTTTTTTTATTTTATTTTTATAAGCTAATATTTAAAAATGTAAGAACTATGTACAATAATTAAATAAAGGAAATAATAATAATAATCTTTATTTCTCCATACATGCATTACATTGTTTTGATCTAAAGATTGCTTAAGCTAGTGCTCCAGAGTGAAAAACCCTGACTTCTAAACTAGGTTTAAGTAACTGTATCGTAGAAGTCAGTGTCCCTTCAGAGTGGTAAGCTTACAAAAAAAATAGGACACACTTTATACACAATAATCCATTAGGGCCAGTTAAAGAGAAACAAAATAATAATAAAAAAACTAATAATAAAAAAAAACATTAAATGAAAGTGTAGTGTATGTAACTAGTGTATTTGTCTGGAGATTATGTGTGTGTGTGTGTGTGTTTAAAAGTGTGTATATACAGTGTATGTTTGAGAAAGAGTGTGTGTGACTGTGAGTGTAAGTATGAGTGATTGTTTGAGCTTATGCGATAGTATATTATGTAATTTAACTTTTATAATAAACCTCCGCTATCCATTTATATAACCACAATTGCCCGAAACAAGATCCTCAGTATTGCGATAAGTTAGTTTTAGAAGATAAATTATGCCCGTAACTTAGATTTGACCTGATATTTCGTATCGGGGTAAATTTTTAGCAATTTATTAAGCTGGTTGTAAAGTTTCGTGCTGGTGACATAATAGTGTCTTTTGGCAAACGAAGTTCTATGCGACTCCTGAGGAAAAACCGTGTATTTAATTCTGCCTGTTGGCTCTGAGGACGGACGAGAATGGTGCTTACGGAGCATTGACTGAAGGACATACGATTACGTTAAAACATTCGATTCTGCATATAGTTGTACTGTGGGATATCTTAGCGGCCGAGAGAACAGAACCTTCAGAACAGCTCTATGTGCTCGTTCAAGTCGGATAAAATGGCTCTCAGTAGCTCCACCCCAGATCGGAATACAATAAGCTAAGATCGATTGGCATAAAGCAAAATAAGCCATCCTCAAAGTATCCCTATCAGCAGACTTACGTATTTTTTAAAGTACCTACATACTAGTTATTAATATAAGACAATTATAAAGAAGAGCACTAGTATTGTTACTAAAGACTGATTTGTTACAAAACGTGTAAATATTTGTGATTAGCCAAATTATACTATTTTATTTCATATTCCTTGGGATAATTATTGACCATTCTGTAAAATTCTCTATGATTTATTCCAATCCTAAAAAAACATAAAATACCAGCCGAAACCGGGGGAACCGGCAGCCGAATTGCGCACGTGAATTCTCGGCAAGGCGAAGGGTTTGACCGCTATCAAATCGACCAATCACATGAGACATGAATGACGCGATGTGGATTTCCGTCTGTGTGATAGCTAGATTGATAGCGGTCAAACGCTTTGCGTTGCCGTATTCACTTACGCAATAAAGGTCAGACTGCACTAGGCGTAACTAAAATACGCGATCAAATATGCTAAACCGCACTGGCGCGACACTACGCAGCAAGTTTTGCTAGTCAGTATTCGGCAACTTCTGAGCAAGATGGAAGAACGCTATTTGTACACAATTGTACCTATGTTATGAATGAGATGAAAAAAAAAATCTGTACACAGAAAAATATGAAATTTATTTGCTGTAACTCCCAATTGCTCGGCAATTTCCTTCCAAACGTTGTGTTTTCTGGTAATATTCATGTTATGCTCATTTTGGAGGTCATATATTTCTGGATATTGACTAAGAACAATAATTAATTGTTCCTCGTTTAAACCATTTTCACAAAAAAAAAAACGGGTTTATTGTTTTTATAATCATTTGTTTTATTTCAGACGTTTTAGTTTTATTAATGAACGAGTTCTCCAAAAAAGTTATGCGGGATTAAGGATTTGCACATATAGCCACTTGTAGATCCGGCAACATGATGAATGTGCATCGTGCAGCAACACAAGAGATCTTTCAAATGAATCACATCTGGGGTAAAACACGACTTACGGCTAGGGGATCTCTTTAGCTAGGTAGTTTCTAGTACTAACGGGTACTCAGGGCAGTCCATTGTTACATAGGTACCTATATACCTAATCTACATACCTGTCGTAGATTTTTATTCTATTCCAATTAATTACGCATAGGTTACCTACCTTAAATGTATTTTTAACTTAATAATTAACGTTATTCCGTAACCCCTAAATACAGATATCCACATTTTCCTCTGATCCGTCTCGAGGGATCACCCTGTATCAACATGTGAAAAGGGAAACATGAACATGAAGTTAAATAAACATTTATGTAAAGAGCGAGCAATGAGTTGCGAGACAGCTGCAGTTAGTCTGTTATTTGTCAACCAGGTGTATATCCCGTGGGGCGCTGCATTGAGTGTCGGCTGATACGTCGATACAGAATATATACTACACGTTGAATGCGTTTGGCTGCTAACAGCTAGTGCCACTACTGACTAAACGAAGGTTTTTATCTAGTTTCAAGCCACTCGTAGAGCGCGACTTGTATTGTGTGTTTGTGTTTATTTATTTATTTATATATGGTTTGTAGGTATACCAAGTTAAATCCGTCGGTGCTCCGTAGACCAATTCAAATCATAGAAAAGGAAACTTAAAACTAAAATACAAACAAGGGCCGCCTTATCGCATACCGCGATCTCTTCCAGGCAACCTGGAAGATAGGTAATACCTATATACATTTAAATCCAAGCACCTTTGCTTAACAGCTGTGGAAAGAGATCTCTTTCTAGCAAGCGAAACGAGGTTCGTTGGTCACGTCTAGAGCGCAGGCCACACCGCCAGCTAGCGGGCGGGCGGGCTAGGCGGCCGAACATCGTTTCACCTCTTTACATACGTTCACACCGCGAGCTACCGACTAACCTAACGAGCTAAGCTAACGAAATATCCGACGATTCCAGCGAAGCTACTCGTTCACCTCGTTGGCGCGCCCGCGCTTCGCAAAATTAGCTCGCCCGCCAGCCCGCTCGCCCGGTTCGTTCGCCCGTCCTCCCCGTCCCCGCGCAAATGACAATGGACAGATAGAACGCTAACCTCTCGCTCTCCCATCCGCGCTCCCCGCTTCGCCCGCTTAGCCCGCTTCGCCCGCTCCGCGCGCTCCGCCCGTCGCTCGTCTGTCCGTAGTTTTCGGTGTGAACCCCATAGTTTAGCTCGCCAATATTTCGCGTAGTTTGTATAGTTTCCTTCGTTCGCTTCGCCCACCCGCCTAGCCCGCCCGCTAGCTGGCGGTGTGGCCTGCGCTTAGCAGTAGAGTGTCTCGCCTTACGCCCCATAGAATCATGATGAGGTTGTTGCAGTTTAGTCCATAGCCCATTCAACTTTTCACAATAATTATATATTTATTTATTCCTTTAACTTTCAAATAAATTCCTCATTCACAAGTCAAGAAAAAGATTCTATAAATTCTTATGTAACTACGTAACAAAATAAAATAATAATTAATTTTCATTCTATATTTGCGTTCTCGTATTTATCTACCTCCACGCAATTGTTGAACAAGTTACGCAAAATTACAATGAACTGAATTAATTGTAACCGCGCGTGGCGCCGAAGGTTTGTTAAAACTTGTAATGACTCGTGTGTGAGTGTGACCGACAACGTGACGGACGGCTGACAGGCCAGCAGGTTAGCGAGTCACTGCGGACAAGTTGCGTGAAAGCCTCCGTCGATGGCGGCGTTGAAATGAACTGTGACTTTTATTTATTTTTCGTAGTTGCTTGGCTGGCTAAATTCTAGGTACGTTTTAGTTCGTACACAAAGGCTATGGTTACTGCGTTGCGGTTTCATTTAATGTTGTGTATGCATTCCCATCAAGAGAGACATACTGTTCATCTTTCCAAATAATGGGCCGGTCAAGTCAAAGCATCGATGGCCAGTAGAGCAAACGAATCCTCCAGGAAAAGTGGTAACGACAGGCGAAACGTGGGACTAGCTTGACGAAGATGAAGATGGCTGGCACAGACTAGATGCGGTAGGTGTAGGACCGGATGTTGTAGCGCCGCTTGGGAGAGGTCCAAGTCCAGCAGTGGACTGCGATAAGTCATCGATCAACTTAGCCTTAGCATGCAAACACACCTGACTTGACATTTATAGTTATTTATGCAACTGTTGTATAATAAGGGGTATCAAAACACGAACGTGGGTTTATCACACGAGGTGAAGCCGAGTGTGATAATAGTATCACATGAGTGTTTTAATACCTAATTATAACAGTTGCATACAAGACTTTATCTGCACCCATGATATGAATCCTCTATAAAGGTTCTGAAACCATACCAATACTTAGCGTACTTTTCAGCATTGAATAGAAGGATTGAAAGAATAGAATAGAATGAAGGATTCATAGGGATGAAGATTTGAATTTGTCTGATAATTTCTGAAAATATACTAATAGCACATCTTCAGAAAATGATGAGCTCTTTGATATTTTCCAATTCATGAAATTTTGGTACGTCTTTTCATAATGTTTTCTCGACTTTTCTGGTAATAATTGGTTAGAAATGTCCTTTGCTGCATTACAAATATCTGCTGGTGTGTTATCAAAGCTTGTAGGTATCACTCATTTTTGTAAACAACAAAAGTATATTTTTTTTCAACACTATTATTGAACAAAATGGCGGGATACGATGTCAATTCGAATAAGTATTTTACTAAATTACGGCGCTATGGTATTTTTAAATTTCATAAAGATGCCATGAGAATGTGGCTGTTCGATGAGTAAAAAAGGAGTTGCATTATGAAATTTAGTACAACATTATAACACCCGTTTGGATGATATTATGGTTACTATGACACTGGCTGTTTTAATGTTGGCTTATTGCCAACATTAAAACAGCCAGTTAGTGCTAACTGTTTCAAGAACTTTTATACAGGATTTATAGCATGGCTGTAGATAAAAACATATATAGCCCAGTCACAGAAAAATCGTTTTACTGCCAAGTGTTCCCTCCCCCTCACAAACAAACATTGAAGAAATCTGATGGCTCACGACTGTGGATTGTTTTGTCGAGACGTCGCTAATTGACGGCACTGACTGGCCGCTCAAATCCCCCCCCCCTGCGCCTTGCTACACAAGCAAAACAAATCGTAGTATTGATTCATTTTCTTGATGCTAAGGAGTAATGATAATGTAGGTGCATCATGTTGTAATTGCATAATAATACGAGCCAATAACAAACAATACGTAACTGCTTGTTATTTAACGAACGCATTTACCCCATGCTTGAGATAACCTTAAATAGTCTTCTAAATTTCAGATGAAAATATGTCCTGTGCTTCTAAAACCCATCGGATTCTCGCGACCTCTATCAGATCACCCGCAGGCTTATTACGTAAGAAACAGCAATCAGTAATCATAGTGCGATCAAACGCTTTTTGTCATAAAAATCGGCATTGCCTACAGTATAGCTATGGTAGGTCCTACACAATCGTTTGCTAATCATTCGCTGTTTGTCACAATGCAGATTCTATTTCTAAAAACACGCCAAAATCTCAAAAAAAACTGTATTGAAGAGCAATCAAAAAATGAATTGAAATCAAATGTTTTTTTAGTTTTTGTTGTGCACTTTTGTTAATTACCCTATTTATTAGTACATTATGATATAAGTGCGGTAAGTTGAAAATTACAGCCGAGGCGATATTGATTATATGAAGTGCTTTTTAGCATTAAATAGTAGCACCACAATGAGCTTGACTTATATTTTTGAGAAAAGTTCCATGAAATAGTCTAAAAACGCACTTTCTGAAAATGAATTTTTCATCTTTGCTTGTTTTCCATAAGATGAAATTTTGATACGCTGTAAGTATCTATCTATCGGTCGATTTTTCGGGCAAGATGCTTAGAGTGGGTACTTCTGGCGGTGTCGAATTAATCAAAATCATCATTAATTTCATTTTCATTAATTATATTATAAATATTTTAAAATTATATTATAAATTATCATTAATTCAAAAACAATACAGCGAAAAGAAAAAGTGCGCAAACATTTTTTTTAAGGCAAAGGCACAAAAACTGCCAGTATTACTAATAAAGTAAATTAATATTTTTGTGTTTTGTTACAGATTGTAATTTATGGTCAAAATTACTTAAAGTAAAGAATTAAATGTTTATTTGTTATATTTTGTCTCTCAAAGCTAAATATAATTCATAAAATGTTTACCACTTTTCTGACATAAAAACTCTTTGCTAAGATTTAAAAAAGTACCGTTCGTTTTAGACGGAGCATCTTGATAAACCGTGCGTTTTACCTTATTAAAAAGAAACTCGTGCGTTTTACGTTGCAATAACGTACAAGTACGTAATGAGATAATATATGATATTGAAATTGGTGAAATAAGACACCCTTAACGAGCAAATCTGTTATAAATAAAATTACGTAATACCTACTTAATCATTTCATTAAATAATGAAAATAAAGTTATAACAAGTAAGTTGAAAATTACAACATACAATGTACGTATTTAATACTTCTAAATAAAACTTGTTTCTAGACAGAAAACCAATACAAATCGAATTTCTCATTCGCAGAATCGCTTCAACAGTTCAGTGCTACGCGTCGTAGTCAATCGTCACGGAGCACGCTCGTAGCTCGTAGCGGCGTAGCACACGCGCTGCTACGCCGTAGCCGTAGCCCGTAGAGGCGCGAAGCTTTCATGTTGGTTTATTTGCAAGTTAGTGCAATGTCTTTTCTTTCAATATGTTGTGAAAAATATGTAGTGAGTACATAAACAAGTATGAGTTTTGTTCGGAAATGGAATTGTTAAAATCAGTCAATGATTAGAATGAATTTAGAGCAATCTGTGTAAAGTATGTAACTTTTTAATTGGGCTTTCGGCTACTTTTTTTATGTTACTGTACTTATGCGTATTTTATATTTATCGTGCGTTTTGTTTTGTGCATTCTGAACTGCTTTTATTTCTCTTTGATCTGTGTGCCAAGCCTGGTGTTGTAATAATTATCAGATTTTTACAACGTTGAGCAATAACTAGCCAATACTCGTAGCCCGCAACTATTAACGGGATGAAAGTACTTGTGGTATTATGATAAATCGTTAGAAAATATATTCTTATTTTTCCTAATAGTGATCAGACGCTCATTGATTTGGTCTAAAAGTTGGTCTTATTTATATAAAAGCGCATGCTAAAACGAATCACAAATAACGTCAGGTCTACAGCTGACTACAAAACGGCTTACAATCACCGCCCGCCTGCACACAATACGTCTCGATGCGATTTACTCGCACTCCAGCTAGCAGTACTGACTCACCTGTAGTATAGTGCCGATAGATACAGCTACTAAGTATATCTATAGTATAGTATGGAGCTGTCGTTTCACCTGTGCTACTACTATTGTGAGAGTCGCGTGTCGCTGGAGACACGAGCAGACAGTTTCGTACGAGATATTGTTATTGCCAAGATAGGCGACGATATCTTCGAAAGAAGGATTTACTACTTGGGTGCAATTATTTTACAATGCAACTAGTCTAGTCTAATCTAGTTACGTATGAGTGACAGTTAGATGTGTAGGTATTTATCCATGGAATAACAACGAAAAAATAAATTGTAAGTAAGAAATACATTTTTCAAACAAGCTTTTATAACTGAAAGATAATATCACACTCATCCAATGTGCCCTAGGTCAAACAAATCAAAGTAACACTGAACCGTTACAAGACCGAACCATTCATGCAGACATGAGAGTAATGATTAACACCATGACGCAATTAATGCAACAGATAACTACAATGACAAATCTTTTAATGGAAATCATGTCTAATCTGACCCATTCAATTCATTCAAATTGGCCATATGGAATGCCAATGGGCTCTCACACCACATCCTCGAATTAGAGACATTTTTGAAATTAAATAAAATCGATATCCTACTAGTATCAGAAACACATTTTACCAACAAAAGCTACCTAAAAATTAAAAACTACTCGTTCTATCATACAATGCATCCTGATGGCACAGCACACGGAGGATCTGCAATCATTATAAGGAGTAACATCAGACACCACGAGGTAGACTCATTTAAATCTCCTGAAATACAAGCTACAAGTATAGTTGTTGAAGATTGAAACGGACATCTCACAGTTACAGCATTATACTCTCCACCAAAACACGCGATCAAAAGTGAAAATTATATTCGTTTCTTCAACACGCTGGGACCAAGATTTATAGCAGGTGGGGACTATAACTCGAAAAATACTAGGTGGGGTTCACGATTGACGACTCCTAAGGGTAGACAGCTCCAGACTGCTAGATGATTTACAACTTAACACCGTATCAAGTGGAGAACCTACCTACTGGCCCACGGACCCTAGAAAGATCCCAGATCTAGTAGACTTCTGCGTCATAAAGGGGATTCCTGTGAACTGCTTTAAATGCACATCCTCTCAAGACCTTTCATCGGATCATAGTGTTGTACTAGTAGAAGTCTCTTAGAAATTCATGCGAGCTGAACCTCCTTTAAGGTTGCACGGTCGAAAGACCAACTGGAACCTGTTCCGTTCCCTAGTAGAATCCAGAATAAATACCAATCTGCCACTTAAAAGTCAAGACAATGTTACGTCAGCAGTCGAGCACTTTAACGAGTGTATTCAGTATGCAGCTTGGGAAAGTACACCTGCGACTCAGAATTTGATCTCGTATGATTGCTCGAAATCAGTACGTGAATTATTAGCCGAAAAACGACAAGCACGGAAATTGTGGCAAACAACTAGATTTCGCGGCGATAAAACTCGGCTAAATTACTTAACGACTAAACTTAAAGAAGTTCTGGGTAAGGAAAGAAATGAATGCACTCAAAACCAACTGCGCAAACTTGATGCCAAAGCCACTAGCAACTATTCGTTATGGAAAATAACAAAAAATCTCGACAAAACCATCGCTTCTAAACCACCTATACGCAAAAAGGATGGTACTTGGGCAAAAAGTGACCTAGAAAAAGTAGAAGCCTTTGCTTCTCACTTAGATGACGTATTCGTACCGAACCCTGTCCAAAGCCCTGAAAGGACAGATTACAAGGAGCTCCTCAAATGCCTCAAACAACCTCTCCAACTTGACCTGCCAATCAAAAAGATTAAGAAAACAGAGACCGCTGCTGTCATAAAACGTCTAAATCGAAATAAGGCCCCAGGATATGACCTAATTACAGCCAAAATTTTATGCGAGCTACCAGGAAAAGCAGTGTCAGCATTTCTGACACAATTGTTCAACTGTATCCTGAAAAGAGGTATATTCCCACAGCAATGGAAAGTGGCTCAAATCAAAATGATCCTTAAACCTGGCAAAACTCCTGAAGAAGTCTCATCGTACAGGCCAATCAGCCTGCTACCCATTTTGTCGAAAGTCATGGAAATCCTTTTCTTAAAGAGACTAACCTCAGTGATAGCAGAGGCCAAAATAATACCTAACCATCAATTCGGTTTTAGGCAGAAGCATGGCACCATAGAACAGGTCCACCGATTAGTTGAAAATATCCACAAAGCTTACGAAAATAAGAAGTATTGCTGTGCGGCCTTCCTAGATATATCTCAGGCCTTCGACAGAGTCTGGCATGAAGGTTTGCTTTGTAAAATAAAAAAGGCTCTCCCGACAAACTACTTCATCTTTCTTAAGTCATATCTTGAAGACAGGTACTTCTATGTCAAGCAAGGCGAGGACTCAACAAACCTCCACAAAATCTATGCAGGAGTGCCCCAAGGAAGCGTTCTTGGCCCGACCTTGTACCTGCTCTTCACTTCAGATCTTCCTATGACGGAAGGAGTCGTGATAGGCACTTTTGCTGATGACACAGCAGCCTTAGCTGTCCATGAAGATCCATTACAAGCTAGCCACATGCTTCAAATCTGTTTAGATAACATCTCCGAATGGCTAGAATTCTGGCGAATCAAAGCTAATGAAACAAAATCGGTTCAGGTCACCTTTGCTTTGAGACATAACACTTGTCCCCCAGTAAAGCTGAACAAGGTGCAAAGTCCACAAGCAAAAGAAGCTAAATACCTTGGACTCTATCTGGATAGTCGCCTGACATGGAAAAAACACATATTTACCAAGCGCAAAGCCTTAGGCATCCAATTCCGAAAAATGTACTGGCTCTTCAACAAAAAATCTCAGCTGTCGCTAGAAAACAAATTACTGTTATACAAGTGCATACTGAAACCTGTCTGGACTTACGGGATACAGCTTTGGGGAACTGCCTCCAATTCAAACATCGAAATATTACAAAGGTTCCAATCTAAGATGTTGAGACTTACCTATCACTAACGCCCCTTGGTTTGTAACAAACCAGCAGTTGCACCACGATCTTGGAGTTCGAACCATCAAAGAACAAATCAAAAACTCTATGACAGGCTACAAGAAGAGACTAATAAACCATCCAAACATACTAGCAACGCACTTAATGAAGAGTGACTCTAAATTCAGTCGACTAAAAAGAAAGAGCCCTGCTGACCTGTAGGGAGGATGAGAATATATAATAAGGGCGTATGTCACTGGACTTCCCGCCTTCCAAGCCAAATTTTACATTCTTAACCGTTTGCTGAATGTTTTCGGAATAGATCGCAAAAGGATAAAAAAAAAAAAAAAAAAAAAACAATGTGCCCAAACACGATGGTGATGGTTGTCTGGCTTCCGTAGAAGTACCAGACAATTGGAAGTAGCTGTGGCCGGCTTCCGTGTCCATCATGAGAACAGCTCCATTGTAACATAATAATTCAAATTTTCCAATGTTAAATAAGTACGCCAAGTTTCAGGTTAATCGGATGCCAGGAAAGAGCAATGGTGGCCCAGTGGTAACGGCCGTGACTTACAAGTTGTAGGTCGAGGGTTCTAAACCAGGCAGACGCTTTACTTTATGTAAATTATTTTTCGTACCACTTGCTCAAAAAAGTGACATTCTATGCCACAAAAAGCGAACATAACAATAGTCATTTTTAATCTGTTAAAAACAGGGAAAGAAAATTGTACAGAATTTCATTCAACCTCTAGGGGGAGAATGTGATTTAAATTTGGAATACTTCCCGAAATTGATACTGAATACTACATCTGTGTTTACACCATTGAGTTTGTATATAAAGCATTATACATCTTTTTGAAAAAGGAATACGCATTTATTATGCAGTTATGATTATTAAATAAAATTACGAAAACCGACGAGGCCGTATGAGCTTGATGCCTTTGCTTTTCCGACAAAAAAATATTAGTCAAGGAATTTGCCGCGTTTTTGTTTTCTTCAAATACATAAACGTTCAGTTTATTTTACTTTTAATTGTCATTATTTTTAATAAATGCTTATCTCATATTATTATTGTGTTAATCTTTTCGCAAATGGTACGAAAAGTAGAGTATTTTCCTCGGTGATAAAGCTGTCTTAGTCTTGGGTGAACTTAAATTCCTTGCTACACTCAGGACTCGTCTTTTAACACCCTCTACGCTACGCTCGGGAGTAAACCTCGAGTCCTTCGTTACGCTCGCGATTTAAATCGTCACCCGCGACAGAATACACTGCTTTATCCCCTTGGTTAATAATCTACTATTATCACCACTGCTCTCAAAACTTTGAACAAAAACATCTTGAGGAAACTGGGCATGACTTAGAACCAAAAATTCGAAGAAATTGACATCCACCAACCCGCACTGGGCCCGCGTGGTGGATTACGGCCCATTCCCTCTCACAGAGAGGAGGCCTGTGTCCCAGCAGTGAGAACATTAAAAGGCTGTTGATGATGATGGATGCCGGGAAGTGCTTGAAAATTGGATCACTCGTTGCCGGGCACACATACAAAAGCAAGGGAATATAAAGCTTGTAACAACTACATATTACGTATGTAGGCTTTGTATTCAGGTAAATAAATATGATCATTTATTTCATTGTTATGTTTTACCATAATACGATGAAATGAAACGTTTTACAGAGTGTGTAGCCACCATCCAATTTCGGCGCCTGTAAAGCCTTTTAGCTCAATCAAAGACCCATGATCTAATACAAAAAGATACTTGTAACAGATGAATTGAACGTACAATTACCACTGTTATCCCAAAAAGGGTAGACAGAGATGTACAAGCCTACACGCTACTGTAAAACATTTACGTTAGATCAGTTTTTCATAGCACTCTAAAGCAATAAAATAAAATACAGATCATTCATACAATAACTGAACACACTATAAAAGTGCTCGTCTCGCGGGTCAGAGGTTCAACAACCCCGTATCACGATCGTCTCGCGCAGCGCTGTAATCGAGTCGATCTCTCTCACGTTCGTATTAGTATCGAATGAGTCGCGCTCACTCCACGTTCACGCTACAATCGGTAAGTGGAAGGATTCGAGACGACAAAGTCTGTTTGTCTATAGTTAACTGAGCTGAATAATTAAATTTGTTATATTGTTTCTAAATGTAAAACACTGGTACTCAGCTGAATCCGGTAAGACTGGAAGCCGACCCCAAGAACAATTGGAAAAAGGCTAGGCAGATGATGATATTGTTTCTAAATGCAATGTAAAGGTTTTTGGCGATAGAGAATTTACTTTGATTCAGTTTTATTAGACTTACTGTATAAATAAACCTACCTCGTTTTTCTTTTTTTTTTTAAATTAAAACCCTATCAAAATCCATTGCGATAAGCAGAGAAACAGACAGAGTTAGACAGCGACTTTGTTTTATACTATTTAGAGAAAAACTCATCATTAAACTCGCATCATATCCGGCCTAGAATGTTGCAAGAGAGAACACAGGGGTCCTCTCTGTGAGAGCGCTGTGCCCAATCCGGATTGGTAAACATCTGTAGTCTTCGAATCTTTACCTGACTAGAGCGAAGCCAAAAGGATGGGTTATGATTTTAGCAGTCTTTGTATGTATGTTTGTATTTACGTTTGTTCCTCCGTAGCGCCAAAACTACTACGCCTTTGGGCAAGATCAGCCAGACTTAGAGAAGAATGGAAGCATTTGGAGGAGGCTTTTACCGCACTTTAGGCGGTCCTTACACGGAAATCACAGAGCGGAAATATTAACACACAACACTAACAAATATTAAGTTAAGTTTTTTATTTATTTTTCTACCATACTTACTAATATAATTTAAACACAGTTTATGTTCAACCATGATATAAGGAAGATTGGATTGGATTGGATTGGATTTGTTGTAAAGAATCAATAAAAGCTTATTTTTTTATAACGTCTAAACTATTCATCCGATTTTGATGAACAAGTTGTCAATCGATTTGTTATTATGACCCGGGTAAAATAGGCTAAAAAAATAGGCTAAAAAAATCGGCCAAGTGTGAGTCAGACTCGCGCACGAAGGGTTCCGTACCATTATCGCAAATAACGGCAAAAAAAACACGTTTGTTGTTTGGGAACGCCATTTAAATGTTTATTTATTCTGTTTTTAGTATTTGTTGTTATAGCGGCAACAGAAATACATCATCTGTGAAAATTTCAACTCTCTAGCTATCACGGTTCATGAAATACAGCCTGGTGACAGACAGACGGACAGTGGAGTCTTAGTACGGAACCCTAAAAAACCGTAGTCGGGTTACAGTTTTTATTAAACTTTATAATAAATTATTAATAAATGGTAGACAAACTCATATGTTATTAGATAGGTACTATTTAATAGTTAAATAGTGATAATTACATACCTATCACTAAAGAGTAATTATCGACACCTTTACGAAGTCTTCATTAACGGACATCGTAAATGTTCTATCCATTTGTCGCCGCGTCGCGCGCGCGTCGCCAGTACCGCTTTATTTGCGCCACCCATCGGTTGCAAACCCGTCATGTCACCTGCCGAATGATTTATACAAGTCCATTGTTAAGCGTGGAAAAAACATTAGATCCGGAAACCATTAGTGTGTCTGGATGACAGTGTTGTTTTCACGCTACGAATGTAACTGTATTGATGAGATAAATTAAGACGATAACACGTTATAACTTCGTTCGTGGCTTAATAATAACAGCCACACGATCCGATCTTAGAGGTTAAGCAACGCTTGCCGAGGTCGGACCGAGGATGGGTGACCATCTTTTCATGGCGAGATTCCTCCGTGCCTCGGCAAGCATGGTAAGCCGCTGGTCCCAGCTGTCATTTGAAGTTCTTTGATAGTCGTTACGAGTATTCAGAAGCCTGAAATCTGACACCAGACTTACCAAGGGGCATCGTGTTACCTAGTTACTGGGTTGTGGAGGTTAGATAGGCAGTCGCTCCATGTAAAACACTGGTGCTCAGCTGAATCCGGTTGGACTGTTGACCCCAACATAGTCTAGAAGAGACCAGACAAATTGTTAAATAAAATATAATTGGACAGATTTACGAACAAATCCGAACGTTCTACTAGTATACGTACTCAACCCTGTAGTTCAACGTCCTGTAACTCAGTAACCCGATACAGACATTACAAACAAATCGCGTGCGAGATAATGACTCAACTTATCTACGAGATGAGTCAAACGATGCTCTCACAATAACGCACACTAAACGAACAGCGAGGAAAAAGTGAACGAGATACAAGGGACACTCGGCGACCACACTACAGCACTTCATCCCCAACTGCTAAGTAAACCTTATTTGAATGTTTTAAGGTAGAAAATCCTTTAGAGTTCAGGTCTCAGCGAGCGTCGACACCAGAGGGTAGTCTACCACGCATGCGTGATACGGCGTAAACAGTGCCGTGTCATCAGTCGCACGGTGGTCGTACGGCAGCCGGGGCGCGCACGGTCCTCCCGCGCGCCTTATAAATAGTGAGTCGTATAGACGTCGCGAGTGTTGTGGTGATAGTTACTGGCGCATTTACTCAGACGTTTGTGCTTCAATCCGGACAGACCTCGGGAGTGATTCGTACGGTAAGTTGAACTTCAATCTTTTAATATAAACGCTTGACATAGCGCTGCGTCGAAGGGTTGTGACCCGGTTTTCGAAATAAAAATAAATTTCCATTTTTTTCGTGTCACCACGTGTGAGGGAGGGTGACATCGAGGCTAGACCCTCCTCCAGCGTTGTGCTAACTCCAGTGCTACTCGTCATGGGCTATTTGCATGTGATTTACGTAACAAAAGACCTCATATCCATGGTGTTGTCATGCGTACAGCGCGAGGCACCATGGATGCCTTCAGTTTATTTTCGCAACTTGAACAAAGGCTGTAATAATACCCAATTTAATTTAGTTAATGTTCATTGATCTGAGCATGTTATCCGAGTATTACGTGTTTACTACTATACTAACAATAATCGTTTATTCGTTAACAATATTTATATGGAATGAATCGCTTTGTCTGGCGCTTGCCTATACAGACGAACAGACCAACTGACTCGTTAAGACGAAGTATAGTATATATGTACCTAAACAAGTCGATACAATACTCCGAGCTTTGTTTAGAAAATAAACTCCGTTGGGATGTTGAGAACGATATTGTACTGAAAAGAAAATGTTAAAACGCAACAACCTTATGTACTTTATGTAAAAGCCTGGTATTCAGCTATATCCGGTTAGACTGGGCTGGAACTATGTATAGACCACATTTTGTGTACAAACCTATCTAGGATGTGGTCTCTCTCTACATACGGCCTGTCTGTTCCCAACTATTATGATGTAGTCTCTACATAAAGTTTTGTTTTGTATTCTTCTTCAAATAATTTAAAAACACTAAATATCCCGAAACCATTAAGTGGAGTTTAATAATTATCCACCACAATGTAGGTATACAGAGATCCTCATTCGTAATTCATTATTGTCAATCTCAATCATTTAAAATGGCAAAAAATATTCACAAGATAATGTTTATTTGTAGACCCTTCTGATATGAGAATGTGTTGTATGTAATAAGTACATGAAGAATTTCATAACACACCATCTGTTACTCTTGTAACTAATAGGAACTTACCTACCGATCCATCATAAAGGTGCCCGGTTCCCGTTAATATTAGTTTGGTACATAAGTAACATCCAAATCCACTCATAACGTACATAAAACGTATGATTGAGTAACAACCTGCCCAATATCTTTAAAAAGATTCACTTTTATAATATAGAATCTTCTTCCTTAATCTGAGGATCGTAGTCACTGGACCCCTTTAAGCGAACTATCACGCTTCCATCGACTCCGATCTAACGTTGCCATCACCACCTGCTGGAACAGGCTCGAGGACCTAGCTTCTTTCCCTTGATCAAAACATCGTGTTGGCCTCCTTCGGTATCGCCAACAGTATTTAAAATAACTAACAAGATCTATATATAGTTTTGCATTACAAAACGATCCGTTTGTTCGGGTGTAAACACTGGATTTAAAAAAAAGTACCTAAAATGAAAAAAAACGTATATACCGAAGCACTGTGACATGAAAGCCTGCTAAAATGATCTCGTCTCACAAAACTTCATTACAATACCAGTCTGTAAACAGACTCAATCACGACAAATTAGATTCCATCTCAATCTCCAAACTAAAGGCAACAAACTCCGATAAAACCGACGTAATACCAATATCAGAGTCAGATAACTTTATAAAAGAGAGCTTCAAGCAACGCGCAGATTTGTATGTAAAGTATAACAGCGCATTATGTAAACAAGCACTGTTCGTGTACCTTGTATTAGCCGTTCACATTGACAGTTACCTTAAGAGCGCTGTACCATTAAGTTTTATAGTCATTGTCTTAGCTGAGTAGTGTTTGTACAGATTGAGCTAACGATGATACGTTCTGGTTTGTTTACTGTACAACAATAACATTGGTTATAACATGCAAACCGATTTTCCAATATAATCAAGTGAAAATGTTATCCAGAGTTTTCGCCTCTGATTTTGTGATGGCCATCAACACAATGTAACAAAACTGAAATACGAAACACACAACAACTAAACACAGACTGAGGTACGAAACATTACTTAACTATCGCGTGTGCCAGCAGTTCCTTTGACATCAAAAACAATAAAAAACTTTTTTACAAAAATTACCACCGCATTCCAAACAAAAACACTACAAAATGAAAAATAACTTCAATTTCGGAAGTCGGTGTTCCTGTTTTCGTTTCTTCGTTTTTTGACACTGGCTTCCGATATTGAAGTTATTTTTCACTTTGTAGTGTTTTTGTTTGGAAGTCGGTTGTAATTTTAGTAAAAAAAATATATTTTTCACTTTTTAGTTGTGGTACATACTGGACCAGTTCTATAAGCTAGCTACCTATAAAGCCCAAAGTGAAGCCAGAATAGATTAACTCAATAACATGAAACTTAAACAAAACTGTGGAATGAGAGTATACCAGGGTGAACTGTTCACACCTGCGTACTCCTTTAGATCGTACCAGTGTGATGTTATGTTATGAAATGGCGTAAACAATAAACAGACATGCGATTACAACTAGCCCGAGTGATTTGCCGTCATTTATTGTAGAGTTCTGATGTATATCTCCGAAGTTCTTCATCAGATCTTGATGAAAATTAAATGGAACCACATAACAAGCACCAGCGTTCAAATAAAAAAAGGAAAATCAAAATTAAATAAAACAGTTCTGAGGTAACACACATAAAAAAATACAGTCGAATTGATAACCTCCTCCTTTTTGCGAAGTCGGTTAAAAATGAAAATTAATATAACTTAATCCGAAGTAGCTAAATTCTGTACATACTAATATTATTTGAAATCCATGTATGAGTTTAAGTTAATGTATAGGTATGTGAAAGGAAATATTATAGTCACCTGAATTAAGGCAATTATTACCCGACCGCAAGGTAAGGGTCATGTTTTTTTTCTATCGAACCCATCGAGGCTATCAAAATGAAGGGTTTGAAGTATATACTACTTATATGTTTAAAAGTTATACGAAAAAAAAACGGTAACTTAAAAGCTGATCAGGTAGTTAGCCAGCTCGTGAATATGTATGCTCCGAATGCACAGCATGATTTTCTACTTGTTGACATCTTTTTAATTCGCTTATTAAGCAGTCGGGTTTTTTTTAATTTATTTTTTTAAATCTTTCACCATTTCAAAGTTCTTTATTCCAGAGGAACAGAGGCTCTGAATTGTAATTGTTCGACCCGATCCAAGCTATTGCATATAAAATAAGTATTTGAAAGTCTTTCGAGACATTTCAGAAATATATTAGAGAAAAGAGTACAAATAATCAAAGAATTTCGGTAACCTAGGTACTGTCATTTGTCTTGATCTATTTGTCATTTGTCTATGTTACGATAAGTTTCATTTTCACAACTTGTGAGAGACAAAGCTAAAATAATATAAAAGCGTCTTTCCAAAGTCAGCTATTCAACCAATTTAACTTAGAATAATATAACTTACATAATGCGAAAGTTTTCTCTTCTCCATCTTTATCTGTCCGTTTGTTACATTTTCCGCTGAACCAATTTTGAAGAATTCTAGTAAGTGTAGAGATAGATTGGACCTTAGAGAGGGACATGTCGCTCTCTAAGGTCCAATTTATCTCTCTCTATAGAAGTTTTTATCCCGGGACTACGATCCCTTGGGATAATTTCTGACTTTAACGCGGGCGAAGCCGCTAGCAGAAGCTAGTCTAGAATTTGAATAAATTTTAGAATTGGAAATAAAGTAAACGCAGTGCAAAACGGTTGCTCGAAGTAAGTGGATGGCTTGTAACTTGTCCGAGTGGATGGAAAAGGGTCCGACGGCGACGGAGCGACGCCATCGCAGCGAAGATGTGAGATCAAACAGATCGCGTATGATATAAGGACTCGAGTGAAGCGCCCTCACGCGGACAGACTTGACAACGTGGAGCATACAGAAATTGTTAAAAGAAATAAAGAAAATACATTTATAAAAGAAACGACACATAAATAGACCGGAGCAGCAGTACTCGTATGCTTTGTTGAACAAAACGTTACCAGATATTTCGAATCAAAGAAGAAGAAGATACATTTTATACACAATGGAAACTGTTAGAGATCTTAATAATAATAATAATAATATAATATAGCCTTTTATTCAGATCCATATTACAAATATATGATTAAAATACATAGAAAACTTAAATTTAATGTAAACCTTAATCTAGTCTGTTATTTGAATTTTACTTATTTTCTGGAGATCTGTTTGCCAGTCGACAAAGGCCTCCTCCAACCTTTTCCACTCATGTCTTTCTTGAGCCACTCTGTTCCATGTGACGCCTGCCACTTGTCTTATGTCGTCATCCCATCTCTTTTGCGGTCTACCTCTTTTCCTTTTACCTTCTCTAGGATACCATCGTGTCACAATTTTACTCCATTTGTCTTTTCCTCTTACCATATGCCCTGCCCATCGCCATTTGAGCCTTCTAATTTTGCCCGTTATGTCTATAATCTTGGTTTTGCTTCGTATTACACGGTTTCTCAGTCGGTCTGACTTTTTCACATTCATCATGCTCCTTTCCATTGCGTGTTGGCATGATGCAAGTTTGCTAGTCGTGTTTTGTGATAAGGCCCATGTTTGGCTGCCGTACATGAGAACTGGTAGTATGCAAGTGTTATATAGTTTGCTTTTGATATTTATATGAAGATTTCTATCTTTCATAATCTCTTTCAAACCCCAGTACCTTCTCCAGCCATTGGTTATTCTTCTTTCAACCTCTTTGCGCATCGGATTATCATCTGTTATTATCTGTCCCAGGTAAATATATTCATCAGTATAATCAATTTGGTTGTTTCCTAAGTTTATGGTAATTCTCTCTCCGTTTGTCATTACTCTTGTTTTTTCTGGGTTCAGTTTTAACCCTACCTTCTCGCTTTCCGTTGCCAATTCTTTTATCATGTTTGTTATGTCTTCCGGGGATTTTGCAAATAACACAATATCATCTGCGAATCTCAAGTGGGTCAATGAGACACCGTCTACATTAATACCGAGATTTTCCCAATTCAGACGTCTAAATATTGATTCAAGTACCGCAGAGAATATTTTTGGTGACAGTGGATCTCCTTGTCGTACGCCTTTGCCTACTCTGAAAGGTTCACCCTTCTTTTCTAATTGGATTCTCGCAGTACTCTGGCTGTAAACATTCTTTATTAAGCGGATGTATTTTTCTTCAATTCCTTGTTCTTTTAATGCCTCCCATATCTTTTCGTGAAACAAAGAATCAAATGCTTTGCTATAATCTATAAATGCGATGTAGTAGGTACATTGGTATTCTTTATACTTCTCCATAACTTGGCGTACTACATGAATGTGGTCGATCGTTGAATAGTCTTTACGAAAACCCGCTTGCTCGATGGGTTGGTGTTCGTCTAATACTTTTTCAATCCAATTAAGTATGATCTTGGCAAATACCTTGTATATGTTGGACATAAGGCTGATTGGGCGGTAGTTCCCAATTTCATACTTGTCTCCTTTCTTATATAGAAGAATAATGTTTGATTCTGTCCATTGCCGTGGGATAATTTCGGTGTTTACTATCTCGTTAAAAATGTCAGTGAGGACTGGTGTTATAACTTCTTTGCTTTCTTTTAGGATTTCGTTGTTTATACCGTCGGGTCCTGGTGCTTTGTCTCTCTTTTGACTATCTATAGCTTTTATTACTTCAGTCTGAAGGATGTTAGGGATATTTGAGGATTCCGCTAGATCGTTTTTGTCTCGAGCGGTGTTATGTTCCGTATGTTCGTATAATTTTTTGTAATAGGATGTGGCGATTCCTAATATGTTAGTTCTGTTGTGGTTCCATTCTCCACTGTCGTTTTTAATTTTTGTGATCCAGTCTTTTGAATTTGTTAATTCCTTATGAGCTTTTTTAACACCTCCCGTTTTGGCTACATGTTTTTCGATAATTTTCATTCTACTCTTTTTCCTGTCCGTTCTTATACTTTCTCTGATGTCTTTACAAATTTTCGCTAAATGCCTTCTTCTGTCTTTTACTTCTTTTGCATTGATTAGCTGGTTTCTTTGCTCTAGTAATTTCATAGTATTAGTTGTTAGCCATTTTCTCGGTTCAGATCTGATCTTAGCGATGTGTTGTAATTGAACTTTGATTGTATTCTCTATCCAGTTGTATTTTTCCTGAGTTCCCACGGTATTTGTGTTCTCTTTGAAGTCTGTGAACTTATCTCTTAGGATGTATACTAGTTGCTCCATTTGATGCTTGCTGAGCTTACCAATTGCTAGTTCTTGTCTCGGTCTAGGTTTCTTTGGTTGTACTGATTTTATTTCAGCTCTGATCAGTTTATGGTTGGTATTGAAGTTAAATTTGTTAATGACGTCAAAATTTGTAAAGCAGTTGTTTGTATTGGTCATTATAAAATCGATTTCATTCTTTGTTTTTCCGTCTGGTGAAATCCATGTCCACATTTTCTGTGTATCTTTTTTGTATACTGTGTTTAGAATGGTTAAGTTATTTTCTAGTGTGAAGTTTATAAGTTTTTCTCCATTTCTACTTCTAATTTTATTACTGTAGGTGAATGGTCCCAGTACTGTCTCTTCTCCTGGGCGCTTAGCTCCAATTTGTCCATTGAAGTCTCCCATGACTATTAGGTTTTTGTGGGCATGTTCTTGGATAGTGTTATTTACGTCAAGGTAGAATTTCTCAATTGTTTCCAGGTCCGATTGTTCTGTTGGTGAATATATTTGTAAAATAGACCATGAATCTTTATATCCCGGTAACTTTAAATTCATCATTGCTATGCGCTCCGAGATTCCAATAAATCCTTCTATAGATGTTTCAAGGTATTTTTTGACGATGAAACCAACGCCATGGAGGCCCGGCGTCGTTCCAATATGGTATAGTAAGAAGTCTGGTTGAGAAATAATTCTTTCTCCCATTCGTCTTACTTCACTGAGTCCGACGATATCCCATTTAATTTGTTTTAACGCATTTGTTAGTTCTATAAGATTTTCTTCATTTTTCAGCGTGAGGACGTTAAGGGCTGCGACATATATTTTTGTTTCTTTGTAGTTGTTTCTCTGTGTTGTTGGAGGGTTGTGGTCTTTATCCCCCACGAGGACCAGTCGGCTTGGGGGAAAACGTATTTCATCTGTTTGTTTGTTTTCGTAGTTTGTTTGGATTTTCCGTTTACCGGTTAATTGCTATTGTTTATTGGGTGTAGGTTTGTTGGTAAAAGAGTTTGATCTGGGTCTCATTGCATCGAAGGCATTTATTCTGTTAACTTTGGCTGAGCATAGGTTTTGCTGTTTTCTGGGTTGAGTTTTGGAAGGTGACGGTGAGGTAGTTGGTTCCCTTTTTCTTTTTTCAGTGATGGGTTCTTTGACTACTAGTTTGTCGTAAATCAGAAAGGCTGTATTTCCCTTTTCTCTCTCTTCCTTCAACTGTGGTAGCAGTGCTTTCCTTTTCTCCAAAACTTCCTTCGAGTAATCCTCCGATACATAAATGTTCTTAAAGCTCTTTCTATTCTTCATAATTGCATCTTTTCTCCATGCATTTATAAAAGAACATAGCACCGGCCATTGTCTTGATCTATTTGTCATTTGTCTATGTTACGATAAGTTTCATTTTCACAACTTGTGAGAGACAAAGCTAAAATAATATAAAAGCGTCTTTCCAAAGTCAGCTATTCAACCAATTTAACTTAGAATAATATAACTTACATAATGCGAAAGTTTTCTCTTCTCCATCTTTATCTGTCCGTTTGTTACATTTTCCGCTGAACCAATTTTGAAGAATTCTAGTAAGTGTAGAGATAGATTGGACCTTAGAGAGGGACATGTCGCTCTCTAAGGTCCAATTTATCTCTCTCTATAGAAGTTTTTATCCCGGGACTACGATCCCTTGGGATAATTTCTGACTTTAACGCGGGCGAAGCCGCTAGCAGAAGCTAGTCTAGAATTTGAATAAATTTTAGAATTGGAAATAAAGTAAACGCAGTGCAAAACGGTTTCTCGAAGTAAGCGAATGGCTTGTAACTTGTCAGAGTGGATGGAAAAGGGTCCGACGGCGACGGAGCGAAGCTATCGCAGCGAAGATGTGAGATCAAACAGATCGCGTATGATATAAGGACTCGAGTGAAGCGCCCTCACGCGGACAGACTTGACAACGTGGAGCATACAGAAATTGTTAAGAGAAATAAAGAAAATACATTTATAAAAGAAACGACACATAAATAGACCGGAGCAGCAGTACTCGTATGCTTTGTTGAACAAAACGTTACCAGATATTTCGAATCAAAGAAGAAGATGATACATTTTATACATAATGGAAACTGTTAGAGATCTTACTATAATATTATTAGAAATGCGAAAGTTTGGATAGATGTTTATTAATCAATTACGCCAGAACGGATCTGGATGAAATTAGGCACGCAGATATAGATTATAGTCTGCAATAGCACATAGGCTACTTTTCATACCGGTATATTGTTCCCTTGGGACAAGAAAACACTTTTCACGCGGGCGAAGCGGCTGGCAGAAGCTAGTCTTTTTGTATTGTCTTATTTCACTTTGCACTTTTTTGAGTGCCTGAAAATGTAGCGTCTAAGGTGATTCGTATACTGCACCACATTATGCGGCGTAGCGCGGGAGTGCGCGTTCTTACGATGCTTGAAAGTATCTATCTTTGCATTGAAAACACGCGTAGTGCAACACACAGATAACGCATTCACGCGCAGTGTCGTGACTTCGTCGCCACGCACCCCGCGGCGTATAGCGCGGCAGTGTGTGAATCGCCTAATTTACGATTGTGTTATTCGTACTAATATTATGAACGTTAAAGATTATATGTTTGTGTTTAAATAACTGAACGAATTTGGCTGAATTTTCATAGAAAGTTCATAACCTGGATTAACACATAGGGAACTTTTTATCCCGATAAAGTCAGTATAATGATCCCTTAGGATAATAACAATATTTTGGACGCGGGCGAAGTCGAGGGCAGAAGCTAGTTATAGAATAAAATAAAACAATACGCCCTGTTTATATCTGCTGAAGGAACATCAGCTGTTCGTGAAAGGTTATCGGTACGGTGGGCAAACAAACTCTGTGGATATAGTTTTTACCTCTGCAGGCAAACAATAAACCTATGTATTTATTAAATTAATATACACTAGCTGCCGCTCGCGGCTGCGCCTGCGTTATAGTTGATAATTTACCCTAAATAAACCTACTTCCCGATAAAAATCCATGTGTTATTTCCAGGTTATAAACTATCTGTGAGTAAAATTTCATCCAAACCCGTTCTGTAACTTTGCTAGAAAGAGTCACAAACATCAATGCTTATTGTAATCACAAATTTTCACATTTATAGTAATTATTAAGTTGCATTTTAGTATATTTGCCCAATTTAAGTACATCACATAAATATTAATTAAAACATATTCAAAAAAAGTCTTGCACGGGAAACATAAACATAACTTATTAACTATGTATTATATTATTGTTTTCGCAGGTTGCCTTCACTGCAAGGTTTATTCAAATTCACAGCTATTTATAACTTTAGGGTCAGATGTTATTCAAGCTGTAATATTCAGGGAAACTATTTGAGTAGTTTATGTTATGTCTGATAATACTATACCCTTATCAATAATAAAAGTCGATTTAGTTTCGATGATAGGTACTCGTACCATAGGTACATAGGTAAACGTCGTCATAATGTTGCTTTCATTGATATTATAAAATATAGATGTATGTATCGGTACAGTTGCTAAATAATAACAACAGTTCGGTCGCGTCAGTCGACTTTCAAGGTAAAGCAACTCTTGCCGTGTTCAGCCCGTGGATGGATGGTGCCTTGATATGGATTTCCGGCGGTCATTTGTAGATCCTAGATAGTCATTACGGGTATTCAGAAGCCTGGTATCTTAAATCAGCTTGCCAAGGGGTATGTAGGTGCCATGTTAACCAGTTACTGGGTTGTAGATGTGAGATAGGCAGTCGCTTCATGTAAAATACTAGTAATCAGCTGCATCCAGTTACTGGCAGTCTGATTGTATCGGTACATCTTGCACAAGTTACTAAAACTAATTAGGATAATAGTCTCCATCTCGAAGCCCTGTACAATATACTAATATGTCTCGCAGAAACTTTATAACAGCATGTCAGTTACAGTAAGTGGCGTCATGAAACTTGCAGTTAGCGTACGAGTATGAAACTTGTACGTTGCTCCACGTTCACTGACTTGCTCCTGCCTGCGACGTCCTCCGCGTAGAACAAGTTGTAACTTGTCCATCTATTCCAGAAAGAAGTCTTCCTATAGTCTGTAGACAGATAGATATACCTAAATTATTGTAAGAAAACATAAAATAATATTGCCATTAAACCGGACATACATCCAAACGGCTGTCTATTGAGAAATTTCTGATGGAAAACACTTTGCCCGTACGGGGAATCGAACCTAAGACACATATTCCACAGTAGCGCTTGTGACCACTACACCAACCAGACAGTTAATGGCGGTAAACATGAAATTAGGTAGAAGCAGAAAAGCGAGAAAGGAAATGGTTAAAAAGGAGTGAATGAAAATGGTCTTTGACATGATTTTAAAGAAAACTAGTGACTGGGCTTGTGTTTATTGTGCATGGCTTGTATGTCGCAGCGGTTAGATCTTGGAATGTTTGTAAAGTTATAAGGTTTTGGGCCGTCTTTGTTGGAAACTCTTTGTATCAGAAAACAGAATTAGAATATATCGAAACAGAGATATGTGAGGAATGTTTTCAACTCAACGTTTGGTACAGGTAAAAGTACTTATTTTGATCATAAGGATTTCTAAAAGTAGATATACTAGTTATTTAAGCAACTTTGTATAATAAGAGGTATTAAAACACGAATGTGGGTTGATAATAGTATCACATGAGTGTTTTAATACCCCTTATTATACAACAGTTGCATACAAGACTTTATCTACACCCATGATATGAATCCTCTATAAAGGTTCTGAAACCATAAGGTATCAATATTTAGCGTACTTTTCAGCATTGAATAGAAGGTCCATATTATGGGTGAAGATTTGATTTTTTCTGATAATTCTTGAAAATTTACTAATAGCACATCTTCAGAAAATGAAGTACTACTATTTGATATTTTCCAATTCATGAAATTTTGTTACGTCTTTTCATAATGTTTTCTCGACTTTTCTGGTAATAATTGGTTAGAAATGTCCTTTGCTGCATTAGAAATATCTGGTGGTGTGTAATCAAAGCTGTATCACTCATTTTTGTAAACAAAAAAAAAATAACAAAATGGCGGGATACGACGTCAATTCAAAAATTCGAATACCTAAGTATTTTTCTAAATTACGGCGCTGTGGTAGTGAAACGCGCGTGCTTGACAATGTTCTTTTTTTGAAATTCATAAAGATGCCATGAGAATGTGGCTGTTCGATGAGTAAAAAAGGAGTTGCATTATGAAATTTAGTACAACATTATAACACCCGCGCTGGTTGTGAGTACTACGCACCTGATCATTCTCCAGCACATTACCGATAAGTACTGTATTTACAAGTATGACGTGTATGTCCTTCTAGGCCGTCTCCCTATAAAAAATATGGTAGTCATAAAAAACTTGCGACATTAAAGAATAAAACAAGATCACTGTGTAATATTCTATGTACACGAGTATCGGCTTATTCGATACCTCAAATCCTTAACTCACTTTCGCTTTCCTAACTTGATTTAAGCTTTACCTCAAACTCTCGCATCATTAACCTAAAATAACTTAATCCAGTACATTTTGCTTGAGAACTTTATAACAATAAGTTCGCTAAGTCATTACGAGCGAATCTCTTGCGATATTACCGCGGTACTTAGATGTAACTTAACTATAACTTGGGTATATAAGTTGGATGATTTAATTAAATAAATGTGGGTGGTTGTCATAGCTTACGACGCTCGTCGGCTGAGGCTCAGCGGCTGAAAGGCTAAAGGGTTGAAAGTCTTAGGCTACAACCATCTAGCTGCGATAGTGCACGATAGATGTCACCCGCTGTTCTACTTAGGGCTGAACGGCTTGCGGCGGACGTTAATAAGATTTTATTTTAAAGAATACATGAATCATAGTTTATTGGACGTGGAGTGATTCTTTCGGTAAGATTGTGTTTCAGTTGTCTTATCATCTCTTTGGAAGAATAAATCTTATTTTATTGCAGTGAGACTTACTGTGCTTAGATTTTCATGCCGACTTAAGCTTAAGACTACATTTGAGAGGTAAGTATACAAAGTGAACAAATCATCAAGATCAATCTGCCGGCCTGCGGCTTCCAGTTTAACTGGATACAACTGAGTAGGTACCAGTATTTCACAAGGAGTGACTGCCTATACAAGCTTCTGACTACCCGTAACGACTGTCAAACATCTTCGAATGCGACAGCCGAGACTAACAGCTTACCATGTTTAACGAGTCACGGAAGAATAGAATAGAATTAGAATGTCGCTATGTAAAGATGGTCACCATGATCCATGGACCAACCTCAGCAAGCGTTGCTACACCTTGCAGATCGACCCTTGGGCTGATATTACTTAGCCACGAGCTTTCCTCAAGATACGTACAACAACTGAGCGAAGGACATTTGCCGAGGGACGTAAAGAAAATAGTTGTACTGTACAAAGTTTATTTCAGGCTGTAAGCGGCCGTCTATTTCTAGCGTGGACGTTTAGGCGCTGCTAAATATATTAACGATCAATAGTATCCACACTTAGAGCCTTTGAGAAGTCGATGTCGGGGCAAACCACTATATTATAATTATTTCGTAGAATCTTCATGAAACATCTGTCGACGTCATGCTCGTTCTACAGTGGTCGATCGATACGATAATCTTACTTACGGAGACATTTCAGCGTTTTTCTGAGGCTCTAGCTAAAGTGTCATTTCTATCAGCGATGGCGATGGTCGAAATGCCAGATGCCAATGATAGAATGTCACTTATCTTCATTCATCATGAGTAACAATATCAGTAATGTGTTTTTGGAAGTCGTTTCAGAATATTCACGCATGTTACGCACGCGAGCCGATTGTACAACAAATCACTGTACAACCATACGTTTAACGCTAAGCGAATTTAAATCATCACTCTATTTCTTTACATTTATATGTAGTTGGAAGATGAAAAAGATAGTGAGATGTTTTCAGAATGTCTTGCGCTAATCACATTTAGTGATTTGTGGCGCATGCATAATCTTGCCAATATTAATGCAATGTAAACGTCTTTATGTTTATATCAGGTCGGATTTTAACGAAAAGAACACAAGACTTGGATTTGAGCATAGCATATATTTCAGACAATTAAAAAATGTGGCAATTTCCGACTTTAACACGGGCAAAGCCCTGGGCGGAATAAATTTAGTTGTTGAATATTTTTACTGCACTTATCAGTGTCACCCTTGTCGCTTGTATCTAATGGTCGCGCAACTGTCGCCGCAGCCGGCGCGCGCTCTCGGGCTTGCACCGGTGGACTTATTAAACCTAGTATTACTTCACTGTGCCGGCGGTGTCCGCGTCGTATCATACCAACGACAACGCGCGTAGAGATCCAGACTAAAAGCGATTGCATTTATTCATAGAGTTTTGATAATTTGAAGAGAGCATAGAAAGGATTTATTCACACTACTACGGATAAATCAGTCATAAGCGGAAGAATGTCTGTACTCAGAACAGTATTACAGGAGGTTACCTATATACAAACATTACCTAAACAAACAACTTTACATACTGTAATATTAAGTTTGATTAAAAGTTAAATGTAATGCTCAAGTATCATGTCAGGAGTGCTGCTTGTCCTGCATGTAATATGTGTTCCGATTACATTTTTGTGTCCATCGTACATATTAGAAGTACATGCATACGAAACTGTGCTTAAAATAGCTGAATAGAACATTTATCTCTTACCCCTCCTCTTTCTCTTCATATTCTTCTTATTCCTAATTTGAACAAACATACAAAACAGGACAATTTATGTACAAAGGCGAGCTTAACCAATAATTGGGTTATCTTACAGCAAAGCTCATTATCATAGAGGTTTTTTATTAAATGGGGACAACATATTCAAGTGCACAATAAAACTTAACATTTAAATTATTACTTACTATATAAACTAAACAAGTAAAATTTTAAAATTTTAAAAACCCCCGACACATTTTTATTTCATGCTAAATAATTTATCTAGTACATAGTAGATACGCTTCGATTGGCAATCTATTACAATATCTTGCGAAAACACCCCGATTCAAACAGTAAAACGCCCGTAACTATTGAATGGCTGAACCGATTTTATTCAAACATAGCTAAGAACACTCTCGATTAAGTCACCTTTAAAACAAAAAATCACACAAAATCGGTTCACCCGTTTGGACGCTATGATGCCACAGACAGACACACAGATACACAGCAACACACGTTAAACTTATAACACCCCTCTTTTGCCGGCGGGGGTTAACAAATACGTGTACAGCACACAATGCTTAAACATACTATCTAATATAACTAAAAAATATCTTCTTTGTATCAACGCCAGCTTCACGGGATAATCTCGGGCTGAAAGGATTACCCAGTCAGGAAGGACGCCAGACTAGCGACGACACCCTGGGGTGCAGTGAGACACGCTAATAGGAACTGCTATCTATTGCATAAATAACCGTGTCTGAAAGAACATAATATCACGCTTGTTTTTCTCGAAGAGGTAGGCAGAAGAGTTTAATTCCGTGTAATGCAAGCTTACAAAAGTTTTTTTTTGGTACAATTCCTCCGCACTATTCGCAAAGCACTGCAACTCCTGAAAGCCAGAATCAACAGTGGCGACCACCAGAGAAGCGCCGCAGCAATAAAGCTCGACGAAGTCCCGGAGAATGAATTTAACTGTCTTGGATCCCGCAACGAAATTAATCAGAAAAGATTAGCGGAGGAGTAGGAAAAATACAAATTTCCATTTCCCTTCATACCAAGCAGGAGAGAACAAACAAGGCCAATAAGCACAAAGGGTCGTTTACAACTGGGAAAAGCCCAGTTGCCTAGCACCACGGATAAAAATATCATTAATATTAATGTGTCCTAACATAGTTATATATTATTTGAAACCAATAATAGGTATGGCAAAAACGCTTGAACGCACGGCATTTTTTTCTAGTTTCTACAAGGTTCGTATAATAGTAAACTTCTCTAGATGCAGCCTGTACATTATCATTAACTATACATACATATAATAAAATTGGAGTGTCTGTTTGTAATATTGAAATAACTGTTTTTTACTACATGTGATATATAAAATCAATCTGCCTAGCCTTTTCCCAACTATGTTGGGGTCGGTTTCGGCTGAAGCCGGTTAGACTGGAAACCAGCTGAAGCTGAGTACCAGTGTTTTACATGGAGCGACTGCCTGTCTACCCCTTGGCTAGACTGGTTTCAGATCTCAAGCTTCTACTACTTCTATATATACGGTATAAATACCAAAATAACTGTTTGTTCCGGCTAATCTCTGAAATGGCTGGACCGATTTAAATTATTTATTAATTCTTTCACCTATGGAAAGCTACATTATGCCCGAGTAACATAGGCTATAATTTTGACGGGAGCGAAGCCGCGGGGGTCAGCTAGTCCAACATAATATTGCATTCATTCTGCCAAAGAATACACTCCCATAAGATATGATGTGCAGATTATACATTACATTACAACATATTGTATTATATGGAGGTTAACATAAATAAAGCCAGTCTCTGTGCTGTAGTTGAAGCAAAATCCCAACAAAATTAAAATTAGCCTGACTTGGGTAACGCGCGGGACCCAACGCTTGGGAGTCACACTTGTGAAATTAATATCAACCATAGATTCTAGAGTCAACAATTACAGCAAAAGTCAAAATACATGAGATTGATTGATTGACATTTTGCAGTGTTTCGCAATCATTATGTCTGATATAATTATTTATTTATTTATTTGGACTTCATGCATTAAAGGTACAATCGCAGACTTAATGCCTGAGGCATTCTCTACCAGTCAACCAGGGTGGTGAAAAAATAACATGGCAGGTGCATTGTTTAATTAACCGACTTCAAAATAAGTAGGCGGTTCTCAATTCGTCGGATGTTTTTTTAAAAATTATGTTAAAAGAAAGATTACTCAAAGAAGCCTTGCCCGATTAGGAAAATTCTTCTTTTGTTTTGCTGAGTTTGCTTCCCAGATGGCCTCATGGTCATCAAATCAGTATCTGATGATGGAATCCTGGAGTAATCGTGAAAACTCTTCAAATTGTATAGGCAAATATGTTGCGATTTTGGTATGTTTATCAACTTGGCAAACATTTGCAGTCAACAAGTTTCATTTGGTAAAGTGGAACTGATGAAGAAGACCACAGATGGCCACTGGAACTCCTTAATGATAAGTATGTCACGGGTATAAAATATCTCGAATAGTTAAGCGGCTGTGATGAAACAAATAAATATAAATAAATGGTAATATGGTATCGTTGAACTGATCTGATGATGAAGCCGGCAGGTAGGTACTGGAACTCAGTAATAAAACAATGTATCCTAGTCGTGCTTGTGCTTATTAGAATCGTGATGAGATGAATGATGAATCGTACTCTGGATATAAATGAGTTTCAAGATAATATGAGGTACCAAATCTAAAAAGAAAAGAAATAAAAACATTTTAACATCAAAGTTAAACCGACTTCCAAAACAAAACACTAGAAAGCGAAAAAAATACTTTCTTTTCGGAAGTCTGTGTCAAAAAAGAATAATAATGTTGTGTGAGTTTATATGTTTGTAAACGCTCCCACGATACAGGAAGAAATTCCCAGTGAGGGGCAAAGTATTTAAACAATTTTTTTTTTACTGTGGATACCAAAGACAAAAAAAGAGAAAGTCATTTTTCGCTTTCCAGTGTTTTGTTTTGGAAGTCAGTTTATATTTTTATATTGTTTTTTCGAATGGTCATGGTAATGGTCATGGTTGGCTCAAATAAACTACTTTACCGACTTTTTTTCTTACAAATTCTTAAGAGGCTTCTGTCTGTAGAACAAATACTATAGCTAAAGCAGTACCAAAAGCTTGCACAATTTAATAAATCACTACTAGAATGTAATTTGTTTATAACAGCTCTGCGGCAACTCGAAGATGCAGTCAAGCACACAATACAACCTTCAACAGCACCCTTGTTAGTACTAGTACGGCTCCTCGACAGCCGTAGGGTAGACAAACAGTGCTCGCCTGCCCCGCGGTGCACCGACGCGGGCACTGACCCGCGCCCCCTGTCGGCGAGTGACGTCAACACTTTTATGCAACTGCACTTTGTTAACAACTCTCGATGTGTTACATAATTATGTAATATGGTAATGGATTTATAGTGAATTTATTAAAGGGAGACTTGCAGAATCTTAATACTTTACCAGCGACCCACCCCGGCTTCACACGAGAAAGTTAATTTATGCTCAAAAACCTATCTCCTTTATCGCTGAAAAATCCGTTGCGTAGTTTATTAGAATAGGTAAACAGAGCTAATAAAGCCAGTCAACGACTTCGTTTTACACTAAGTATTTAGAGATTAGTGAAGAGACTAGATTTTTGTTATTTATACAATTGTGGTTCCATTTAGCTTGATTCCATTTTTTATTTGAGGTTTTAGTAGTGAAACTGCAACAGAAAAATAATAATCTGAATATCTTTTATTGACAAAGGAACACTGCAAGCACGATTATATTGGCCATTTGGTTATTTAGTAAACAAAAAGTATCAGCTTTTACATAAAGCTGTGGTACTTGATAGATCCTGAAAGGTTACAGGTACTTCCATTCTTCACAAGCTTTACTATGAGTATTTTTTTGTAGTAATTATTAAGAAAGCTAGTTCAAATTTTAGCATATTTTGTTAAGTAAGTGTGTGTTTTCGCCAGACGCCCGGTTACCGGCACAAGGTCGGTCAGCTCATTCAGCGCATTATGTGTCGCCGGTCATGTTCCACCACAGCCATTCAAACAGGAACTATACCTTTAGAATGCAATGTGAAGTGAACGAGTTCGTTTATTGCAGGTATACACATGTCTGACGATTAAACATTCATTATGAATCGGATTCAGGACGTAATTGTAATTGTTGTTAATCGCAGTTTTTTTCTTAGTAGAAGACATTCTTGGCATAGCATGTCACAAGCAATGATGGGCTTAATTATGTGTTATTGTTATGTGTGTAGATGTCTGAAGAGATGTCTCGGAGAAAAAGCGAGATCATTTGCAGAAAACACATGTACCTAGTCTATTCCTACAGCAACAGCAGCAATATTTTACATTGAGCCACAACCTATATTAAACGATTCTCTTTGGCATCACTGGCTGCCAGACTTTCTGGCTTTGGACTATAAAAGATCTGCAAATGACAACCAGGACTAACGCCTTAAGGCCCTTACTCCGCTTTAGTGCCGTAAAACGGTTACTTTCTAAAGCATATTCCTTAGTAACGTCTAGGTTAAAAGGTATGAAAAAAATAATATTCATGTACATTATTTGTGAAACATGTTTTTTTCGTGTAGATTTGCTTTAAAAAATATTAAAAACACTAATATTTTTTCGCTTCTTCTGCATACTCTTCCAAAACGACTTGGATGTTTAAAAATATTTTTACACAGAAAAAATTATGATTAGAATTTCTTATTAACCCACATAGGATAAACCAAAAAACATTTTGCAAACAAAACTGTACAAAAGTAGGTCCAATATTGGTTTTCTGGCGCCGAGCGGGCGTACAGCCAGTACCGCGTTAACATTGTGGAATATAGGTATACGCCTTAACGTCCTTTTCAAACCTTGCAGAGACGCTATGCATCATAATTATAGGGATAACTCATAATACCAAATGTAATTTTTCCGTCTTCCTAAACTTTCCGCGAGTCATCCACCACAATCAATCAAATAGCTTTTAACCAAAAAGAAAAACAAGAACGACGTCCATCATTCTCTCTCCACTCCACAAGTCACAAGGTGCCACCATCCGCTACCATTGTGTGGAGATGACTCTGCCCACAATGGACCAGGATGGACAATAGTTTTCATTAAACGACATCCAGTCTTCAATGGAACAGAAACATGTAGATATTGTGATGTAGAGCTTGATTGATAAACTCGATAGTAATTGGAGTTCCGCAGAAATTGTCGAATATTTGAAAGAATAAAATATCAAGGTGTCGGAATTCGGCATGTGTGTGCAATCGGATACTTTTAACGAACTGGATCGCGTGGCGAATGTTTTCGCTTTTGTTGCGCTGAAACGAGAGGCCGCTTGTTAAAAAGTTTGTTTGGAGATGTACTTTTTTATATTTCGGCTACGGTTCTTGGAAAACAATAAAACAATATATTTTACAATGCATGTCCTCGAAAAGAGCGTTTTCCAAGCATTCAAACTTTGCGGAAAGTGTCACTTTTTTACTTGCCTGCATTTTTTTATTTTTAACTCTAACATCAGCCCGACACATAGAGTTTTTATTATTTGAGAAAAGTTTTACAAATTAGTTATGTACAGATTATCATTCATATAAAAGGTAAAATAAAACTAATACTTTATTTTAGGCGTTTTTAATTACTCTAGATTTAGTTTTTGATCAATAAATTAATTTTAAATATTCATTAAATATGTCTGGCAGAACGTATATTTTGCTCGTGCCTTATTGCGTTACGATGTGAAAGCAATTCGCACATGCGCAGTAGATATGCCCGAGGAACTATTAGTTAATCTGTGGATATGTTGAACGCGCTTGAATAAGCCCGCCATTTTATTAATTTCATTTTATTAATTTTGTTTATTTCCTCGCACAATGCATAGTAAAATATTGTATGATACACGTACGTAAGATGATTTCCGACTCGTGTCGATTTATCCACTCACTCGCTTCGCTCGCTCGTGAATAAAAATGCCACTCATCGGAAATCACCTACCTTCCGCACTTGTAGCATAAATAACTATTACAATGCATGTCCTCGAAAAGAGCGGTTTTCCAAGCAGCCAAACTGTGCGGAAAGTGTCACTTTTTTCACTAGTGCTTTTTACTTTCCTGTATTTTTTTTATTTTTAACTCCAACGTCAGCCCGACGCATAGAGTTTTTATTATTTGAGAAATGTTTAAAGAAATTGTTATGTACAGATTATCATTCATATAAAAGGTAGAATAAAACTAATACTTAATTTTAGGCGTTTTTAATTACTCTAGATAGATTTTGATCAATATATTAATTTTAAATATTAATTAAATATGTTTGGCAGAACGTGTATTTTGATCGTGCCTTATTGCGTTACGATGTGATAGCTATTTGCACATGCGCAGTAGATATGCCCGAGGAACTATTAGTTAATCTGTGGATATGCTGAACGCGCTTGAATAAGCCCGCCATTTTATTAATTTCATTTTATTAATTAATTTATTTCCTCGCACAATGCATAGTAAAATGTTGTGTGATACACATACGTAAGATGATTTCCGACTCGGAAACCACCTACCTTCCGCACTTGTAGCTTAGATCCGCGTCAGTTATCTGCTGGAAATGTGCGACAAACTTATGGCTTCATTTATTTATTTACCATTGCGTATATGGTGAATATTTTTATTAAAGTTTGATTATAGTGCGGATCGGCATTTAATATGAGAGGTGTACGTACTGTAGATAAACGAGGTAACTGCCAAAACCCTTCGGAGAGGCTTAATGGTAGATATGTTTTATGGTTTCTTTTGTTATTTAGCAATTTTTCGCATGAGTTTCCGTTACTAAAGCCTGAAACTCTAAGGGACCTTCATAATGGCACAACACAATTTAAATTACGTCAATAGGTTGAATCGCATCGAACCATCAGTAAGGTGGCTGACTCACAATATTCTATTAAAATTAATTCTTAACTGTTAAATTAAACTGAACTACGTTCAACCGTCCAGTAAACCACTAACTGAAGATCACTCTCCGTGTGGAGCGCGATCAAGTGATGGTGCAAGTAGTACTCGTTAGGTGCGCGGCGACGCCGACGGCGAGTAGCGTGGGAAGAACAATCAGCTTCATTTGTTTTACTTCTACTTTTTACGACTGTCGAGCGAATGTTTTCTTTTCATTATTAACTTCAATGTTACTGTTGCAAGATTTGTTTTTGAGTTTGTGCTCAGATATAGAAATATCATTATTATAAATGCTAAGCTACGGTTTTGAAAATCTCTCCAATTTAATCTCCTGTCAACTTTATTACAAGAAAAAAGGCCGCGATCAGTAACAGAAGATCCTTCACGACACCAACATAGTTTCGAAAACATTTCATTTACAGAAAATTAATTAAAGAAGCTTCCTTTTGATCCTCAATTTAATTTGTAATTTCCGTCCAAACTGCCATTACGACGACACGGACGCACACGTACACACATTTTTTCACAAAATTAATTACAGGGAAACGACTCCAGGTCGCTATTCACCACAAATGGATTCAAATAATATTAAACGAGAATTTCTTCCATTAATAAGACACGTCACCCTGCTAACCATAGGGGGTGGGCAGACAAAGCGGGCTCGTTATTTGAGTGAAATAAAATTGAATTAGTGGAAGTTACAAGCCGACGCCATTGCTTTGTTCTTCGTGTGACGAAGCCCGGAGGTGACGACAAGTGAGTACAATTACTTTAGACGTGCGTGTACGTACTGTAATAATATTCGTAAAGGAGCGAATAAGTTCGCTCTTGGAATAATCAATTCTTTTAGCAAGGGATTTATCGTTGGATACCGTTTTAAATAACGGTAAAGGAAATTTCGAAGGTTCTATTCGTCATTATTTCTCTATGACACTGAGGTTTGCTGAAAGAAAACCCAATTATGGGTTAAGCTCGCCTTTGTACATAAGCTGCCCCACTGCATTTGTATATGTATGTTTTGTGTTCAATAAAGAATATGTATATTAATTCTATGTGGGCTGCAATGACCAGTACCTACAACTACATCCACTGGTTTATTGGACTAGGAAAACTATACGCATTGTATCTACCTTTTCGTATTAGTGCTGGAAAATGTCTGAGGAGCGGGTCGATCACTAACCGTCAAGTTACACTATTATTTGAAACTGATTCTAAATTCGAATGAGAGTTCAAATCCAGCCAGAATTATTTTCCTTCAATGCTATGCAAAGAGTATGTAACACTACGTTTAATGCTATGGTTTTGCTAAGCGATGGCCTTGTAAGGTGGATATGACGCATAGTTTCCCTATTTGTAAGTATCAAGTTTTCTTTTATTTATTTCCGTTATTTTATGGTATGCGTCATTTCTGGCGCGAATAAACTCTGTTTCTTTCTTCAGTAGGCAACCCTCACAGAATCCAAAATGTGGTTAAACTTTCGTCACAATTCATCAGCGGATGAAAAACAATGCCTGCCATGTTTTTGTGAAGTCCACAGCCGCTTGGCAGCTCCCTATACCCGGTGCCTGTTTTTCCGAGAATGTAGAATGAACGTGTTACCGGGCAGTCTCGTCCCCTGTGCAAATAATAAAGCCTTCTCAGAATAAAAGTTTGTTTAAAACACAATTTCTTTATCGTTTCCCGTAAAAACAAAGCCAAGCAAGCCTTAATCTAGTAAGAAATAAAAAAATAAAAAATAACTTTATGTTAAATGCTGAGTCACGGCAAACACTTAATAAAAACAAGCTTTTATATTAAAAAATATTTCTAGACATGCTTTATATTCAAATTATTATTTTTAAAAAAAGCTTTTATATTAAAATTGCATTGTCACGAGAATAATTAATAATAATTTAATAAATAATAATTATAATTTCAGCTCAATCGAACACCGGGAAGTGGTTTAAATTCAATTTGAATCTAGAACTAGAAGAAGACAAAGTGTAGAAGAGAACTTTATACGCTCAACACTCTTTCTTTTCTTCTTTCTCAATCTATTATTAAGTGCGAGTAGCAATTGTGTAAAGTCAATCTAGTAATCTGTAATGGAATATGAAGACACGGTTGGCGCAGTGGCTGAGCGATTGAATGCTGCGTTGCATGTCGCGGGTTCGATTCCCTTACAGAACAAATGTTAACGCACCCACGATACAGGATTATTTCATAAACAATTAAAAACAACATTATAGAACACTAACCAAGATAATACATGCGAAACCTTGGCAACATTATGAGTTAAGCTAAATTAATTACGGCTTGAAATAACAAGCCATCTTTGACTTTAGCAGAATCAATCTGTATAATAGCGTTATATAATTGATTGAATGCTTCTGCGAAAAACTATAGGTACATAGCGTTGGTACATAGGCTAATGCGTGTGTTAGCTCCGATGTTACGCAGAACTGCCGCAGGACCGAATGTTACAAGTTTGATAAATATCTAACATGATACACTTAAAGTGGCACAAGAAATACCGTATATTAGGTTTTGTACTAGCTTGTTCCAGCGGTTTTGTTCGCATGATTGTTGAAAACTATTCGACAGAAATGTACTATGTAGGCTAAAAAATATCCCAATCTAGGCATGGGCTACACGTGTAACAAGTTTCATTATATTTCGTGGAGCTTTTCTCAGACTTTCACATTCATAAACTAGAAGACACCTACTAGTATATCAGTTGTTAATAAATTAACTCTAAGAATTATAAGGAGTTGTGTAATTAAAAAATATAATGAAGAAATTTTTTAAAAAGCAACCGTTCTAAAGATAAGCAAGTAATTGTTCGACTATTATGCGTAAATTATTGAATTTGCGCATCATACAACGCCAAGGCAGTCAGTCGCACTGGCGTTCTGCGACCTGCGCCTGCGCCACAGAGCGCAGTAGGTGGTGGGTAGTATTCGTAGGTAGGTAGGTAGCTTATTTTTGTAAAGTATAAAAATCGTTTTTTTTTTGTTTGTAATCATTTTGTTTATTAATACCGAGTATTCTCATGTAATTAATATATTTAGTTTTTAACACCTTATATATGCTGAATCCTAATATCCCATCTCTGTTGAATCCTAAGCATAAGGTTATCAACTCAAGTCTAACATAATTTTAACTATTTCGGTACTTAAGGTACCTTTAAAAATTTCGGTATTGATACTTTAATAATTTATTTAAAATTTCAGACAGCAAATCCATATAGTATTGAATTTTTTATATTTTAGGTAATAATACTTTAAATTAAGTTAGAATTGATTTCTCTTTCCAATATCGTGAGAACTTCAGCAGTGAGCAGTGAAACTTTAGCACGATCCGGGCAAAATGCTGAGATTGTTACAAACAAAGTCAGAGTTTACGCAAGTTTGTGCGGCTGCAGTTCTCAAGTGCAACTATCGTGCAGTCGAGTTCAACAATTATTTAGTAACCAACTAATCACACATTGCAAGAAGAGGAAAGATTTTTCAGAATCCTTAAACTTACGTCTGTTAGATTCAAGTTCTTTGGTTAAGTTATATGAAAGAAAGAAAGAAAGAAAAATTATCTGTGACCCGCAAATAATAATGTAATGGTAAATAAAAATGAAAAACAAATACCCGTGTGAGACCAAATAGGCTCCTATCTCAGCATGCGCGATATTAAAAAGAAAATAACGTTGCACCGTTTTGCCTTTAAAGACGGTGGTTATAAAACTATACAGCTATAGAGCGTGAGGCTATAATAAAAAGCTCGATTGGTTATCTGTCTCGATCCCACCATATCCATTAGGATATGCAGAGGTGCACCCAGATGCCAACAGTCATGTTTTATTCCCGTGTAACAGGGGGCGAGCTTATTACCGTGATGGAAATTGCAGATGAAAATAGGCAATAAGTGTATAGTGTAGTTGTGTGTAGGTTGATGGCAATAGGCCGCCACCTATTACATGGCTAAGAGCCACATAACTGGCGAAGTGTGGCAGTACAATAGGTGCAGCTCTGCTCAACCCTTCGGGAACTTCAGGCGTGATGTTATGTTATGTGTAAAATAATAATAAATAAAATATTTAGTTCTCTTCCACAAAGGTTTCTTATAAACTATTACATAATGGTGCAATGCAATATTATTTGATAAATCCTTTGTGGGAGGCTGGCAATAGGAAATCCTGTCACACAGATTACAGATTAGCAGGCCCCCCAAATCTGTGATTATTAGTCGGTTTAATTACAATTATTGATACCTTTGGTAAAGTACACGAAAATAATGGAATACATGTTATATATATATATATTTTTTAGTTTTCTTATTAAATTATTATGAAAATAAATTATTGTTAGATTATTGTTAACTACTAGCTTCTTTCTGCCAGCGGCTTCGGCCGCGTGAACAGTGTTTTCTTATCCCAAGGGAATATTATACCGGGATGAAAAGTAGCCTGTGTGCTATTGTGGACTATAGTCTAAGTCTGTGCCAAATTTCATCCAGATCCGCTTAGCCGTTCTTGTGTGATTTAGTAACAAACATACATCCACACACATATCCATCCAAACTTTCATATTTATAATAAATATTAAGAAGATTTTTTTAGATATTTTTTTATTGTTTTAAATTATTATTAGATTATTATTAAATATCTTTAACTAAATGAGTGGAATGCTGTAGGTAGCCACCAACCTGTTTGTTACTGTATCTTGTAATTCTAGTATTTTGTTAAGGCGGTACCCCGAGCAAAACGCCGCGCAAGCCGTGTTTTGTGCTGTTTTTAGGAGCTATCTACTCGTTATTTAAAAAGAAATATCTATTAATAAAAATACATTAAATTTCTACATAATATTGATTGTAAAATGGTAGATTTAGTATTTTTTTTAATGTTGTATATATTTCACTAATCTCCTTCCAAAAAAACATAAAAATGAGAAATAATTATTGATATTATGCATCTCCTCGAAAAGTGTTCATTAATTATTTTTTGTACTAACACTAATGGATAGACAATTTAATAACGAACATTTTTGTAGATTTTTTTTTTCAAAAGACCAAAATTCGATTTTATAAAGATTTTATTCTAAAATCTGGACGTATTCACTACTGTAATTCATGCGCCACCAGTGCCGCTAGACCAATAGGAATGCTCTCTCATGAAGATAGAACACTCAAATCTAATCTTTTCCCAATCTCCGATCGTCTCTTGTTTCACCCCATTAGCACAACGAAATTGTAAATTGGACAGCAACTGATTGGTACAGAACTACAGACAACTTGGCATAACTGGGTCTTGGCTGGTGTCTATCAATTGGCGTTGAAAAGTAAATCAGTATGGGTTTGAAGTCTGTAGCGTCAACTGTGTGTGCCACTGACTTATTTAGCTAACTGTACCGACTTTGGAGACCTACGTCACTAAAGTTTGTTACCATCTTCAGATACAAGGATGAGGATTGACATCAATATATCACCACATTATTTACTCAATACATAAACCTACATACATAGATACGTATTTCGGCGTACAATGACTTTAACGCCAGATTTTAGAATTTGAAGTTAAGTACCTATGAGAGGGAGATGTCAATGTAACCATATAAACTTGTGTTCTTTTATAATAAAGGGCAGTATAGCAACAGCATTCGTTGTATCACTTACTCCTAATATCACTCATCCGTACATGGCGACCGTGACAGCGTAAACGCTAGCAGCGTATGTTTACATTTCTTTGACCAAAACGGGTGTCGCAATGTATTGTAACGAGACCAATCTCGTACTGGGACTTAGCGTGGTCACTATTCTATTTTGTGAATATTTACCACGACAATCACAAAATGGGTACAACTAATACGAAGGAAGAAGTTATAGTTCCACAAAACGCAGCAGGTGGAAGTAACAGCGCTGACATCACGCAGCTGACGATACATGCCAGCACAACAAACATCATTTTAATCGTGTTACTTCTTATAGCATCGTTGGCGTTTTTGTATGGTATCTTCAGAATCTACAAGAATTGCCATCAGAAATGGATGGGTAATGAGATCAGGAAGGACAGATTACGATGTTCTATATGGAGACGTAGAGCTGACGCAGAGGAAATGCGGACGAATGCCAGAGGCTACAAGAAGGACACTGAGGACGTCATCTGAAGAGTTAAAAACCCAGGGTTTACGAAGAAAAGTGCGCGAAAGTTGTATTCGTTACGTGTCAGTGCGTGGTTATATATAAGGTGTTGTCTATTCTCTATTAGTAGTAAACGTGTAATAGCATAAAATATACATGACATTATTTTAGTGGACTAAAATAAGTGACAAATGAAAAAAAAAAAAAATGAACGCTGGAGTGTATGCAGTATAAAATAATGGTATGTAATTCAGTACCTACTAAGAAAATAGAAATAAGTATTTATGTTAAATGGCAGAAAACTTAAAAACATTGTACGACAAGTTAATTGAAATCAGAAAATATTTGATAAAGATAGGTCCAGATAGAAGAAAAGGTAACATTATAGTCGTAAAATTAGCAGAGGCAGACAACTTACTAAAAGAGTACAACTTATTTTTAGAATATTATTCAAAATCGAAAAGCACCGTATGTGAGAGTGAATGTTCGCATATTCACGAGCTTTGCGCAAATTTTGATCATTTATATGAACAAATATTAGAATTGTGCTCACAGAAACCTAGTACGGCAGATAAAATGGCAACTACTTGTAAATTTGATTTAAAAGTTGCTTTAAGTTTATTACCAGTTTGTACAGACGATGAGGCTAGCGTAAAGCAACTTATAGATGGCATAGAGTATTACAAAACAGAGTTAGACGAAAATTCACAAGGAAAACTGTTAAATTTCGTATTAAAAAATAGACTCTCACAGACCGCAAAATTGAAATTAGCGACTTCATATGTCAATATTGACGACTTTATAGCTGACTTGAAGATTCAGTTATTGCCTAAAAAATCGGCTACAGCAATTCAACGAAAGCTGCAAAGTCTTAGGCAAAACGATTTATCAATCGATGATTTCGGCAAAAAAATTACGGAATTGTTTGTTGATTTGACGATCTCTCAATCGGGGGCCAACGAGGCCAGTTTGAAAGTTTTAAAGCCAATTAATGAGAAGCAAGCTATCAAATGTTTCTCAGATGGATTGAGAAATCGACGACTTAGTACAATAATTTCAGCCAGAAATTTTACATCATTGAAAGATGCAGTACAGGCGGCCATCGATGAAGATATAACAAGTCCATCAACATCTTCCGATATTTTAACGATGAATTATAGAGGGAGATCGTCTTATAACTGGTCACAGCGGAGAGGCCGCTTCTCATACGCAGGTAGAGGACGCGCACGTGGCAATCAACAGGTTATCCAAAACCAAGACGAGCAGGATCAGGTTCGGAGAGGATCGCAGGCAAGCTGGCGCCGGTCCACCCGACCATTTCATGGAAACAGAGGTAGGTCCAATTATAGCACCTCCAGGGATCAACACATACATACATTGGATGACTCAGAAACGCAGGAAAATACAGAAACAGAACAGCGGAATGAGGACCAGTTTTTTCGGGACTAAAAATATAATTTTATCATGCAATAACGTAGGCTACGTAAATATAAAATCGCATAACCATTATTCATACCAATTATTAGTAGACACCGGTGCATCCATATCTGTCATAAAGTATAAACAAATTCTCGACCAAAACATTCCAATCCATATCGAGAAGACACTTGTAAACGGCATCGGGGGCAAAGTACAGGCTATAGGATATGCTTATTTGCGCCTAGTTATTGGAAATCAGACCCTACAACATAAGTTCTATGTTTTTAAAACATTGCCTTGTAAAGGTAGTGGCATACTGGGACAAGACTTTTTAAGCAAGTATAAATCAGTATTAAATTACGGTAACCAAACTTTGTTACTATGGAATAACAACTCAAAGGTATCATTACCATTAATAATGACAAACAATCATTTTAATATACCGGCAAGATCAGAGTCTATTCACTTTATTCGAACATGTGAGATAGAAGAATGTGTAGTTAATGGAACAGAACTGCGAAAGGGGATCTTTGTTGCAAATACTTTAGTTAAGCCCACGAATGGGAAAATACCAATTAGGATTTTAAACACCACGGAGACAGATTTAGTCTTGACAACAATTAGTCCAACACTTTACAAAGCAAGCGAGTATGATGTATGTTCATTTCAAGAAACCAATAATAATGCTGATCGTGTCAGAAAGGTATTCGCTTCGCTATCACTGAAACATTTAAATAAAGAGGAGCAATTGTCCATAGAGTCCATTTGCGCAAAATATGCAGATATTTTCTTCCTACCGGGTGATAAATTAGGAACAACTAAATTATATGAACACTCAATAACATTGAAACCAAACGTGGCACCAGTGTACGTTAAGCCCTACAGAATGCCGCATTCACAGAAAGCCGAATTAAAAAAACAAGTGGACAACTTATTGGAACAAGAAATTATTGAACCTTGTTCCAGTGAGTGGTCCAGCCCAGTACTCCTAGTGCCTAAAAAATCAGACGCAAACGGGGAAAAAAAATGGCGGTTAGTTATAGATTACCGTAAGCTCAACACTTGTATTCAGGATGATAAGTTTCCACTGCCAAACATCACGGATATACTAGATTCCTTGTGTGGATGTATTTATTTCACACATTTAGATTTAAACCAAGGATTTTTTAACGTAGCGTTAAACAAACACAGTAGGAAATATACTTCATTTAGTGCAGACGGTGGTCAGTATCAAATGACAAGAATGCCTATGGGACTCAAAACTAGTCCCAGCTCATTTTCGCGTATGATGACCATGGCAATGACCGGGCTATCCTACGACAAGTGCTTAGTGTACCTAGACGATCTTATTTGTATGGGACGGAACTTAACTGACCATAACAAAAATTTAATAGAAGTATTCGAAAAGTTGCGCAGTGCCAACTTAAAATTAAATCCCACTAAATGCGATTTCCTTAAGAAAGAGATGCTTTATTTAGGCCACGTGGTGACAGGCAATGGTATATTGCCGGACCCAGATAAGATTAAAATAATTAAAGAGTATCCAGTTCCTAAAAGTACGGACGAAGTGAAACGCTTCGTTGCTTTTGCAAACTACTATAGAAAATTTATAGACCACTTTGCCGACAAAGCCTATCATTTAAACCTTTTAAGTAAGAAAAACACTAAATTCAACTGGGATAGCAACTGTCAAACGTCATTTGAAACTCTAAAACAAAGTATGATGTCACCGCCAATCCTACAGTACCCAGATTTCTCAGAACTAAATCAATTCATAGTACAAACCGATGCATCTGGGTACGCAATTGGGGCAGTACTATCAAATTCAAATGGCAGACCAATAGCTTACGCTAGTAGGAGCCTTAACAAAGCGGAAAAGAACTATCCCACCATAGAGAAAGAACTCTTAGCTGTAGTTTGGGCTGTCAAATATTTCAGACCCTATTTATACGGTCGTACATTTAAAATACTAACCGACCACAAACCCCTTGTATACTTATTTAATTTAAAAGACCCATCTAGCAGGCTCTTTAAATTTAGACTAGCTCTAGAAGAATACAATTACGAAATAGAATACGTAAAAGGGAGTGAGAACTGCGTTGCAGACGCATTATCTAGAATAAAAATTACGTCAAAAGAACTTAAAGAAATGAATGAGTGTCTGTGTGCAGTAATGACTCGCGCTCAAAAACGAAAATTAGATGCTGTCGCCCCGGCAGATGAGTTGCCCACCGACAACTTGCCAGTTCAACCACATGTAGTGGAAACTCATATCAAACCAAGAGGCGCAGTAGAGTTAAGATTTGCACCCAGTAGCAGTCTTAAGAAGTTAAAGAGCGATAGCTCAGTAGTGTTACAAACACACATAATATTATTGTATAATGCCCAAATGAAAACTATATTCATAAACTCGGCATCTCAATCACAAACTACGCGAGCCGAGTTTGCGAGAGAGCTGAGTGATCTATGTAACAAGCTAAATATAGAAGAAGTATACTTCATTAAAAATTCGAATAATAAAATTTTTGTAGAGAAATTAACTAGTGAGATAAGAAAACAAAGCAACTGGAAAGGGCCCAGATTATGTATATTAAAAGATGTCGAAAGAATAGAGGACAAAGATGATAGGAAAGTGATACTCAACGACTTTCATCTTTTGCCCACTAGTGGGCACGCGGGCATGAGAAGAATGCTGACTAATATAAAAAAATACTATTTTTGGCCAGGCTTAGAAAGTGATGTCAAAAATTATGTCAAAAAATGTGTTCAATGTCAGAAGCATAAGTATACAGTTCAGGTGAAAGAGCCAATGGCAATCACCACAACTGCTCATTCGGCTTTCGATAAAATCTTCTTAGACTTGGTAGGACCATTAGACAAAGACAGCAACAATTTTTCTTATATATTGACATTGCAATGCGAGCTGTCCAAGTATGTATGTGCGTATCCCCTCGTCACTAAAACCTCTACAGAAGTAGCACGCACCTTCGTGGATAACTTCATACTTCAACATGGCATCCCGAGGGACATAGCTACCGACAGAGGCACAGAGTTCATGTCCGAGACCGTGACACAGGTTTGTGAATTACTACATATTAAAAAGTTAAACTCAACTGCGTATCATCACCAAAGCATCGGAGCGCTAGAGAACTCGCATAAAAATCTAGGTGCATTTTTGCGAATCCAAGCAGAAGGAAAACCCGAATTATGGAGTACTTGGTTACCATTCTGGTGCTTTGCTTATAATACGACAGTTCACTCGTCAACAAAATTTACACCATTCGAACTCGTATACGGTAGAAAGTGTAACTTGCCCAATAATTTGGAAAAGTGTGTAGAGCCTCTATATAATTACGACAGTTACCCGCTTGAACTTAAGTACCGCCTACAGGTTTCTCAAACCGAAGCGCGGGAAAATTTGATAGCCAATAAAATAGGCAGAAAAAGTAGATACGACCAGCATGTAAATCCAATACGCTACAAGCCAAACGATCAAGTTTTAATTAAAAATGAAACTGGCAATAAACTTCAACAATTATATTCTGGACCTTACAAGGTGATTAGAGATTTGTCACCAAATGTTGAGGTCAATTATAAGGGAAAACCCGACATTATTCACAAAAACAGAACGAAACCGTATCATGTTTAAGATAAAAACAATAAGACAATTAATTACCAATGCTATAAGCACTTAACAATAGCTATTATACAGGTCAGCAGAAAACGGAGACGAATAATAAGCGCCAGCTGTGCGCTCATAGGTACTCAGGGATTGATTGTTATTATAAGTATGTAACTACTTATTATTGTATAACTTTGTATACCAAACATAACGAACATATGTACTACGATTATGTTATAACTATATTTTATACGTGTTAGCCTAAGAGTATCAATGTTTAATTTGTGTAATCAAACTCTACAATAACCTGAAGACTTTTCAATAATTGGCATTAAAGTGGTTTGCTCCGAATCATCCTGTATGTAGACTTTCAAATGGAATGGTTTTAATATATATAGAATATCTTAATTATAATTTTTTTTTAATGATTGGTAGGCTCGCGTTTGACCACTATCTCGCCTGATGGTAAGCGATGATGTGGTCGACGGTGGAGCAAGCTTACCTAGAAGTAACCTATTCACTCACTTTCAAGTCAAGAGTGAATAGGTTACTTCTTGTAGCTATCGTTTATATATGCCTACTTACTAATTAAGTAATAATAAAGTTTCGATCGTGTGTCTAAATATACAAATAATATCCTTAAAGAGACTCGGAAGTTGAAAGTAAATAAAACACGATCAAAGTTCAAACCAGCGCCTAATTATAAAGACAATACTGATGACTATAAAAACGATAATTAAGTAGTATGAATGTTGAATGATATTTCATTTATTGCCCAACCTTTGTGAAGGACATCATTCACAATAATAGTTTATTGACTTTAATATTGTATCGACGTAAGGGCCAAGGTTAGAAGAACTGGTCAAAGAAACAGTTTAGCAGTCGCCATCTTGGTTTGGTACTTTGAAGTAAAGGGTCAGATTCTTAAGTCGACAAAAATCGTGAAAACCTCGTGTTAGTTAGTCCAAGTAAAAGAAAAAAAACAAAAAGTTTTGAATCAAAATCTTTGATATGGGAGAAAAAATATTGCTACGATTATAAATTGTGTAGGTTTTTGAGGTAATTAAATCAGCGCTGGGGTTCTTGATTCCATTTGATCATTAGGTCTCGTTTCATTTTTTACATTCGATATAATATTATAAATGCGAAACCAAATCTGACTAATAAGCGGCTGAACCGATTTAGATGAAATTTGGTATGGAGATAGTTTAATCCCCGTAGTGTGTTCCCTTGAGATGATAAAACACTTTTTACGCTGGCGAGACCGCGGGCAGAAGCTAATAAAAAATAACGCAATGAGCTGAGAAACTAGGATAGACTTTGTACCCTTTTAGACATTGGAAAATAAGTACTTCATTGAATATCTTACTAATATAATTTATAGAATTTGGAGCCTTTAGTTCAATGTTATGCAATAAAAAAATAAGCGCTTTATATCCTATATACTAACTTTTCCCCGCTTCCCTCCCTGGCTCCCCCCCACAGGACCTGTTATCGGGATAGTAAAAATAGCCTATGTCCTTAAGGAATAATGTAGCTTTCCATAGGTGAAAGAATCAGTTAAGTAGTTTTTGAGGATGGGTAAACCATTACAAACAAACAAAATTACCAACAATGAAATGTTTCCTTTTTAGGGTTCCGTACCCAAAGTTCAAAAACGGGCCCTATAACTAAGACTCCGCGATCCGTCTGTCTATCCGTCTGTCACCAGGCTGATCCCATGAACCGTGATAGCTAGGCAGTTGAAATTTTCACAGATTATGTATTTCTGTTGCCGCTATAAAAACAGAATAAAATAAATATTTAAGTGGGGCACCCATACAACAAACGTGTATTTTTGGCGTTTTTTGCGATAATGATACGGAGCCCTTCGTGCGCGAGTCCGACTCGCACTTGGCTGGTTTTTATAATAATATATTATTATAATTATAGTGTAGATGTCCAACATTATTCATATGAAAGTCTGCATAAATATGGCTTTATGTTTGTTAATCAATCTCGCCTCAACGGCTGAACGGTTTTGGATAAAGTTGTCCGTGCTCGTCACACAGATATAGTATACTTTTTAACCCGGTAGTGCGTTCCCCTGGGAGAAATCACATCACATCGGGGCGAAGCCGCGAGCTGAAGCTAGTAGTTCTTATTTCGAATGTAAGGATTTATTTTATAATTGAAAAACAAAGGTACTAGCAAAACGTAGTAAGGCTGCCTGTCCACTTGAGCGGAGACGCGAAGCGGAGTTGCGGATCGTATATATCCATTTACGCGGCGCTAGGTAGCGGAGCGGAGAGAGAAATAAATTTGGAGCGACTTAGCGGAGCGGAGCGGACTGTGCTTTTTTTCATACGCGGAGCTCGGTTGCACTCGTTTCTTCTTTCTGTTTGATGTTTTTTTTTTCTTTTTAAAATCCCTGTCCACTAAAGCGGAGCGGAGATTTTATGCAATTGGTTGGCTCCGCACCTCTTTGCTCCGCTCCGCGCGAAATGGACAGGCAACCTTATGAGGGAACTTTCAGCCAGCCAGCAACAGACGAGTAAACCTTCTCTCTGGCTCAGTGAGGCAATTAATTAATTTACCTTTAGTGCGAGCAAATATAACGGGAAATTGAGTTTCTAACGAATTTACCTGAAGAGTGAGGATCTACCTTGTACCTAGTCAGATGCTGTATTAAGTTCGAAAGTTATTTCTTTTAATTGTAAAAGAAATACATTATTATAATAACCCTTCTTTTGGCTCCGCCGCGCGCCATAGTACTATTCCGGTAAAACTGTATTCTAAATTCACATGACGCTTCGACAGTAGGCAGAAAAGTATTTTCAGCCAGTTTGCATGTTGCAAAGGTTAAATACCTCGTGCGACCTTCTTAGGTGTCACAGTACCCGTTTAACAGTTCTTTTCGGGTTTTTATGTGTACCTATAGTTCCATAAAGATGGTTAAATTGTTGCTTCATGTTTCTATGTCAAGTTACCTAATAAGTAAAAAAAAATGAAATATAAATATTAAGTTTGTATGGTATGTAAACCAATTAAAGTCGTGAAAATCTAAGAAGTTGTATTTGACAGCTATAAAAATACGTTATATAAATAAGTTGAACTTGATGCTTACGAATAATACTCGTTGTTATAGTGTATGGGTAACATAGTTATTAATTAGGATTATGAACTTGATTTTTTGTGAAGTTCATACAAAGTTAACGCGTCATGTAAAATAAGAAACGTCATCGGACTTTATTTATTTAATTATTATTAGGTTTTTTAACAATGAGTACACTGTTTCTTTATAAATGTGTACATTCCAAACTTAAGTCTAAGCGCCTCATCACTTAGAGAAAAGCATAGCATGCACTAAATTATGTGCAGATAATTACAGAATGAATTAAGTAACTAAAAATAAAATTAAAAGCTAAATCGATTGCAGTAAATTAAATTAAGTAACATAGATTCAATTAGAATAGAATAAATTAAATTAGCATAGATTACATTAAATTAGAATAGATTAGTTTAAACTAGACTAGATTAAAGTAGATTAGAATTGATTAAATAAAATTAGAATATATTTTATTATTTATGTAAGATTAGGTACACTATTAGAGATGCCCACTGAATGGCAAGCGCGACTTTTTTGAGCGGGTACAGAAGAGTTAAATAGGTCAATATTCTTGATGTCTTAGATTGTCACGATTATAGTTATTTATTTAAACTTCATGTACGTTGGTGATATATAGGCGGACTTAATGCAGCAAGGGATTCTCTATCAGTCAAGCTTTGGGTTAAAAATGTCATAACAGTGTTAGCGGTGTATAAAATAAAAAATATAAACAATAATTAAAGGCGGATATTATTAAACTACCTAACTAATAAAATACATAAATAAAAATTCTTTGAAATGGTCTGTCCAAAAATATTAACAAAAACGTTATTTAATATTCGCAAAACATAGATTAACTAACTACATACAAATGGCACCATGAAAAAATCTAAAAAAACTTTATTATTTGCGAGCTCTTGCCCAACTCCTGTAGAGGAGGTCTTCGAGTCTATCCGGATGCAATTCAATGCCAGTAGGTTCTCGTAGGAGTATTTTACGTGGAGTGACTACTATTCTAACTTCGGACATCTGACTATCCATGAAGGCCGTCGAAAACCTACAAATGATAACGGAGACCAAGATGTTAACGTGCTTACCGATGCACGGAGAAGTCCTGCTCGGTATGCAATGGACGCTCACCCATCTACGCACCGACCTTGGCATAAGACACTTAAACCTTGAAGATCTTCCAATGCGCCTGTTACTTACTTTCTTATCCACTTATTCTTCCAACTTTAGATAGTGTTGAGTCCTTACCAAGAATTTAGTTAAATTTGTCTTCCTATCGATCTTATTGTACCCATGAGTGCGTACGCGGAAGTGATTCTCTCGCTGGATTCCTGCGAATCAGTCAACAAAGAACATGCCCTTCAAGTTGTTCAAGGTGAGCGGCTCGAGCCTGCTTCAACTTACAGGTTTGAATCATTTGTGTAGTTTAAATTATACGTGAGAGTGCCTGCCGATGAGTTCTCAAATTGTAGGGAACATGTGGAAGGTAATAATTTAACAGCTATTTTAAAGTTCTGACGAGAGCCTTTGTTCTTAATTTAGGGACATAATATATATATTCCACGAGTAACTTTTTAACGGACTGCAGTGATGATGCCCGTAAAGAGAGTAATAATACATATATACTAAGCTAACCCAGGGTACTGTCAGCACAGCTATGTTCTTTGATGACTAGCTCCGATATCTTACTAGGATGAGTATCCTATGATAAAAAGAGATATCACAGCTAAACAACTCAGACCCGTTACTTAGGACTGGTCAACTGGCAATATATAACTACTTGTTAGATTGGGTCTTATCAGTTAAAATAAATGTATGTGTTAATAAACTCTGTTCCCTATTTTATTTCTGTCTGCAAAAAAAAACCCAAAAAAGTGTCTATATTAAGCTGACTAAAACTTAAGAAAGTCATTTCTTTATTGAATTGTCTATCTATTGCCTATAGTTCAGGAGATAGGCAGCTTCCTTATGAACATACGGTAGACCGTAGACCGTTTTCTGGAGTCATCACTTCAGATATATGTATGTTACAAAGTTGGACAGATATTGGATACTGTACACCCTCCCTGACATACGTCATGTAAGGCCGCAGTAATGTTAAGAGTGTGACTGTACATGAAAATGTTACTATCTTACTAATATTATAAATGTGAATGTTTGGATGGATGTATGTTTGTTACTCAATCACGCCAGAACAGCTGAATAGATCCGGATGAAATATTACACAGAGTTAGATTAGAGTCAGGAATAGCACATAGGTTATATTATACCCCGGGAATATGTTCCCTCGGGATAATTTTCGACTCCACACGCGAGCGAAGCCGCTGCCAGAAGCTAGTATATGACAAATAATATGTTATAGGAGCTACAGACCTTACAATCTAACAGTCCCTACGGCCCTAAGAGCTAATAGCCCTACAGCTCTAACCTACTATATACCTAGTGTGTGATAAATAAATATATATATAAGTTCAGGATGTCTGCACCATGCGACCTAGGGTTACAGACGCATAGTGGGCAGTAATTCCAGGTTCGGGAAGGGTACACTCACTGCCAGTTCAGCTGACTCACAGGACTGATCAGAGATGGCTAAAGGTATCTAGGCCACAGCGAGGTAATGAGACAAGAATATGAATTCAAATCTGACTTATTAACAATATTTTAAGCTTGTATACTAGTTATATTGTCTTAATACACACTAATATACAAATTTTTCTTTGTCCTTTGCGTGTAAGATGCAAACAAACAGTATTTTAGCTGGGCCACGCGTCAGCCGGCCCGAGTGCTGAGTCAATATCCAAATGTAACATTGAACAGATACTAATGTGATCACATTTCCGCCAAGAAATCTCTCCCGGCTTCACATCGGGGAAGCGATTACGCAACGTAATGTAATATTTTCTACGTGGGTATATTTTATAAATTAAAATGAGATACGTTATATTGATGTTCTTATTCAAAGAGGCAACGGTTGACATCCCTTTAATCTTAACTAAATTGGTAAATAGTACATAAGTAAGTATAGTATATAAAAGGGAGGAACCTATTGTCATCAACCGGGCACAAGTCGAGAAATGGGTCTGCTACTGAGAAGTCCTTGACAGAAAAAACACAACAACACTGCTCGACCCGGAAATCGAACCCAGTTCCTCATAGACTTGCGACCACAAGACCCATAAGGCAGTACTACATTTCTTCCTAACCCCTTGAGGAATACAGGCGGGATATCATGTGTGTAATTGTTTAATAAAGAAATAAATAATATCAACAGCTAAAGAATTGCCAAACTTGAGTGGCGGTGGGTCGGCCACATTGCTTGTGGAACGGATGGCCTATAGGGCCGAAGAGTTTTGGAGTGGCGATCGCGAATAGGAAGACGTTGTGTTGGAAGGCCTCCCACTAGGTGGAGCGATGCTCTGGTGAAGGTTGCGGGGATCCACTGGATGCGAGACACACGGGACCGGTCAATGTGGCGACGCCTGCGGGAGGCCTAAGTCCAGCAGTGGACGTCTTTCAGCTAAACGGTCAACTGTCCAGGTTGGCCGGCCGCCGGGGCGCTGTCGGATGACGTTCCCGGGGGCCATTTTTTGCGATCACCCGGTCTCAGTAAATTTAAAACCGATTTCTCGGTACTTTTGTATGGGGACCATGTATAAATGTTATGTTGTTAGAATTGTGATAAAATAAGCTATCTGATTTCATAGGGATTTACCCAGTTTTACCTTGTAATATATTTGATATATTATATATATTATATTATATATATTATATTATACTATCGTCTATTAAAGTACCGATTTAAACCCTGATCCTTTGAGAATATCCTTTCCCGTGACGTATTTCGGTCAAAACATGTACTGACAGGTATTTTTCCGATTCGGTCGGGTGGACAGATAACGCACAGGATGCTTTTTTCCAATTCGGTCGGGTGGACAGACCAGGGGATAAAATGATGATGATAATTATCAGCTAAATAAAGGCCACCTTCAAGTTCACCAACAGCATTACATACCGTTCCCTTTTCCCGAAACAAATCTAAACAAGAAAAGACATTACAACATCGGTACAGTTTGACAGTAATAGCTTTTACTCAAAAATGCATGTAATGTGGTCATTATTTTGACAACCTTGTTTGAGCAAAGTCGACCTTGCCGTTCTGTTTCCAGGAGCGGCCGGCAAAGTTTTGCTGGCCGCTCTAACAGGCCGCTATTTTGACGTTTCAACGTTTTAAAAAATCAAATCCAAAAATATTTTATTTTAAAACACGGCTGTTTGTATCTATAGAGATAGGTACAAAAATATTTTATTCCATATTAGGCTGTTTAGTTCCAACTACCATTGCTCAAAAAAAAAAAACTAAGAAGTAACAAAAGCGCGGTTCAGCGAAAATTATGTTTTTATTTAGTGACTTTTTTGCTAAAAATGAGCTCACAAAGCGAAAATCCTTACGATTCAATGTGTTTAACACCGCCAGACATTAAAGATGAAGCTAAATTAGTGGTTGAAAATTTGATACCGCGAAACTCAAAGGAAAAATATAAGCCTGCATATGAAATATTTGTGCAGTCGAAAATCAGTAGGAAATTTAAATCTTTATCCGAAAATGTTTTTCTTTTCAATAATACAGCAGTCAAAACCGCATTAAAATTATCGCAAACTATTAGTAGGTAATATCAAACCAGGCAAGTCGGTGTTGAATTTTAGTAACTGTACTTTTCATAATTGTTATTTTAATTAAAATTCTAGTTAATTAATATATTTTTTATTTAAATTACTTGCTGGTTTTATTTAGATTATGTACTTGCATTTTTGAGTAAAGCACTATACAAACCTTGGCCCACGATGACTGCTTCGCTGGTCTCGCTATGATTGCCTCGAGCTAGCCTAGCTACGCTCTAGGCCTTTCAGCTTGGCCATCATTGCAGCCCTTGCTGTCCTCGCTGTAAGGGCTTCGACCTACGGTCTCGGCCTTTATCTAAGCTCGTCCATCAAGTGCTGCACCACGCTGACCGCGCTGTGTCGGCCTGGAGCTGCGCTACGCTGCGCTGTCGGCCATAATCAGCGCGACCAGCAAAGTAGTCATTATAGACCGCGGCAGTAATGTACTATTATATCGCATTCCGTACTCAGAGAGAAAACACAACAGGGATTGTAAGAGCCTTTGAGGAAGATTGTTCACGTCACGTTCCTCGACCTGATATACACGATATACGACTAGCGGAGAACAACAACGACAAACGAACAATACAGAGAGGAGTGTTATAAGTTTGATCTCTGTGGTTGTGTATTTGTGTATCTGTCTGTGGCATCAGTCAGCTCCTAAACGGATGAACCAATATTGATTTAACTTTTGTTTGAAAGATGACTTTACCGAGAGTGTTCTTAGCTATGTTTGATGAAAATCGGTTCAGCCGTTCAAAAGTTATTTGCGTTTTACTGTTTGAATCAAGATATCGTGTCATAATAACGTGTTCAATAGATTGTCGATCGAATCGTATCTACTACTAGATACTTTATGTAGTATGAAATGAAAATATGCCGAGGGTATTTAATTTTTTTTAATATTACTTGTCATCTAATTAAAAATTTAAATAAGTAACACAATTTTTTAGTAAAACAAAAGCTGAATTTGGTGGCTTCTCATTCCTTTGTTTTCCGATACTGTATGTTTTTAAACAAAAAATACAGTATTTATCTACTCAACGAACTCTAAACAACGACACCCCACTCGATGGGGTAGTTCATTTCTTTTCGTGTCCCCTTTTGCTGTATGGGAGCCCCCTTAAAAACATTTAAAAGTATTTTTGACAATTTGTAAGACTTTGGATCAACAAGATGCTTATACTGTGAAATTCAACCGTTTGGCTGTAAAACCTGTGTGACAGACGACAGATAGACAGACGTACACGTGAGTGAAAACAATAGGGCTCCGTTTGGACCCTTCGGTTACTGAACCCTTAAGATGACAAAATTGGAAGGGATTGTCAACCGCTATCAAAATGCCAAGTGATAAATTATTTACAGTTTGGCATGTCGAGCATCGCCATCGCTGATAGACTAAAACTTTGCCTAGTAGAATCTCATACGGCGCTTAACCAGTTTCAGTACAAATTAATGTTCCAACGAGTAAAACTCACAGTTAACTGTCAACCGTTTGTTTTCTCCTTAGATCTGATGTTAAAATACATCCTGTAAACATCAAGTCAGTGTTTTCATCTTATCACCGCCATTACACACCGACTTCTTTCCACTAAGGCCGGAGTAGGTATGCATTTACTAAATCAATAAGGCAATAAATCTGTCATTTGTGTCCTACTACTATACTAGTCGTCCGTGTGTCCCGACTCCCGTCGTCTCAGCTTGCCCGAGGAGAGCCGGCGGCCGTTAAGCTCAGCTATCGAGCAATATTTATTAAACACGGCTCCAACAACACCCGTTTGTGCACAACTTTTATTTTCTATGAGTTATTGCTGTGTTGTGTAAGTCGTTATGCGGCAAAATGTCACTGCTGCGAAGGTTTACACTCGTTAAGTTGTTTTCTTTCCTCATTTTGTAATTTTCTTTAAATTGCTTTACTGTTTCAGCCCTCTTTTATTCTTGGGGTGTTACAGGCCACTGAATAATTGTTTTGTTCAGATTGGAAACAGAATGCTAAGAGCGGTTATGCACTGCATCCGATCCAAATCCAAGTAAATTCGGTTGCGAAGTAGCCTACTAAGGCTTGTAAGAACGAAAGGCTTGTAACGAAGTTCGTTCGAATTCAGAACATTTTCAATTCGGATAGAACTCGGAACTCAAATCAAGGACTCGGATCGGATGTAGTGCGTAACCGCCCTAAGAGATATTCTGTTTGCTAAGGTTGGTGATTATGTCGTTTCTCCAGGTTAATCTTTAAGTTACTTTATTTTTGGTTGCCTCGTGGTATGGTCTATAGTGGTCGCAAACACTACTGCTGAGCATGACATCCTAGATCAGACTACCGTGTCGGATCAAATATTATAATTTTTTCAGCCTGGAATTTCACCGAAGATCAGGAGCATACCGTATACTGGATTTGTACCCGGCTGATGCAATAGGCTCACCCATATAATCTAAATAGACCTGAAACACCACTGTTGAAATGACTGGGTGTACTGTAGTTACACCTCTGAATAACTCTTTAGGGAATACAGGCGTGATATTATGTTTTACTAGCTTTTCCCCGCGGCTTCGCTCCCGTGGCCACCACACAGGACCTTTTTATTCATATATATAGGGAATACAAAAATAGCCAATGTTACTCAGGAATAATGTAGGTTTCTACTGGTGAAAGTACTTACTTTTGAAATCGGATACGTTGTTTTTGAGTTAATCCATTACACACAGAGTTACAAACAAATATTGCCTCTTTATAATATTAGTGTAGATGCAGGGTATATTTACGGGTTGTTCACTGCCACAACAAAATCAATAAACTATGAACTACATTTCTCCATATTTCATTTATTGAAAAATTCCATCCATTTATCACGTATGTCCACAGTACAACGTCTGCAGACTATATCTCCTTCCATAGGTACTTCGTTGGCTTCCATCATAACACCCCGTAATGGCGCATAAAACCGACGTAAACATTAACATTTGTCGGCGATGGTGCAACTCGGCGAGTTATGGGGTTTAGCTCTGGGTGTTATGGTTATGGCTGGAGTTTCAGTGAGTCTTATCTGTAACTAGCTCGGCACTGCGTTGACTTGGATTTCAGATGACATGATATCTAAACTTTTTCATGTTTTCATTTGATTTTATTACTCTTGAAGGTGTGACTCGATAATGCATTTTCTTAGGTTTTTTTTTATGTTGCCTCTCACTAGGAATAACTCCCCCATCGTGAGTGCGTTTACAAACATTTAAACTTACACAGACAACAGTAAGACTCGAAACAACTAGCTGTAGGCCAAATAAATATTTGATAAGTGCGGGAACCGAACCCGTGACACGTACCGTTACTCAGCCAACCGCTCAGCCACTGCGATTTTATGGCAATTTCGCGTCTTACTTGTTTACTCTATGGGTTTATTTACATCGATATAAAGTTCCATCTTAAGACTTGTTAAGAAATAAACAAACCGTAAACCACCAGTCCCGTTTTAATAATTATATTCACCGCGTCATGTCTTAGGTAGGTAAACAGAAATAGTTGCATATTTTACGTCGTAGCTTCAACTCAATTGGCTCGCCAAAACTGACACATTTGTCGTGAACCGGTAATATTCCAGTGTTGCTGCGTTTATTCCTATTTTACTGCTCATCACATGACACGTGGTGCTAAAACTGGCCAAGTGTATTAATAACTTGGCCATTCGTTTTATCATCTAATATTTACCAAAAGTCTACATTTTAGCATGAACCTAAATGGTGCTCCCTTTTGATACAGTAGTCCGTACGTAAAAGGTTTCCGCAGACAGGCGGCACCTTACAAAGCGACTACCATTTTTAATATAAATTGTGTTACGGATAACATAGTTTAAGTAGTTTATTTACGAAAAGGTTGTAGCATTGCAGTAGCCTTAAAACTAAATGTTCTTCAAGCGTTTTTTTTTCGACAAAATTGCTATTTCATGATGTCTAATTAAATGTGCATCACATTCACAACACGCTGAAAAGGAAGCATTTGTTTGAAATTGCCTGATATTCCTGCTTTTATTTCATAAATCTACACAACGAGTAGACTGTACTTACCTATTCTACGTCAATAGGTCCTCGGCATCAAAGACAATATTCAAAAGTAAATATGATTGCTAAGGAAAGTGTTTCTACGAATGATGATACGTAACTTATTGTCATTAATTGTCAGTTGGTCACTGACCACTGACTGACCACTTTCTATGACGCGTCAGTTTTCTACAAGAATTACCGCAATAGTAGGAAATATAGGTTATTTTCTTTACGTATAGATTTATAAGTTGAGTAATCTGACATAATATTTTGAAAGCACAAGAAGTGAGTAAGCGTGGTGATCACAGGTCGTTGTTCCACGTGAATATGAGGACAACTCTCAATTTCAAGGCAGGTCCTTCAACTCAACTCCTCCTCGAATCATCAAATTAACAGTAACTTGTAATTTATAACCATCAATAGATCTCCGTTGTAGCGTTGACTGAGTCGAGTTGAGGTCCTTCAAACTGACTTGGAATAAGTCAGAGAGTCAGTCGGAGAGTCTGGATTAGTCTTGGCTGTGGGACGAAGCCTACTTCATGTCCTATCCTATTAACATTGTAAATTTGAATGTTTAAATAATATGTATGTTTATAAATCAGATCTCAACGGGTCATTCCTCATGGGCCATTGCCTGTGTAGGTCTGGTCCTATTGTGGAGCAATTTACAGGCTCGTACACGCACTAAATGACCACACTTCAACACATCTACACTCGCCAGTGGCTCTCGTAATAATGACGCGGTGCGCACGAGATTGGGTGGGAGAAAGTGAGGATGTCTAAGCGAACGTGCGAGTGAGATAGATACACTACAGCCTCGACGAGGACATAGAATACTTTTATCCAGGTAATAAGTTCCATAAAGTTAGTTGATAATTAAATAAAAAGTTAAAAATAGTAAGTTACAACAGGATATTATAATCAATATCTCAACAGACACTATACATGCTAATGTATTCATAATCGGTTTACATAAGTGTTAAAAGAACAAACAGTAGACAATCCAACACGGGTAGAGCTTTGTTTGTGGTCAATCACGTTCGGATATTAACACTTGAGAAGATTACCTACTATAGTATTTCATAATCTTGCATTTAAGCACGCCACGAGAAAAACGAGAAAAAAAAATCGAGTTATTCTAAAAACTTAACCACGTCTTTGAATAATTTCCATTTTTTGTCTGAGAACTTCGCAGCTGTTTCCGAGTTTTTTGAATCGTTGATTAGCTACGATTTTTTGCTGTCATAAATTAATATTAAAGTAACAATTTTTTACGGTACGTTTATGGTGATTGTTATTTTTTTTTGTAAATATTTTGGGCACGTTAACCAATTTGCTTATTGGCGTAGCAAGATAGTTATTATGATGATTTCGAAAAAGGTGTAGTTTGAGTGTGATCATTTATAAACTACTTTCATACTTAGAAAATTAAACTTGGATGTCCACCATTTTCAAAGTCCCTGAGAAATAACACAAAATAATGTTTGCGTTGATTCATTTGTTTACATTGTGTGGCGATATTGAACTAAATTTCAATTTTTCCCTAACCAGTGGCAAAACCTGTAACACTGTTTTTAAAACTAGAAATAACATCTATTTAGATACGGAGAATCAAATACTTTTACTCCCTATATAATCACCCTTGGTTTCTGAATTAAGCTTTCAAAGTTGAGAACAACAATAATAATAAGAATAAGAAATAATAAGATTAATTAATTATAAAAGTAAAAATGTTTACAAAAAATGTACATTGGGTGCAGTAGTACAATTTATAAAACAATGGTATAATTAACACTTATATGTTAACTTAATTAACACTCTTTGACAGTCGTTACGGGTAGACAGAAGCTTGCGATCTGACACCAGTCTTGCCAAGGAGTACCGATTTACCCAGTTACTGGGTTGTGGCGGTCAGATAGGCAGTCGCCCCATGTAAAACACTGGTTCTCAGCTGAATCCGGTAAGACTGGAAGCCGACCCCAATAACAATTGGGCAAAAGTTTAGGCAGATGATGATTATGTAAACTTTAACTAAAATATTTTATTACAACTGCGAGATAAACAGGATTTTCTATTTTTCCTTTTTTTTTCCGATTTAGGTTCTTTCAAACGAGTGTCATGTGGCCATCATTTTCCAAAGCAATATACTAGGTTCAGTTAAATTATTAAATAAAATAAGTGTATTAACAAATGTAGAAACCGGAGATTTTAATTTAAACTCCCTATTACTTATTTGGGAATTTCTACTAAGAACTGGTCAAACTCTACTTTTTTTTATTTGTTATGGGTTTGCTCTTGACTCTAGTCTAGGTCAGAGGTGACAGAGACAGAGTCGACGATGGAGTGAGCTAACCCAGAAGAAGCCTGTTCACTCTAACTTTGAAGAGATTCGGGTTGTATGCGTTCGGTAGTGAGTGACTTTAGCCTGAGAACGTGAAACTCAATCAAGTAAGTAACCGGGGGTTTATATTAAAATCGCCGGTCCTGAATCATACAAACCATTTATATGTTATCTATTACTGCTTGTATTCTTAGTTATTTGTTTACAACAGGACCATTATATAATCTAAACGTGATCTTATATGTACAAAGTAAGTCATACGTGGGACACTCAGAAAGTTTTGCGAAACTAAAAAAAATTGTTCTATACGTACATATATTTTTATTAAATCTTTTCAAAGTACTTTCCACCAGCCTCTATACAAAGATTCATGCGCCTAAACCAGTTTTCAAAACACTTTTTCCAGTCCGCCGCAGACACCTCGTTTACAGCCTGCTCGAACGCAGCCAGCGCATCTTCCGGCGACGAAAATTGTATCCCTTTGAGCTGATTTTTTATTTTTGGGAATAAAAAGAAGTCACACGGTGCTAGATCAGGGCTGTAAGGAGGGTGACCCAGGAGTTTGACTGGCGTGCTGTCCAGGAAGTCCCTCGTTTTGAGTGCGGTGTGCGCAGGTGCATTGTCGTGGTGGAGCAGTAGCCCGCGGAGCCCTGTGTTTGGTCGCTTGTTGCTTATAACAGAGAAAACTTCTGGCAAACATTTGGTAGTATACCATTCGGCATTAATGCTTCTTTGATCCCGTAAGGGAATTGATACCAAGTGGCCAGTCAAATTAAAAAAGCTAGCGATCAAAATCTTACCCCCGCTTCTAGATCGCTTCACTTTGGTAGGCGTTGGCTCATTTTGAAACACCCAAACAGTCGACTGGCGCTTGGTTTCTGGGTCGTATTGATAAATCCAGGACTCATCACCTGTAACGATGTCGTAAACACACCGAGACGAGCCTGCTTCAAATTTGTTAAGCATATCACGGCACCATTCCACCCGGGCCTGCTTCTGAGCATCGGTGAGGTTGTGCGGCACCCAGCGTGATACTATCCTCCTCACGCGAAGATGGCTGTGTAGAATCTCGTGAACGCTTCCCGATCCAATCTTCAATATGTGTTGAATCTCCTGATATGTAATTCGCCTATTGTCTTGGATTAAATTTTTCACTGCTAGCACGTTTTCTTCGGTAACAGCCGTCAAAGGGCGACCGCTTCTTTCGTCATCCCCCAAAGTTGGTCGACCGCGCTTGAATTCGTTATACCAACGATACACGGTTGCCTTGGAAGGGCCTTCATCCATGAATGCCATTTGAAGTCTATCGTACGATTCATCCGGTTTCAGGCGACACTTGAAATCGTATAAAATCATAGCTCTAAAATGTTCCCGGCGCAGATCCATATTTCAGTGAGACACAATACTTTGAATTAACTCGCAAAAAATGTGGAGGGAAATTTTGAAATTGGAACTTACTTATTTTTACTTATAAATAATCATATTTTCGAAAAACATTATAACTGGCCAGTCTCCCATATATAAAAACTTTTTTTCGCAATACTTTCTGAGGGGCCTGGTACTTGCCTTAATCAAAGTGTGAACGTGACGAGTACTATCTGATTGAGGAAAACCTGCTTTATGATCTTGTATTACGACCTATGGATATAATTAGTATATGTATGTGTCGAAGCCAGATCGTTGAATTAGACATTTTATGAACCGGCGGGCCATACAATTGTATGTTTGATGATTGGTCAAACAATATTTTACAAATAATCATAATCGTTAAAATGCTGATAGTACGTAATTGACATTTTGACATCTGACATCTTGTTCATACAAAGCATCATGGCAGTAGTAAACAACTATTTTCTTGCCTTAAAAAGTGAATAGTAATGTGACCATACATGTAAGAGCGGGCGTACTCAGGATTCTCAAATGATAACGATCAGGGGGGTGACCACAAGCTCTTAGAGTAAGGTTATTTTGAGATCGAGTAAGGGACAGATGTATCTGACTTGTATACATCTGTCACTTACTCGATCTCAAAATAACCTTACTCTAAGAGCTTGTGGTTACCCCCCAGACATCTTGTATACACTTTTTATTACTCACACCAACAGTAAGTCTCACAACTTAATTTTATAATGATATGTGCACAGTTCAATACAATTCAATACTGAGTTCTTTCGACTAGAAACAGCCTATTTATACGTTTAAACAAATGACAAGACGTCACACAGCAACAACATCCGGTGACATTCGTTTATCAATTAATTATAGATTTAGGTTTGTAAAAATACAGTAATTGTGTACATTATTTGTTTAGTAATTAATAATACTTTTTACAAATATTTTGAACGAATATAGTTACCAATTATTTTATTGAAATAAACTAACAGTCGGTGAATCTACCTTCCATTTTTGACTTTAAAATATTACTCAAATAAAAACAAATCTTTACAATAACAATACATAATTCGTGTTTCCGTTATGTCATCTGCCTTTTTGACGTTTTGATTTCGTCTCTGCTGCTAGTTTCATTTACCAGCGCTATCACGGCCATACTGACGAGCGGGCCTTGCTAGGCCCAGCGAATCTCTGAAAATCATAAAAAAAAATTAAAATATGCAAAAACCTTTTAGACCAGACTCAGAGGCAACATTATTGCTTGTTCTGGTGAAACTGTCAAACTCAGAGATCGCAGATCGTGGCTTGTCCATTAAGGTTCAGAGGCCCATCTTTGACTTGTTTTGACTTAAATTTTATTGAATCATCCAATTTAAACCATAGCCATGACCAAGGCCTTTTTACACATCCATTTTGCTAACTCAAATCAAATTCAGAGGTCTCAGATCGTAGCTTGATCATAAAGATTCAGAGGCTAGTCTTACGACTTGTTTTGACTGAGTTTTATTTAACTATCAAACTCAGAGGTCGCAGATTGTTGCTTGATCATAAAGATTCAGAGGCCCCGTCTTTGACTTGTTTTGACAGAATTTTATTTAACCAACTAATTCTGAAACTCAGAGGTCGTAGTTCGTTGCTTGATCATAAAGATTCAGAGGCCAGTCTTTGACTTGTTTCGACTAAATTTTATTTAACCAAACAAAACATTCATTATTTTATCCATAAGTTAAGCTTTTCAATTCTGAATAATGTTATAAAAAGTTTTAACCCTTTTTTTTTTCATTATTTTTTATTCTTGCTATCACGGTCTAGTCGTTCAAAGTTCATTAAGTGACCAAAGTCTTTTTCTGAAACCAAAACCTTTTTTATTATTTTTTTTTTTTTGCTTCCGTTTCGGCCATTCTATGCTTAGGGTCTAAACGGATATGGTATTTTCAATTGCAGGGGAGGGGCTATTTTACCTAGTTAATCAAAAGGGCCATTCAGTAGCCTTAGATTTCGTATATTTTAATGCCAATTACAATTCACCTATTTTATTAACCCAAACCCATTCAGTTTGACTGTTAGCTCTAGATGTACCGCGAGTAATAGCATGATGTACGAAGAAAAAGAAAATAAAAATGGCTGTAATCTGTGCCATTGTAGCGGATTCCCCATTTGTAATAATTCTACATGAGGTACCAAAAGATTAATTGAAAAGTTATACTTATTCAATGATCATCAATAGGGTGAAGTTCGGAACGCAAAAGCTTCTAATCTTCGTGATTACAAAGTCCAAGTACCACTGATAGTCACTAATGTCACATTAAATGAAACAAAAGAAAAAGACACCAGGTATCTTATTCACGACCTTTAGCCATCACATAGCTCTCTTCTCAATTGCTCTACTCGCACATCCCTACGATGTCGAGTCAACTCAACTCTCTGAACTCAGAACCTTTTCACACAAAGATTTAGTCTGTCCTATGTTACGTCTATTCATCATCTACAATCTCAATTGGTACTTCACCTTTGTATATCTTACTAACACAATCTACGCATAGTTTTATTGGGGGCCGAGTCACCCACGTCCGTAGGAGAGTACCCCTAGATTCCCTACACGTGGTCCCCGGGTGGTGCAAATCAGGTGACACAACTGGTGGTAGGCTTTGGCCGAAGGCTTGTGACCACCCACTGAGCAAAGACGTACCGCCAAGCGGCCTGGCCGTGTTCCGGATACGATGCTCAGTGTAGCCATCTAGAGGAGTTGGGTCGAGATAGCTGTTCCACTGCAAGCAGACCAGTCTGGCGCGCGCTGTTATGGGCGTATCGGGAGACTAGTCGCGGAGGGTAGCGGGATCCGAGGCACGGTGCACCGCTGGCCGACCGCAGGTAGTTGGGGGCCCAAGTAGTGTGCCAGCCACACATGAAAGGCTGCCCCGCCAACTGTCGAAAAATCCCGGAATGCACTATCGTGCTGGTTGGCGACCAGAAGGGAGGGCCCGATAGACATTCCGGGGGGGCTCGGGCGTCCCCGCAGTCTCCGGGCTAGTGCCCCAATGATGGTGTCCTTTCAGTGCGTGTCTGAAGGTTAGCAGCGTGGAACCTCGTCTCACTTCCTACTCCTCTCTTCCATTCACTCTTCTTCAAATCAAAATGCCAAGGATAAAAAATACAGGTTATAAACAGCGGCTGCACCCCCTCCCACACAAAGTGCACCTCACCAACATTAGAGGTCTGCACTCAAATCTCTCTGCAGTCCACTACCACCTGGAGACTGAAAAACCAGCGCTGTTTTTCCTTACGGAGACGCAGATAGCAAGTCCGTCAGACGCGTCGTACCTATCTTACCCAGGGTTTACCCTGGAGCACAATTATAAACCGCGCGCGGGAGTGTGTATGTACGCCCGTGACGACACTTGCTATCGGCGTCTCCGTAACCTTGAGGACCCAAGATTTTCGACGCTGTGGGCTCTAGTGGACACAGGTCTGGATAAAATTATCTACGCCTGTGTCTACCGCTCGCACAGTGGAGATCAGGAGACAACCAGGCTCACAGAGTACCTCAGTGAGGCGGCTGATGCGGCACAGCAGCGGTACCCTTCCGCCCAATTAGTGTTACTGGGGGACTTTAATGCCCACCACCAGGAGTGGCTCTTCCCATACCAGTGCACTGACCATGCTGGACGGGAGATGCGTAAGCTTGCGCTTGCGCTTAACCTTACCCAGCTGGTCCAGGGGGCAACGAGGGTGCCGGATGTTGATTCGCACACGGCCAATTGCTTGGACCTTCTGCTGACAACAGAGCCAGACCGATACTCTGTGTCGATAACTTCACCTTTGGGTAGTTCCGACCATTGTCTGGTGAAGTCTGTGTCCGTCTACTCCCCGCCCGATCCCAGCCCAAGAGGCACGCGGCGGGTTTGGCGGTACAGGTCAGCAGATTGGGATGGCATGCGATCTTTCTTCGCATGTTATCCTTGGCAGCCTACTTGCTTTTCTTCGGATGATCCTACGGCGTGCGCGGACAACGTGACGGATGTGTTGCGTCAGGGAATGGAGTACTACATTCCGTTTTCTGACGTAACAATGACCAATGTTGACCGGCCATGGTTTGGCGCTGAATGTCATCGCGCCGACGCGCTTAAACATGAGGCGTACCTGGCATGGGTTGACGCTCGTTCGCGCAAAGCGAGTGACGTGGGTCAAAGGAAGAAAGCCTATAACAGGGCTGCCAAGTCCTGCAAGAAGGTGTTGAGAAGGGCTCGGTTCGACCACATTGGCCGAATAGGGGCCAAACTTGCTTCTTACCCAGCAGGTAGTAAAGCGTTTTGGTCCCTGGCTAAGTCGGTCGAGTCCAACTTCAGCCGTCCCTCACTACCACCACTGCTGAAACCCGACGGGTCGCTGGCCCACTCTGCTGAGGAGAAGGCAAATTTATTTGCCTCTCTTTTTGCGGAATCTTCACGTCTGAACCCTGGTGACGCGCGGCCCCCTTCTTATCCTGATGGATGCGAGACGAGTATGTCGGACATTCGTATCCATCAAAAGGACGTCCGTAAGGTACTGCGCAACCTCGACGTGAACAAGGCTAGTGGCCCGGACGGAATACCAGCAATAGTTCTCAGAACCTGTGCGCCTGAACTGTCTCCGATCTTGACACGCCTATTCCGCCTTTCGTATGAGACTGGAAAAGTGCCGAATGCTTGGAAGCTAGCTAACGTACAGCCCGTGCCCAAGAAGGGTAGTCGAGCTGACCCGGCCAACTACAGACCCATCTCTGTAACGTCCATACTCTGTAAGAGTATGGAGCGTGTACTTAACACGAAGCTCCTGGCATACCTAGAAGCTAACGATATCCTTAGTGACCGCCAATACGGCTTCCGCCGAAATCGGTCTACTGGGGATCTTCTAGCGTATGCCATTCACATCTGGAGTGAGGCCATCGAGAGACACGGGGAAGCGCTTGCCGTCTCCCTCGACATCTCGAAGGCTTTTGATAGGGTCTGGCACGAAAGCCTTATTGGTAAGCTTCCTTCATTCGGTTTGCCCGGTGGTCTGTGTGATTGGATTGCAGACTTCCTGAGAGATCGGTCCATTCGAGTGGTTATCGATGGCTGCTCGTCGGACCAATTGGATATCAATGCCGGGGTCCCTCAGGGGTCGGTACTCTCAGCAACTTTATTCTTGCTGCATATTAACGATCTGCTTAAACCCGGCACCTTTGGGTATGCAGACGACAGCACTGTTGCTGAGAGATACTTGTCCAACGCTCGTGCTACCGGGCCTCAGATCCGGTCTCTCCGGGAGGCCATGGTGGAGCGCTTGAACCTGTCCTTGCAGGCAGTCTCCGAATGGGGCGATGCCAATCTGGTCAGGTTTAATGCCGCTAAAACCCAGGCGTGTCTTTTTTCCGCTAAAAAGAGCCAATTTTACCCAGATCCAACTTTCCGAGATGCGACCGTGCCAATAACTGACCATCTTGAGCTTCTTGGCGTTACGTTGACATCTACTCTCAATTTTGGCCCTTACATTGAGGCAAAGGCTCAGCTGGCTGCCAAAAAGCTGGGGATCCTTGCAAAGGTGAGACGGTACTTCACGCCGGAACAGCTCCTCAACTTGTATCAAGCGCAAGTTCGATCATGCATGGAGTACTGTTCTCATCTCTGGGACGGATCAGCCAAATACCAGCTTGACGCACTAGAGTCGATCGAAAAGCGAGCCAAGAGGCTCATCGGCGATGAGGCGCTGGTCAAGTCAAAGCTCCAGAGTCTTGAACATCGTCGCCGAGTTGCCAGCCTGTCGGTTTTTTATCGGTTACATTTCGGGGAGTGTGCGATGGAATTGCACGATATAATTCCACCTAGCCCGTTCCATCATCGGACTACCAGACGTACGGCGATGCGCCATCGATACATGGTAGACATCCCACCCATACGCACAAAACGTTTTGGGAACACTTTTATTATGCGTACAGCTAAGGAGTGGAATTCCCTGCCGGAGTCTGTGTTTCCCGATAGCTACAATCTAGGGGTCTTTAAGTCAAGAGTGAATAGGTTATTTCTAGGCAAGCGTGTTTCACCGTCGACCACATCATCGCTTACCATCAGGTGAGATTGTGGTCAAGCGCGAGCCTATAGGTTATAAAAAAAAAAAAAAAAAAAAAAAAGTAATAAAAATTAGAAAACCAAAATTATTTCAATTTTCGTAACGAAGGCTTGTCCATTCGAACGTCATCAACATTAACATGGTGACCTCACCTCTCGCGTGACTATGCGAGTTTACTTTATTTTAACCTCATAACTCTACAGGAATCCTCTGTAAGGTTCCTTACACAAACGTGTTTATTTTAAACCAACTTACAGGACCACAGTTGCTACAAAGACCTCCAGTTGCCACACTGGCCTACCGTTGCCATAAAGGCCTCCAGTTGGCACACTGGCGTTTAGTTGCCACACAGGCCAACAGTTGCCATAAAGGCCAACAGTTGCCACACAGGCCAACGCACAACGCTCGGCTACTCCTGACCAAACTAGATCATTGGGTTCGTGACAATAGGGAAATTTTAGAACTTTGATCTTTAACTAAATCATTACCCTGGGCCATGTACCACCAGTCGCTCAAATCAAACTTTAAAACTTCTTCTGCAGCGAAAACTGCCAAGCTTACAGAAACCCTCGAGTAAAACCTCTAACGCTACGGCTCTGTAGCCGAACAGCAATTATATTGCTCTCACACAACGGTCTCTCAAGACCCCGACCTCCGCCAGAATCCACTGGTACGGTCAAACATAATACGGCTGATAGACTCAATTACTCGACATTTTGAGCTTGCTCATCATCATTAAAATCCTTTTAACATCAACATCGACTGGTACATGACCCGCTGGTATCTTCCTTAACCTACCGTGTCCATACTTGTAGGTTTAAGCGTATCTATTTAAAGCTTTCGGTGTATAACGATCACTATCCTGTCATAATCACCTATCGCGGACTTAATACCGGGCCTCTTCAGTTTTCGTACTAAAGTTTCCCACACAACACTATTCATTAGAAAAAGGTCCTACGATCAACAAGATAAACTAAACAAAGTAAAGGCAATGCATACTCAACTCATAAACCCACTTTAAAAAAACCCATCGCCACATGGTACGCATGAGGTGCGGTCCAGAATTGGTCTTATGAGTAGACATGTGAATAGGCTCAATCGGGACTTTATAATAAAAGAGTGGACTGTATTAAAATAGGTATATTACTGTTATTACGCTATCAACTCAGATAGAAATAGGTACAAAGAAATGCCCGTAATGGCTGGTGTCTGTGAGCTGAGTGGCGCGGCGGGCGCGCAGCCGGCCGTCGCGTCGTGGGTTCGGTCCCCCGACACCCCGCGCCTGCCTCTCGGACGCCCGCGCATATGTGATGCGCCAACATATTCCCCGGGTTGAAGGGAAGTCTTCAATTGTCGATTGGAAGGGGGCAGATGCAGTTGAAAGCACGACGAATGGTGCCCCGCTTCGTCTTCAGTTCGGCCACTCTCGTGACTCCGTCTACGCCAGGATAGGTCTTCGTGACCCGGCCCAGGGACCAGAGCAGAGGCGGCGTTGTTTTGTCCTTTATCAGGACTAAGGACCCCGGCTTCACTTCACCTCTGGAATGAAACCACTTGGATTTGGCCTGCAGCAGAGAAGTGTACTTGTTATGAAACCGTCGCCAGAAATGCTGTCTGATGTGCTGAATTCTCTTCCAGCGATCCAGTCGCGTGATGTTGGCTTCAGTCACCTGAGGATGTGGTACTGATAAGAATGGCCGTCCAATTAGGAAGTGAAAGGGAGTAAGTGCCGAAAAATCGTTAGGGTCTGAAGAAAGAGGAGTAAGAGGGCGTGAGTTAAGAACCGCCTCTATATGAGTGAGACAGGTAGCCATCTCTTCGAAGGTGAAATGAGTAAGATGCAGTAATCGTTTTAAATGATGCTTACATGATTTTACAGCAGCTTCAGCCAATGAATTGAAATGAGGGCTGTATGCGGGCGTGAAAATAAATTCAATACCCTGCTGCGCCATTTCAGATGCAACATTTGATGATTGCAAGAACCTGTACATCTCATTTGATGCGCCTACAAAGTTAGTCCCGTTATCGGACGTGATGCTTCGAGGCTTGCCACGACGCGCCACGAACCGATTTAGAGCGGCCATGTAGGCCTCAGTGGTGAGGTCGGTGACGAGCTCCAAATGTACGGCTTTTACTGCCGAGCAAACAAAGATGCACATATAGGACTTTGTAAGTTTGCATCCTCGGCCTTTACGATTGGCCACCAATACTGGCCCGGCGTAGTCAACATAACTATTTAAGAAAGGAAACTCAAGATTTGTTCTTGAGCTAGGTAGTTGACCCATTATAGGCTGAACGTTCTGAGCCTTATGTCGAAAACATTTAAGACATTTATTCACGACAAATCTAGACAAGTTTCTGCCGCCTAGAGGCCAATATGTTTGCCGTATATGTGACAATAACAACTGTGGACCTGCATGTACAAGTTTTAAATGTTGCATTTGAAATATAAGTTTTGTAAGTATATGCTTACTGCATAAAACAATAGGATGTTTCACGCTAAAATCGTAGGGGGAGTTATCGAGCCTTCCGCCCACGCGAATGAGGTTATGATTGTCAATGAACGGTGTCAGAGGAAGCAATCTACTTTTGCGCGGTAATTTTTGTCCAGACTTTAACAAATTATACTCTTCTGGAAACATTTCAAGCTGTGAATAATGTATAATTATATTTAATGAGTTTTCTAGTTCTGTTGTTGAAAAATTACCATGCAATTTATTTTTATTTTTTATGTTGTAGACAAAGCGTTGTATATATTATGTAATTATATTTTGTATTTTTAATAAACTAGAATACTTTACTAATAAATTAGAAATGATTGATGAATGAATAGTTACGTCTAAATGATCACTACGTAACGAAATATGATTGTCACTATTACTACCAATGTAATGAGTCACTACTTCCGGCAGACTATCTTTCCCGTTGTTTGGCATGCTAGGCCACTCATTTTCACTATGCTGTAAAAATGAGGGTCCAGACCACCACAGAGGTGTGTGCATGATAACGTCGGCACTGAGACCACGGGAAACAAGATCCGCCGGGTTGTCCTTCGACGGTACGTAGCTCCAGGTATGACCACAAGTACTTTCCTGTATTTCATTGACTCTGTTTCTGACAAAAGGTTTTAATTGATTAGAAGGAGTAGAGAGCCAACCCAGGACTATGGTTGAGTCGCACCAGAATCTACATTTATGAATGGGCATGGTAAGCGATTCCTGAACCTTAGTACACAGCCTTGCACCCAACAAAGCTCCACAAAGTTCAAGCCTCGGTATCGTCGTTGGTTTGATCGGCGCTACACGATTTCTAGAGACTAGAAGTTGTACGCCTATGGACCCACTGCCATTACAAGACCGAATGTACACACAAGCGCCGTACGCCCTCTCGGACGCGTCGGTAAAGACGTGTACTTCATGCGTAATAGAGTCTTCACGCAAAACCCAACGAGGAATATTTAATTTATTTAATGCTGTTATTGTGCCTTCAAATGTATACCAAAGATTTTTGACTTCGTGCGATACTTCGTCATCCCAGTCATACTTGTCTTGCCATAGACGCTGCATAATCAGCTTTGCTTCGACGACGCATGGACCTACGAGGCCTAATGGGTCAAAGATTTGACTGATAACGGAAAGGACATGACGTTTTGTGACTTTAGTAGTGGAGGTGATATTTATAGCATAAGTGAGTGAATCAGAGTCACAAATCCAGTTAAGACCTAAAGTCTTAGATTGAGAGTTTGGACTATGCTCAGAAAAATTTAAAGTGTTATGTAACTCGTTGCTATGTGTAATTTCTTTTAGAATTTTTGGATTGTTTGATCGCCATTTTCTTAAATTGAATTTTGCAGATGATACAACAGAATGTACCTTTTTTGAAATATCTACCGTTTCAGCTATCGTATCCCCTCCACTAAGAAAGTCGTCGACGTAAAAATCTCGTCGTATAGCGCATTTGGCACGACTGTCCTCAATGTCATCAGCCAGACTTACAAGACACTTAGTGGCTAAATAGGGCGCAGAAGCGGTACCATAGGTAACCGTATTTAAAGTGTAGGTTCTAAGAGGTTCTGAAGGTTCAAATCTGTAAACTATTTTTTGAAGAGGTCGTTGGACTGGATTTAACTCTATGGCTCTGTACATTTTTTCCACGTCACCTGAGACCACGTACTTATGCTGACGAAAACGTGTTAAAATGGAAAACAGATCGTCTTGTACTACGGGACCGACCATCTGGATGTCGTTAAGCGACGCCCCCGAACTGGTAGGAGCTGATGCGTCGAATACTACGCGTAGCTGTGTAGTGGTGCTAGAACTGCGAATAACTCCATGATGTGGAATGTAATAATTTTTCATGGAGTTTTCTGGTGAAGGAGTACAGTCTGAGTCTAACGTCATATGACCAAGGCGCTCATATTCTCTCATGAACTCATTGTATTTTTTATAAAATGATGGATCGCGTTTAAATCGCCGTTCAAGGGAAAGAAAACGATTTCTAGCATTGGTAAATGAATGACCTAATGTACTAGGATCCCCTCTTAAAGGCATTGATACTACGAATCCCCCACCATCATTACGGACGGTGGTTTGAGCAAAAGACTGCTCACACATTCTCTCCTCAAGCGAGAGTGAATGTTTTGAAGCAATATGGTCAAGCTCCCAAAATTGAGTTAGGTCGGGAGTGACATTGGAATGATGGCAAAAATGATTGACGGAAAAACATGAGTGGCGCGAAATACTACCTGAAACTAACCATCCTAACTTGGTCTCGCATAATTTAGGTAGGTTTTTCCCTAAGTCAATTGTTTTGCTGCCTAAGACATTCCAGAAAACTTCAGCCCCTACCAGGATGTCTACGACCGACGGAACATTAAAGTTCGGGTCTGCTAGTTTAATACCTGAAGGAATAGGGACGTGATTGATGTGTATGAATGAAGACGGTAGAAATTTTGTGATTTCAGGCAAAATGTGACACTCGATATCTACATTAAAGGCACAGCATAAAGACTCTATTGAGAGGTGACAAGACTGTGTACTGGTGGATATGTGGTTATTAATACCCGTTACCTTGGTGCTCGTACCGCGTCGTAACAAACCCAGCTTCTCTGATAAGCTCTGCGTAACAAAGTTCGCCGAACTGCCATTGTCCAGCAGTAGGCGCGCAGTGTACTTCTTACCCGTCACGCCAGTCACGTTCACCATAGCTGTGGACAGTAAAACATGCGCAGAAGTAGCAAGCTGCATGGAATTGGCTGAAAGCACAACATTTGAAGAAGGAGAAGCAGAAGACAGTGCAAAAGGCGTGATAGAAGGCATTGGATTGGAAGCAAGTTTGGGCTCGTTACTTTCCAAATGCAAAAGCGTATTGTGCTTTGTTTTGCAATATTTGCAATGTGAAAATCTACATTTTGTAGAATTATGTCCAAAGCGTAAGCAATTAATGCAAACATTAAATTGAGTTGCCTTTTGTATACGATTTTCTATTGACAAGTTTCTAAAAGATTCACATTTAAATAACGTATGTGCTTGGGAGCAAAGTGGACATTTACTGTTTTTATTTATATTTTCAATTTTTTTATTTGTTGTATGCTTAGAATCGGTTTTATTTGAATGACTATTATTTAAGGCAATTATAGCATTCGTTTCGGAAGAACTAAGATTTGTCTCCACTGATTCTAACCAGTCCGCTTTTCTGCTTAAAAAAGAACAAAATTGTGTTAAAGTAGGATCATCTTTAAAAGTATTGTTTCTATGCTCTTCCCAGTCACGACTTGTTGTTAAATCTAATTTTTTAATCATAAAATAAATAATAATATCATCCCAATATTGAGTGGGCCTTTTTAATGAAGTTAGTGCCCTAATATTTTTATTAATAACATCAACAAGGTTTCTAATGTAAACACTTGATTCTTTTGTAAGAGGTTCAACGTCAAATAAAGCTTGTAAATGATTTTTCACTAAAAGTCGGTTGTTATTGTAACGTTCGCACAACAGGTCCCACGCTAAATTATAATGGTCAGCTTTAAAGTCAATGTTTTTTATAATTAAAGCTGCATTCCCCTGGAGTGAAGCTCGCAAATAGTGAAACTTGTTGATATCACTTATGCTAGAATTGTCGTGAATCAATGACCCAAAAGTGTCCCTAAACTCAAGCCAGCATTGGTAGTTCCCATCGAAATGTGGCAAATCTATTTTAGGCAAACGAACAAAAGAATTCCTAAATGAAACATGTGCACCTGAGTCAGCATCTTTGAAGCCCGCCTCCGACGCAGCACCGTTGGTCGAGACACCGAGCAGGCTGCGCGTGAGTGCCACCAAGTTGAAAAACTGGCGGTCAAAGTCCTCACGTTCAGTCAATGCTGCCTCGTTGTCGTCGGATATCACTTCGATGTGTGTCTGTAAGGCGTCAAATTCGGTATGTAAGGTTTCAAATCTATTAAAACGCTCCTCTAAATCTAAACGTTGCAACTCTGATATTGCGGAACTACTTTTTACTAAATTTAAATAGTTACTGTAAATAGTAAGCTTTGATTTAATTGAACTACGTTTTTTTATCAATGTTTTTAAGTTATCTGCCATTGTAAAGTTAAATAACAGCTGGACGCACTGATGCTAATGTACTCAATAGATAAGACAACCACAAACAGCTGTGCGTTAGTGAAAGGGATCGAGAAAAAATTTCAAGGTCAACAACTCAACACGTGTTATCGCGGTGCGAAGTAGCTAATTACCGAGCGTTTTCGATACAAAATATGCGTAATTTTACAAGCAGTGCGTAGGAAACACTATGAAAGCACTAATGTTGAGACACTGTATGAACACTGAAAGATAGGAAGATGAACAACGTTTTTTCGGCAAGAAGATGAAAGCAGAAAAATAACTAATTGGAACGGACTCACTCAAATACAGTATTATACTCCCAAAGAATGACGTCAGCTCCCACGTTGACTATGCAGGCTGCCTCGGGAACGACTTCTTTGTTCTTTTCTTCGTGGTCGTACCGCGTGGTGCTCGCGAACGGTCCAAGTCCGCACAGGTGAACACGACGACCGATGTTGTTGACGGCGTTAATTACAGCAAAACCGGTGTTTATTTTTGAGCAATCGAAGGACCAATGAATCGGCTCAATCGGGACTTTATAATAAAAGAGTGGACTGTATTAAAATAGGTATATTACTGTTATTACGCTATCAACTCAGATAGAAATAGGTACAAAGAAATGCCCGTAATGGCTGGTGTCTGTGAGCTGAGTGGCGCGGCGGGCGCGCAGCCGGCCGTCGCGTCGTGGGTTCGGTCCCCCGACACCCCGCGCCTGCCTCTCGGACGCCCGCGCATATGTGATGCGCCAACACCATGTTAATCAGATTCGGTTTCACTACCACAGTCATCAACTATGACGTCTAATTCTCAAAGAACTTGGCGATCGGGTATCCTTCCAACATGATTCGCGTTTTCTACTTAAAGATTTTGGAACATACTGATGGCTTATAAAAGGGAAACAACTAACCCTGATACTATTAAGGAGCTTCACTAATTAACTCTGATCAATATCATAAATATCAGATTACCAACAGTAACCCTTTACTGTCGGTCACTAACTCAGTTTTCATGTAAGAAAAACAATCGCGTGATCTACTGTTATCATAATATTACTTTGAAAGTAAGCAAGTGAATTCAGATCTGAAGACGGTGGTTGTACATCGTTACGCAACAAGATCCGTCCTGAATACACGCAAATGACCAGTACCGTTACTAACTCGATACAATTACGATAGCCCAACGACATTACTAACTCGCTTTGCCACTGAAAACGACTAATTATTCAGTCATTTTGGATATTTCAGCTCCTTCTTATGGGATATCTCATCCTAAAGTTCGTACTGAACCAAATGTTGAAACTAGGAAAGTACTAACAACCCAATAGGTAACTTATTAGCTACTTGCTTTTTACCAGGTGTGTCTTAATTACCTAGTGATAGTGCTAGGTATAACCACTACCAACCAATTCAGTGTTCCAACATGAACACTTAAAACTCGAAATAGCATCTCATCACTAGAGAATATTCGACTTCACTATTAAAATAAAATGGAAGCGACTCACCGAGTATTCCATTCCAAACTTGCGCACGTTCGTACCGTTCGGCTAAGACCAGCGAACTGCTTGCATGCTGTTCTTCTTAACCTCTCAGATGTTGACACGTCAACCTTCGCGCTCAGCATCTGAATCGCTAGCCTTCAGCAGAAGGCTGCGACACAATATGGTATCTGAAACATGAAAAATATTACGAGAGTATAATGTTCACACGGTTATCTTAACCATACACAGCTTTGATGGAAATTAACCTGTGCACCGGTGTAGTAACCTAAACCAATCAATCTGCCTATCTGACCTCCACAACTCAGTAACTGGGTAACACAGTAACCTTTGGCAAGACTGGTGTCAGATCTCAAGCTTCGGACTACCCGTAAAGACTGTCAAAGATCTTCAAATGACAGCCGGGACCAACGGCTTAACGTGCTTTCCGAGGCACGAAGGAAACTCGGTATGTTGAAATGGTCACACATCCACGGACCGACATCGTCAAGCGTTGCTTAACTTAAGTTATTATTTAGCCACGAGCTCCTCTATTAAGGGATATGAAAATAATGGGCATAACCGAAAGTTTTATTTGTATGTGTATCATATTTAGTGGCATCTAATGAAGTATTTTGATATCCAAAGTCAAAGTTTCGCGCAAATCATGTTTGTTTTGTGTTCTTGATGCTTGACCCGAGGGGTTCAGCTTGGTAAAACTATAATTTTATGCCACTGGAGCATTAGGAAAAATACTTGAAAGTAAACTTTATGACTTGGTACCATATTCAAAAAAAGATTTAGCTTGATTTGAAGTCTATTCAATACACACACAATTCCAATACACAATATAATATCTAGTTTAGCTACTTAATATTGTGCTACGAGTGCAAAAGAATGAGCATTAGTGTCTACCAATTGCTTGGCGCGTCTTAGCAAGCATGAAAATCCCTTCATCCTAGCAATAGACTGAACTACCTCGCACGGTGGATAGACAGGTAACTTGTTCAATCAATTGTTATTTTATGCTGGTCAAGATCATAATTAGGTAAATAAATTTTACTTAGCTTGTGGGTATTGGTTTTGTTTTTGAAAAACATCCTTTTCTGCAACTTGATCTGGCAACGAAGTAAATTCAGCTCATCCGAATGTCCTGGTCGAGTGGTCGGTAGGCTAGGCAAGGCGACTGTGTTGATGGGTCCAGTTGAGGCTCGGGTTGATCCCTTTCTTCTGATGTAAGAGCGGGCGTACTCAGGATTCTCAAATGATAACGATCAGACATCTTGTATACACTTTTTATTACTCACACCAACAGTAAGTCTCACAACTTAATTTTATAATGATATGTGCACAGTTCAATACAATTCAATACTGAGTTCTTTCGACTAGAAACAGCCTATTTATACGTTTAAACAAATGACAAGACGTCACACAGCAACAACATCCGGTGACATTCGTTTATCAATTAATTATAGATTTAGGTTTGTAAAAATACAGTAATTGTGTACATTATTTGTTTAGTAATTAATAATACTTTTTACAAATATTTTGAACGAATATAGTTACCAATTATTTTATTGAAATAAACTAACAGTCGGTGAATCTACCTTCCATTTTTGACTTTAAAATATTACTCAAATAAAAACAAATCTTTACAATAACAATACATAATTCGTGTTTCCGTTATGTCATCTGCCTTTTTGACGTTTTGATTTCGTCTCTGCTGCTAGTTTCATTTACCAGCGCTATCATACATGAATGATACGGCCAATCGTAGATGAACCAATCGTCAACATTTGAACATCCATAGCCGGTCACTACCAGAAATGGCTAATTCTACGATCTACCTACGACATAATTATGTACAGGTTATTGTATTTACAAGGATTATTTACTGTATATACATCTGGGTGATAAGGAAAAATCTACAATTATTATTACCTGCTTAATAGAATGTAGTGATACAAAAATTAAAATCAAGAAAAAATATCCGGTTTTGAAAAGTCGTTCAAGTTTTAGTTAGTTAATTGGCGGTCAAAATACGTTTAATATTTATTGCATGATACATGTATAATTTTATATATTCATGTAAATAAATACTATGATATATGTTAGTTTTTTTTTATAATCCATAAAAATAGCCGATACTTGATATTATGACCTTCTACCACTTTTTTGTGTGTTTGAAAAACATTTTTTTTGGCAGATAACGGCAAACATTGTTTTGCTCCGTATAGAGTATTATTTTATGAAATATTTCCTCATGAAGAAATACCAACTTAGTTCCATTTTTTTTACAAGCGTAGGTCAAATCTTGCAAGTCAATTTTGAAACAGCTTTCCCCAAACGATTGCGCTGAAAATTTGTAAACATACACGTTTGGTTCGGATAATAATGCACGGTTAGCTAAAAGCTTGTTTACAATAAAAAAGCTTTTTTTAAATGCTTAATTTATTCTACATAAGAACAAAAAGCCTAATATCTACTTCAAGTATTAAAGAACGACATTTACCACGTTTTCTCCTTTAATTTACTAAGTTATTCCACAAGATTTTCATCTAAATGAAAACGCCGCGAAGGCGCCGAGATAAAAACGCACTGTCGCGCATTATTACTGAGAACAGCAGCGACACCTAGGGTTGACAACTTTTGCAGAAGGAATAGAGTATAAAATCTGGTTTATAATATTTCAGAGATGGTGAATACAGAGTCATCATCGTCATCATCATTTTATCTGAAAGACGTCCACTGCTGAACATAGTCCCCAAGTGTCGTCACATTGACCCCCATCCAGTGATTTTCGCGTAATCTTAACTAGGTCATCGGTCCACCTAGTGGGAAACCCTGTTGGAAAATGATCACAATAAAAAACAAAGAGTACCTACATAATAATAAACAAGGGATTGCAGACCGGAGTATTTGATATTATTTTTAACTTGATACTTCCACGCGTTCATAAGATGACATGCGAAATAGGTTTTGACAGACAGATTGGGTTTGGACAAAGAAGTGTCCCACTTCTTTGTGAAGAAAAGAAGCAAGAAACACCGACTCCCAAAATTAATTACAAAGCATTTTTATTTGGAAGTCCGTTATTATCTTTTTTTTTTTTTTTTGAGATGCAGAGCCCTTAAAACTACTTAAAATATATTTAGTTTACCATTTATTTCAGATTCTTATTTTAAACAATTTTGATCGTAAAATAGAGGATCTATCTAATACAATACTCTATTTCAGAGTACGGTTGACAACCCTAGCTACACCGGGTCTAAGAGGTGAGAGCTGACTTCAGCGCATTTTCCAGCAGTTTCCACAGGTGAATAGGACTCTATGCATTATGCATCGGGGCTGCTGACACAGTCCCTATCGTGCTTCACATCTCTCAGGGTGGGTAGTGTCTGGGGGTCCAAGTGGGTGCTTGTCATTGTGTTTATTCTTGCTTCATCTGATTATGTGTGATGTGCACATTTTTATTTAAATTACAATAGGTAATGTTTGCCTTTGAAAGTGTACTGCTACGAAATAAAAGACGCTCGCAGACAGATATATATTCTTAAATGGTTCTACACATAATAGCATCTTCATCTTCTATGAAAACGAGTAGTCGCATTGTCTCGTCGCACCTATCTACTCTACTATGTGTCTGTGATGTGCTTACTTACCGTGTTTTGGCATCAGTCAGGATGTCAATAAACCCTTGACAAGTGACATTCTATCTTCGAAAGCGTGGCGATAGAGATTGTCAAAAAAAAAAACGAAAAATCACGTGATGCCCATCCCTACATTTTGACATTACGACATTTGCCATCGCTGACATCGAATGACACATTTCTAGAGCTTATTTGTCATAATATCGAAATCAGTTATAACTATGAATTACTCAAATGGTCACGTTTGGGTCATTGACCTCACAAGGCAGGTACCTAGACCAGTAACCTGTGTCGATTAATACGGTTCAATTACTTCTCACTTTACATTATAAATGCCTTCATTGTCTCAATTTCAATATAAATTACCGAATAAAGCTCGTTTGTCACTCTCGTCTCCTCTGACACAACTTGTCGTAAAAGTTTAGGTAGGATCAATTCAAGAAATAGGATATATTTTATAGGGCGCCTGAAAATAGATTACAAAGAGAGTGAGCACCGACTCGATTAGTTTTGTAATACACAGGGTGACACAAGTACTGTAACCCCTTGAATAATTGAAGTACGTGCAGCTGGTACTGGGTCAGGTTTAGAATTTAAATCTGCGTAAGTATACTGCTTGTGTGTCTGTAATACTTTCGTTTGCTCCAAAACCTGGATGTGAGTCCTGGGGGTATTTAAGCCAAACTTTACTTCTAGGCAAACAGAGCAACATTGCCGGCAACATCATTACCATCAGGTGAGGTCAAACCCAATAATTTAAAAGAGTTTGAGAAAAAAGAATGCGAGGCTTGTACTCAGCTGTGGGTGATTCCAGGCTGATATGATGATGAACAGGTCCAAAATAATACCTCGGTTTCATTTACTTAAAATCTTTTAATAATACTGTCAACGTTATTCTTATAAATATCTAATAGTTACCTATGAATTAATATTGTTCATGATATTATACCTTATGGCAACAACTTACATGCTCAAGCTCAAGTTTTGCTCCAAGACCAATAAATGAGTTTTTTATTTACGTGTTATTTTAAAGCTTAATCTACTTATATAATATTACTAGCTGCCCGACGTGGCTTCGCTCCCGTCAACAGGCTACCTACCCTACATACATGGTTGTTGCGTAACTTAAACCGTTTACGCAGCGCACGCAACGGAAGCTCCTTTTCCCGTTTTTGCAACTTTTTTCATTTATGCTTCGCTCCTATTGGTCGTAGCGTGATGATATATAGCCTATAACCTTCCTCGATAAATGGACTATCCAACACAAAAATAAAAAAATAAACAATTCCAACCAGTAGTTCCTGAGATTAGCGCGTTCAAACAAACAAACTTTTCAGCTTTATAATATTAGTAGAGATAAAGAGAGAATTGTTAGTTTGTAGGGGATGATCTCTGGATCAAATGAACCGATTTAGATGCAATTTGACATGGAGATAGTTTGAGACCCTGGGAAGGATATAGGATAGTTTGTAAACCCTTGGGATGAAGAAGCTGCGGGCAGAAGCTAGTATCAAGACATTTAGTTATTTTTTTGTAGAACTGTGGCCTATGCCAGAGGAGCCGTGTTTGGCCGGGATAAAAGTAGCCTAAGATATTCACCAATAGAGTAGCTATGTGTGCAAAATATTTTATATTTGGATTACTACTTCCAGAAAACACTAATAAACAAACAATTTAACCTATTCATATTATTCGCTTGGATAAATAATATCCATAAACTGAAATTTACAGTTACGGGCGACAGTGTTTAGTCGCATTTCACCAAAGTGTCTAAAACTTATTTGTAAAAGAGGGTTAATTATTCACGATAGATTTAATCTATAGCATACAACCATATGCATTAATTTAACAATTCATGGACTACATGCATCCTTTATAAAAAAGTCGACACTGTTTATCGATGGCTATTATTATTCTATATTCAAAAGTTCTATAGAGCACTTGAATAAAGAATTTGCTAAACAACTCAGAGATGCCTTTAACTTTAGCAAAGTGCAACTGCAGTTTTGACGCCTGACTGTACATATAAATAAACTACATTCTGATTGTTTGTCTACTCAGAGAGCAAAAAATCGCGAACTGTAACACAATTATTCTACCTAGAACTGATTACAATTTATTATTAAGATTTGTCTAGAATACCTACTTAGCAATCTTTTTATAGCAACAACTATACATAACTACTAACATAAAATGTATGTACCTACAAACAAGTTACAACCATTTTTGTTTTCTTAAGGCGCGTCTACATTGGTAGATTATTCTAGTACGAGTAGTAGAGTAGCAATCAACCTGCCTAACATTTTCTCAACTATACTGGGGTCGGTACCCAGTCGAAGCGCTTAAACAGTGGGTAATTTAAACAAATGATACCTTAACTTAAATAATGAATAGGCTTAAGTATCCATTTCTGCTTGACCATATTATTTACGGTTGAACAGATTGTAACTTTGAACAACGTTTATAAATGAACCCCAAAATTTTAAACTGACTTTTTAGCATATCATCACATCATATTAGCGGTAGAATCATGTTAGTCGTAAGTCCATGGGTAATAAATTCTATAACAATTATTATATCATGACACCCAAGACGGAATACATTTGCAGCGTTAATTAGAACTACTTACGTCACTATGGTACAACTTAATCTAACAACATCGTACAACGATATCACGCCAGTACTCGCTTACTTAAACGACCATTCAATGAGCAAGAGAGGAGACCACCAAATTTATGAGAGACTCAGAGACGAGTCTCATGAATGAGTTCTTGACAGGTTTGATAATGAAGAACTAATTACCCTTTGAATTTTACTTAAAGTCGGTCTCATTTTAATTACGCTTCTAATCCAACGCCTTGCCCGTGCCTTTACAACTAAAGGCTTCGCAAAACATGAAATCGAAACATACCTATTGCTAAATATCTGGTTTATGAACTAACACATTTTGACACAAAATAAAGATTCATTTAAATTCAACGTGTGATGAAATGACTGGTTTCACTACACAACACTCTCTTCTTTAACCTCTATTTGGCACACTTTCACAACTAGGTCACTCTGTTTCATTCTGGATCAGGTATCACACAGTTGTCCCCAAACCGTACCTTGTCTGAGGGACACGGATCCCCACCAAGAGACACTCTGTCACCTGTATCACTCAGGTCTTCAAATCGTGAATGAATGTCAGGGTCACCCTTCTCAGGAATCTGATTCACATTCTTATCTGCTTCTTTCTTGATACAGTCGTTGACCTTGATCTTGATGTTAAGTTCCACTGTTCCAGGAGTGACACTGTTGTGTATTTCATTGATGGTACTCTTCTCGTAAGGTTTGATGGGCCTCTCAAAGGTGATGCTTTCGTTCGGGACTAAAGCGGGCGTTTCAACCACTCTAGATTTTGTCTGAATCTGTGAGTTCACTCCGAAGATCATTGCGAGTTGTTCCTTGGTCGGCACATACTCTGTATTCGGTAAGTTTCTTGCTGTTACCGCTGTGAGTAGATTTACGAATATTAGTAACATTTCCATTTTGAAAAGTACCGGTTTTTGCGAGGAGTGTGCGCGCGGTCACGGTCGGGGGGAGACTGTTTACCTCTGTGTGATGTCTTAGACTTATATAAAGTTTATATTATTATATTGTCGTGGTTTGCCGACGCACGTTGCGGCTTATTACGTTAAATTGTATCATTTGGCGGTAATATGAGTGATTAAGATAGAGCATCTGACATTTATGAGTTTATTTCTGTTAAACTAGGTACGTAAATAAATAGTAGGTAGGTACTGGAGAAATGTCTCCATTATGATGAGTGATGTTTAATTTTCTTGCGCAAATACGAGTTATAAATGAGACGACATGTGCGTAGGTACCTAATACAATGCATGACTACATAAAGGCTGGATGTTTGAAACAAGACTTTTTTTTATCACCACCCTTATTTATAACAACCTCGACACTTTATAACAATATTGTTGTTAATAATTGTTATTGCCCCCATTATGTAATTAGGTTCTTCATCATAAACAACGCATTCAGAAAGGTTTAATGGGACATTCGAGGTAACAATAGAACACTGACTCCTATGTCACAGGTTTCCCCTAGTTTAGGAGGCAGGGTTTCCATTATTTAAGCTAACTTTATTTATCTGAACTTGTTACCTAATTGCTAAGTACGTTTGTAATAAAGGTTATCTGTATCAATAAAGGTATATTATATTGTTAAATACATTCTGATATATTAAAATTTTCTATAGAGAATTCCACTCTTTTTTATAAAATGTCTCTGAGCAAATTCTATATTCAAATTATAATAGTTTTTTTTTAAAGAATGTGCTAAACGTAAACAGTGTCGATTTTTATGTTATGTTTGAATATAAATGTGCCAAGTACGTAGTTGCTAAACACTGCAGATATTAAAAAAAACCGGCCAAGTGCGAGTCGGACTCGCGCACGAAGGGTTCCGTACTTGGTAAATTGCGGTTTACGATTTATGACGTATTAAAAAAAAACTACTTATTAGATCTCGTTCAAACCAATTTTCGCTGGTAGTTTACATAGTAATGTACATCATATATTTTTTTAGTGTTATCATTCTATTATTTTAGAAGTTACAGGGGGGGGGACACACATTTTACCACTTTGGCAGAGTCTCTCGCGCAAACTATTCGGTTTATAAAAAAATTATAATAGAAACCTCAATATCATTTTTGAAGACCTATCCATAGATACCCCACACGTATGGGTCTGATGAAAAAAAATATTTTTAGTTTTAGTTTCAAGTATGGGAACCCCCAAAATTTTTTGTTTTATTTTTATTTTTGTGTGAAAATCTTAATGCGGTTCACAGAATACATCTACTTACCAAGTTTCAACAGCATAGTTCTTATAGTTTCGGAATAAAGTGACTGTGACATACGGACGGACAGACAGACAGACAGGCAGACAGACAGACAGACAGACAGACATGACGAATCTATAAGGGTTCCGTTTTTTGCCATTTGGCTACGGAACCCTAAAAAGGCGCACTATTTAAGTTAAATAATAAATTGGTGTATCATCCTAAAAGCCGTAAATATCGTAATAGTTTGTGACGTACCTTGACCGCAAAGATTAAAGAGGCAATTATTATGGTCATAATTATTTTATTAGTGACTCAATAAAATTGTTATTGGTTTTAAAACTGTTTAAAGACATAAAATATTCGTTGCAAATCTTTTTATTATTTCTTTGGAAGCCACGACGTACAACTGCCTAGTTTCTGTTTGTCATTTTTCTTTCTTTTGTTTTGTGTTAAATTTAGAAACGTAATTTTGTCTTTACTAATATAATTTCAGTGCTACTAATACTATCGTTAATGATTTTAGTTTAAGCTTATTAAAGTCGACCTTTTTCTATTTATTTAACGATAGGCTTGCGCTTGACTACCATCTCGCCTGATGGTAACCGATGATGTAGTCGACGGTGAAGCACGCTTGCCTAGAAGTAACCTAATCACTCTTGACTTAAAGACCCCTAGCTTGTAGTTCTAAGGAAAAAATTGATTTCTGTTGCAATAAATGGTTTTCCTTCCTCTTTCTTATATTCAAAATACTTAGTCTTTAAAATATTACAGGGAGAAATGTTTCGGCCTGGAGGCACAAACTTTTCAGTCTGAACAATAAAATAAAGTTTACTTTTTTGAATGGGCAGATTATTAAATTACGAGCCATTAATAATTCACTTATTACGTCTTTTTGATGCCATAATTAACTATTTAACGAGTTGACGAAAACTTGTAAAGATAAATCGCCGTGTCGTGAGCTCGTGACGCATCGAGCAGACATGCTCTGTGAACACGAGATGCTCTCCTGACGTGCTGTGTAATACCTAATAATAACGTGAGACCGTCACTTGTTTTTGATTATCATTTATCATGAGAACTGGAATCGTGTCCTTGGATAAGCTTGACGGTAAACCGGTCATATTTTTAAACAAAAATGTAACTATACTTCATAAAAGATAGCTTCATCTCTGCGACATATGTCAAACTGACGTATACGTTATTGTCACGTTACTGTTAGCCTGTCAAACGCTATTGTTACTGTCATAGATCAAGCTATCTTTTATGAAGTATACGTTCATCATTCTGCCCAACCGTTTATGAGGTTCCGTACCTGAAGGTTCTAAACGGAGCCCTATTACTCACATGTCCGTCTGTCTGTCTGTCCGTCGTCTGTTACAAAATTTTGTGCCGAAGAATTTTTATTTTCTCATTGACCTATGAACTTGAAATGTGGTTATTACCTAGATATATTTTATTAGGATCGTAGCAGGTGGCGTTCTGTAGTTTCTGCCTACCCTTATGGGCAAAAGGCGTGAGTTTATGTATGTATGTATTTTATTAACAAATGCCAATATAAAGAAGTTTGTGTCGAATGAGACAATTAAGTTAAGGCAACAATTCACATGCCTGTAACTTGCATGCTATTGTGACATTCACCAATCAGAAGTTATTACTCCACTGAGGCATGCAAGTTACTAATTCACTTTTATGCAAGTTACAGCCGCGTGAATAATTGTCGACTTTAATAATTTCTTAGTAGATTCCAAAAACGTTACTCATGGGAAAACTTAATATAATGTTTCCAGGATCATATCGTTGTAAGTTGACAATAAGACTTTCCAGCCATGTCCTAAGTGGTCACGAACAAGGTATTCCGTCCGTTGGGCAGAGGTTATCGCTGGCATCAGGACCCAAGACATCTTATTATTTCACTAGGTTTTACCTGTAGCTTCGCTTTTATAATACATTTTTGGGGATTAAAGCAAACAATGGTACTCGGTAATAGTTTAGGTTTTTTTATAAGCGAAAAAAAATTGGCAATCTAATTACTTAAAGAAATTACCTCGTACAAAGTTGCAAACAAACAATTTCATCTATACCAATACCAATATTATAAAGAGGAAAGATTTTTTGTTTGTTTGTGAGTTTGTTTGTTTGTACCGAATAGTCTCCAAAACTACTGGAACGATTTTAAAAATTCTTTCACCTATGGAAAGCTACATTATTTCCGAGCAACACAGGCTATAAATTATTTTCAAAAAAGTACAGATCAACATGAAAATTAATGTAACCCAAAGTAGCAAAATTTTGCCTATAAAATTCATTATTTGTCGTGCGATGAGAAAGCTATTGATGATACATACAATTATGTACTTCATGATTAAAGTACTCATTATTACCTACAAAAAAGGCTGTGAGAGAATATAACTAACTATCATATTTAAGTCACAATAGCAGCTTTTGTGTTCTAAATTTATCAGGTTGTCCGCCGCCGCCGCCGCCGTGCACCGGTACAAAAATTTGGTTAATTATTACGAGTATTCGAATAAATAGTTTAACAAATTGGTAGGAAGCTAGGGTAGAGTAAGTAGGGTATGTAGAGTAGGGTAGGGTAGGTAGGTAGGTTGATAGGTACGGTAGGTGAGTAGGTTGGTAGGTAGGTAAGGTAGGGTAGGTAGGTTGATAGGTACGGTAGGTGAGTAGGTTGGTAGGTAGGTAAGGTAGGGTAGGTAGGTTGATAGGTACGGTAGGTGAGTAGGTTGGTAGGTAGGTAAGGTAGGGTAGGTAGGTTGATAGGTAGGGCAGGTGAGTAGGTTGGTAGGTAGGTAAGGTAGGGTAGGTAGGTTGATAGGTAGGGCAGGTGAGTAGGTTGGTAGGTAGGTAAGGTAGGGTAGGTAGATAGGTAGCCGGTTGACGGGAGCGAAGCCACGGGGATCAGCTTGTCTCTATAAAAAGCCTGAGGAGCCAAGTCGGGGTAAGTAATATATGATATAAATACAAAATCCCTAATATTTACAAGATATAACAACTGAACCTATCATTTTATTTGATATAAGATCAGTTAACATAATAAACGATTGATATAATTTTAAAGTTACAAATTTTTATAAGCATAACATACATTGAATATAAAATCGTTAGATATACCACTTAAAAGTCACAAAACCTATTTAGTCTAATATGATAAAACGCCAGTTATAAAACAGTTGATTGTGAACATATGTGGTTTTTATTTCCCTGTAAAGAAACACAAAAACAAGCATAAACCATGCATGCAGCATGCAAGCAAGCATGCAGCATGCATGGTGTATATCACGGCTCCGGTGCTGCGGGGCTCCGGCGGTCCCTTGCGAGCTTATCGTCGCAGATGTGTTTCACGCTCACCACCGCGGCTTTGGCTTGCTGGCCTTGCTGGCCAGCCTCAGCCGCAGCGAGTGTTAAAACCACCTGCTCCTCAGCTCACGGGCCGCCTCGCCCCTCCGCGACTCGTTTTGCAGCGATTCGTTTCTGTCACGCCGCTCCCGCAGCACGCTCGCTTCCCTCGTTCGCCTTCGCGCGTTAATGGTCACTGTTCTTACCAAACCTAACCCAAATGATTCACCAACATAGAGCGGACCTAGCACTCCGCTCCGCTCCCGCCTTAACCTTCTAACCTAATATAACCCATCCGAGTCGGATTGCTTTGAATCGCGGTAAACGATAAACGATAGGCCCAATGATTTTCGATTAAATGAACGTTATATTCAATAAAGTAATACGAAATAAGTTTTAGGGTAAATAATGTTATATCTAAAAAAATTATATCAAGAGTTGGTATAACTCACGTTTTTTATGTCTTGTGAACGTTATTGAAATGAAAATATATTAAATAACTTAAGTTACTGTTTAGTGGATATTTGTATAGGAAGTATCGAAATTGTGCGATCATATTTTAAAACGGCTTCTGCTCTTGTTAAGTTGTCGTTAGCAGACCAAAATTGATAAGGGATATGTCTATATAGTGAATGACTACTTTGGAGAAAGTTTTTCATATTCGAGTACATGTGTGTGCTTTATCCACATAAAGACTCCCAAAAAGGCGCGAAGCCAAAATATGCAACGACCAATACAGAAATGGTTCTACGAGTTTCGTACCCGTAGCCTCCATTCGCGAAACATGAAAGACACTGCAGCTGCCTCAACAACACCGTGAAAATACGTTAACGTTTTAGTTTTTCATAGTCAATAGTTTATTATCATTTTATCACGCTCCTAAGTGCATAGAAAAAAAATAAAAAAATAGCACGCTGATGAAATGGAACAGTCAATAGCAGCCAGCTCCTGTTTCCAGTTTAAATACACGTCTATAATAAGCCCTAAAAAATTAACTGTGTCTACTAATTCAATCTTTTCTTTTTTAATTTGTACATTTATACTGTCATTGCTACGAGTTGTCGTCTTAAATAAAATAATGTTAGTTTTACTTGTATTAAGAATAAGGTTATTGGCTGTAAACCAATCGCACTACTTACTTTTTGTGAGGTCAATGTTTAAATTCTTTTAGAACCTGTTTTTTTTTTAAATTATTTTAAGGAATATAGAGACTTACTATTCAGAAGCAAGATCATTTTTGCTTTGGGCATAACTACTACTTTCAATGCAAAAAGAACTTTTTGAAACAAAACAGAACAAGATGTGAAAAGTAGCATAATCAGTTTATAATGTTACCACACCTGAGACACAGGCCTCCTCTCTGTGAGAGGGAGTGGGCTGTAATCCACCACGCGGGCCCTGTGCGGGTTGGTGGATGTCATATGTCTTTGAATTTTTGGTTCCAGGATAGGAATGCGAATTCCTCATGATGTTTTCCTTTACCGTTGTGAGAGCAGTGGTGATATATAGATATGAAATAAATGACACAAAGTAATGCACCTACCAGGGTTCGAACCCACGATCTGCTCATAAGTCGGGGATGTAACCACTTAGCAAATACTAATATAAAAATACATAAACAAGTTTGTCTTGCTTGTTATTCGGATGTGTGTGTGACAGCAAGTCTATTTTGGAACAGGAAAATGCCTCAAAAATGTGTAGGTATTAACAAAATATTATATTAATAATTTTTGATAGTAAATAATGGTTTTCCTCCTGGACTTAAACGCGCAAATAAAATAATAGATAATAATATAACATACCTACTAATTTGTCGGCACTTCTAAAGATTTCGTTCTGAAGAGAGATATGGTTTCGAATGACTCTGACAGATGTCAACTTGACATAACACTAGGCACTAGTTTTTGGGCGCGAACAAAAGGGTATCGGACATGAGATGGAGTAAGATGATGGCTGGTTGGATTGAGTTGTGAATTCGTGATAAAACCTAAGGAGAAATACAGTAAGAGTTACTGATTGTTCGTGTAGATCAAACTTCGTGCTTGGTGGAATTCAATCATTTACGTTATTCTCCAATACATAACGTGATTAGTTTCATTGTGACCTAGGCCTAAGCATAGAAGTTCGTTTGTCTAACTCCTAGCCCGAAGAGGACCCATGCAATTATGGCCTTTCCTGACAATTACATAGTCTTCCCCACAAATTTATATAAATAAATCTGTCTGTCTGTTTGTTTGTCATATTTTTCCCGCTTGCATTGCTGAACCAATTTTGATGAATTCTAATATAGATGGACTGAAGCTTGGAGAAGGAGGTTAGATTATTTTTTAATTCCGGGAGTATTTATGTTCCCTTGGAATAATTAACACAGGTGATAAGGTGAGGCCAATGACTAAAACTAATAATATATATTTGTTAGTAATACGCACAGTTGGAAATGGTAATTTATTTCTAATAGTACACAACAAAAGCTATTGTTATACATTGTATCAAGTAGGTATGTGTTTCGAAAATCCTAGAATTGTATTGAAATGTGGGAACATTTTACCTTGTTATTTAGTTACTTTTACGAACTGAGGTTATTTTCAAACTAATAATAATGTATCTTGAGGTCTGTATACGTCAATATGTTTGGCTATTAATTAGTGATTGACTTATTTCTTGTATACAGGATATTCTTTTGCCGTATTTCCTATAGGATACAATTCATGTTTTAACAGGCAGGAAAACAGGTCACTTCTGTAGTGCGTCCGGATAGTTCGCAGATGCGTAAGTACTGTGATTGCTTTTACGTAACATTGCGTAAAAAGTACTGTTCCCTGGTGCGCAGAGCGTGCATCATTGCAAGGTTATCGCACCGGGTGATTTACTGTTACATTTTTGTATTTTTTTTTGTATTAGTGCTCACCGGCGTGGTCGAACAGAAATTGAGAACAAAGTCCAAACAATTAGACTTATATATAGCACAGAAAAACAATAATAAAGTAGACGTTAATTTACCAAAATGTTAAATAAAAATAAAACACAGCAATCGGAAAATATACATCAAACTCTAGCTCCAAGATTTATTTAAATTAAACCATGTACTTTTGAGTTGTCAAGAGTCGACCAGTCAGAAAGATGAAGTTGAAGATAGTGTACATCACGTCACACCAATCCTAACAAATTATGTTCACAAAGTAATTGATTTAAAAAAAAAAGACTTGTGCGTAAATTTTTCGCTTTTATAGGCGGAATATTTACGTACCTAACCCTATCTTCCTGCCACAAGTCAGGTACAACCATAAACATAAAGAAATGAACTGTGGGGTGACCACAAACTCTTAGAGTAAGGTCATTTTGAGTGTGTGTAAGGGACAAATGTATATGACTTGTATACATATGTCTTTTTTTTTCTTACCTGTTCCTTAACTGTACGTCGCAGTGACGAAGGCGGCACTGCAAGCCTGTGACCCCAAAAATAAATCCCAATCAGAATTCTATAAATAGACAGTTCTACTGGCCGCACCATCGGTTTTTGTTGGGTAAAGGACAAATGTATACAAGTCATATACATCTGTCCCTTACACACTCAAAATAACCTTACTGTAAAAGCTTATGGTCACACCCCTGAGCGGATATCCGGGTGAGAAGTGAGTACAGTCAGGAAAATGTGCGAGACAAACTGATCGTGCCGCCAGTAGAACTGTGTTTTTCTAGATTTCTGTTTGGGCACGTCACAGTCCTGCAGTTTCACCTTCGTCACTGCGACGTACATAAGGGATAGGTAAGAAAAAGAACCCTTCCGACCGAATTTCGATCACGGTGGCAATTCTCAATTGAGATTAGCCGTCTACGCAGGAGATGTTAAGCGTGCGAGTTATTATCAAGTGTGTGCACAAACAAAGGTGCCTTTACTCTCATTGTCTGCATGTCCAACGGCATTACGTGCTTTCCAAGGCACGAGGGTTTCACGCCACTAACTCCAAAACTCCGAGTTGCTACTGAGAGAAATTCAAAGTCCTACTGGCAAAATCGAACAATTCTTTTTGACCGACCTGGGAATCGAACCCAGAACGCTTGGCAGTCTATTTTGTGTTGGTATTACCCAGTACATTACTCCATATAAATGTATGGCTAGTGTGAACGGTGGTGGGCGGTGTAGGGTTGAAGCGTGTTCACGCAAACCACACGTGCTCGCCTGTCATCCATCCATCACTCAATCACGTCGTACCACGCGGTATGGCGTATGTGGCGTGTTCAGCGTGCTTCCGGTCACTGGGCATACATGGCTTATTAAACGGTTTGTTTACGGTCATGGCGATTACGTGGGTGGTTATTTTCTAGGGGTTTAAGGATATTTGGTTGGTAAACAAGCCAACGGCCTACCCAGTTCTCGTACATAAAAACATTCATTTCAAGTCACAATATCATCTCGCTAAGAGTCAATGTGTAAAACTTGTTAAAGTGTTAGTACAGTACAACAATTTTTCTTAATAAAAAAATATTATTTATTATTCTTATAAAAACTTCGTGTTTATAGCTATTTTCTTAATGTCCCTCGAAAAACTTCGTGTTTATAACTATTTTCTTAATGTACCTTGGAAAACTTCGTGTTTATAACTATTTTCTTAATGTCCCTCGGAAAACTTCGTGTTTATAACTATTGTCTTAATGTCCCTCGGAAAACTTCGTGTTCATAACTATTTTCTTAATGTACTTCGGAAAACTTCGTGTTTATAACTATTTTCTTAATGTCCCTCGGAAAACTTCGTGTTTATAACTATTGTCTTAATGTACCTCGGAAAACTTCGTGTTTATAACTATTGTCTTAATGTCCCTCGGAAAACTTCGTGTTTATAACTTTTTATCTTAATGTCTCTCGGAAAACTTCGTGTTTTTAACTATTTTTCTTAATTTCCCTCGGAAAACTTCGTGTTTCGTCAGTCAAAAGTGCAGACTGGACGCTCTCAATCAACTTGGAAGTCTGATAGAAAGCCGACGCCAGACGAAACATGAAGTTTGCCGAGGGACATAAAGAAAATATTTGTAGGTGATGTAATCTAAAATACAGGAGTTTTTGACCGATTGAGACTGTGACGCGGATGCGAACTTTCTTCAAAAGTATGGGAATAATCTCTCTGGTGTTATTAGGTTACATTCACAGCGCCTATAATAACTAAGCGTATTCTGTTATATTAGAGGCATCTTCAAGAGGTGCGTTATAAGATCTTGCAAAAAAAAATCCTTTGATGAGGTAAGCAAACGTTAGGGTTGCTGGAATGGAAACTCTTCCTGAGACTGCCTAAGGCCTCGGCGTGGATTTTGCATTAATTATTCACAAATTTCGTCCTCCAACTCACTATTTAGTTCGCGTTTGTTTGCTCAGCCATTATTATATATTGGAAAAATAGTTTTTGAGTAAGCTTCAATTGCCTCTACACCAGTTACTATCAGCACATAAAACGCATTAAATATCAGTTGATCATAGACTCATGTCTATTTCTGTAGGAAGTAATGCGCACTCGGCTTGTTCTAATTTATCAAGTATTTAATTGTGGGCTAATTAACGATCCGCTATGAACTACTAATCATTTGTTTCGTGTTTGTCCTTATTGTAGTTTCCAGTATTATGTAGGACTCTACGTTTTAAGTATTATGTAGGACTCTACGTTAAGCCCGGATTTGTGAAATGCAGCTATCAATAAAGAACTGCGTAGTTCAAAATTGTTTGTAGGTATTTCCAATTAATCCTTAGAAAAAGACGTCGTATTTTATTATTCTATTCTATTCTATATTTAACAGCTAGCTTTTCGCGTTTATATCGTGCTCACATAACTTAAATCGTAGTACCGTGCTTTTTTCGTGTTTAAGGGCGCGTTTATTTGAAACGAATTAGTTCGCGCAAACTCAACACGTTTTCCTCACTGTTGACCTCGAATACCTATAGGCAACTATGTTGTTACTGCAAAACACGCTGTATTCATTTGACTTAAATTAAAATACCAAAGAAACAATACACACCGCGCATCTTCGTACTGTCTCAGGCCTCAGTTTAGATGACGCAAAAGTTTTTGTGTCCGCCGCTGCTGCATTTTATTTTCTTGGCGCGGATTTTATCCGCGTTCTGAATCATGACTGACACGCACGGCTGATAAAATGCCGCGTGATTTTTGTCTGTTTCTGCCCGTTCATGGAGCACAAAATATTCTAAATATTATATTTTAAATCGCGCCACGGTGCGGTGGATCCTGGAGCAAAACACAGCTTTGTTGCAGATTTTTTACCATGCAGTTTTTTTTACCGCAAATGCGAGCAGCTACATACAATTCTATATGTCGCAGAATGGGCGGCAAAAATTCGCGCGAGTGAAAATCACAGTGAGTGCTAAGCAAACCAATCACATCTTTACTTAAAACAAATGCAGTCACAGGAAAATCAAAGCATAAATAAATACTGTTTCCTCCAACTTCAAATGAAATTCAGTTTTTATATTTGATTCCTCCGTTTTACCTTTTTAACATTTCGCGCCGCGAGCGGTCACGGGTGAAGGTAGTGAGAGGGGGAGCTACAACAAAGCTTTGCTAATTGCTTGTAGATTGGAGGCAGGGTAGGCAACACACCCTACAGGTAAATGCATCGTTTCCTGACCACAGAGCAAGCAATCGTTGCGCCGGCAGCCATTACTAACAATACTCGTGCCCGCGCAATTTTCGCTGAGCATAAGTTTCGGCGTATCTACCGCAAGACTTTAGGTATTCAATACTTACGGACTACATTATTTGGAAAAAGAAGTTATACTTATTTTCATCAGCAAAAGAACTAAATTCAATTTGACAAGGTTTGGATGTTCAACAAAAATTAAAGGAAGAATATAGTAGCAAGGATGTAAAAGTCAGATACATAATAATTAATTCAGTAAATCCTAAATATGTTGGGAGAATAATATATTGTGAAACAGCGATTGAAATTATAAGTACATTTGATTAGATATTTTTAGGTCATATTGAGACACAAAGATGCCACTTAGAGCAGCTTCACAGTAAAAATCTGGTTCAATCAATCATCTACTTCCAGCTTCTGTTTTATTAACTACGTATACTTATCATTACATCTACATACTATATTAAACCTTTATTTAACTTTTACATATTTTTCTAGAACACAAAAACAGACATGAATCTAATTTTAGTATTATTTTTAGGATATTCAAGTTTTTACTTTATATTTTATATGTATGGAACCCTCTCAGGTGATGGCCTCCTCCAAAGATTTCCGTTTGTCTCTGTCTCTTACTAAATACAACGATTTAATTAACCAAGACTATAAACAAACACTACTAACTAAGTAATCCAAAAAATATAATGTTCAAAAATACGGTGTCGTAAACCACCTCCACATCGTTGTCCACTGGTATTGTGCCCGAAAGACTGGCAGCATTAATTGCCACGTTGCCTAACAGTATATAGGTATGTCATGGACCAAGTAATTAATCAAGGCACTATATATAATGCCCGGCAACATGAATCAAGTCAAGTCAAATCGGGCAATGTAATGAATACTAATTTAAGCTTAATTATTTTTCACATTGTCTGGTCATTACGCATATTGCTACGTTACTGTTGGGCGTTTAATATTAGCTGGTGAAGGAAATGAGTGGCATGATGTAGTTCCTTCCGTAAACATTTCTAATACACGAGAAAGTTCAAAACGGCACATTCCCAATCATCTTAGAATTATGTAAAAGCCAATGACGTTAATGTCGAACGAAAATAACATAGTATAGCTATGAATAGGCAATAAAAAGAGAAGTAATAGTTCACATCATAGTACAAAAACCAATCGGGTGAATCCGCCGGAAAATTCTCATTAGGCATATGTGAAGTAAATGTCATATATTGACTGAATTATTACGTCAATTGCAGAGGAATAACTATGTGACAGATAAACCTATTCTGTACCATAATATCACTATATATAATCCGCGTTCCAAGCGTAAACAGTCTCTGTCGGCGGTGAGTGCAGTCGCTCCTTTTTTTCATAAGTTATTGTGACTAGAAATCCAGGTATCTGATTTACAGTATTTTAACAATGGAAATGATCACTGGTTTATTCCTGATACTCATCAGTACCGTAGGAGCCAGGAACATTCCCGTCCATTTGGACCAACCTTTAGAACTACCACTAGTATTTGCTGATGATACGAAGACTCCTCTCGCTACAAAATTCCTCACTGGGGAAACTGAAGAAAGTATAGTCGACGTAGCAGATCTTAGACTATATTTGAACAAAAACAACGACGGTAATGAAAAAAATTAAAATATTTTGGTTCTGTATAATGACATCAATGAAAGAATGGATACCCATGAGTCAGCAAGTTATGAAGAGAAGAAAATGAGAAATATCAACCAGAAAAAGGAAACGGATAGTGTTGTAAGACCCGCGGAAGCAAGAGACGTACAGAAGATCAAGAAAGCTGAAAAAGCGAAGTTTGAAGTCAGGGCTTTTATCGGAGTAAACTACTGTCCTACAGGCACAGTAAGATTCGGCACCGAATGTCGGGCAGAAGTTTAGGATTATGATGAAAATAAGAATTCGGAAAAAAGCTATTGCCATATTGTGTTGATTAACATAATTTATTTTGTAGTCATTCCATGTACTTTATGTTGTAAAATTTCGTTGAATAGTAACTTATTGTTGGCTAGTGTTTAACTAATTTTAGAATTATTCATTTTAGTTCATGCTATATTGGATCAACTGGGTTTTTATAATATACAAAGGCTTTATACAATTCATCATTTATTAATTAAGAATAATCGTTTAGGTACCTATATTATATATCGTTACAGTTCTGTGCATTAATTTTTTTTCAGTGTTTTCCCCATTTGTGAATACACAATTTTTCTTACAAATAATGTTTTCAATATTTCCAACCCTTACAAAACACACAACATGCCACGTAACTGGCATAATGTCGGTGCACTACAGTTGTTATCTGCTTAACCTTTCGGGGAATACAGGCGTGATGTTATGTATGTTCTACTCTTACAAAATAACATTTAAACAATTCATGTAATGAATTATTACTATACATTTTACGGTTGATAACAGAAGTAATATGTTATCTAAGCCTAAATTACCAAAAAAGACGCGACGATCAATATAGTACATACGTTCAATTTGTTCAGGCAAGACACTTCTGTTAAAAAAAATCTTGCGTTGGTATTAAGTTGTAAAAGATTGCTTAAATGATTGAAATCCTACCTTTTAAACTAGATGAAATCTTTGCCTGAAGTCAGTGATCTACTTCTTCATCATGTTTGAATTTGCCTTTTCTGTGTGTATTGTTCGTTAACTCGTAGTGTATTTTTAATTACATTTTATCGATTAGGGAAATAGGCAAACATTTTCAAAAAATACTATTTGCTTTCTTCTCGGTATAAGATCATTCAGTTTAAAATGTGTGTCTCAAAGCAAAGTTCTAAAACTTCTATTGCATGTTGACTTAATTTTTGTATGCCTACTAGGCAGGACATAATGGAACTGCAATTTACCTAACATCTGTCTGTATAACCTATGCCCACAATAAAAAGATTTCATTTGATTTCATCTATTAAATTTATGAAATTATCCCATTAGCTCAGTGTTACTGGAAACACAACGGAAGGAAAAACGAATTCAGCATCGCCTAATGGCCATTATGTTTCACACATACATAGCAACAATTTAACCACGTACATTACTAATAAGCTTAAAATAGTACACAAGGAATGCTATATAAACCGGAGTCAAACAGTTCTCGTGACCAGAAACCAAGACATATTTACCATGGAAGTAGCTGCTATAGTAATTCTGACTCTTTTTGTGACTGTAGGAGCGAAGGACATCCCCAAATATAAGTTGTCAGAAGGACTTTTGGCAGATGAGCAGCCGTTTGAGGACATGGCACCTCAAAATACAAAGCCTAATGGAAAAAATCTTGAAGACGACGTTGTAACTTTTGAAAATTTGAAACCAACACAGTAATTGGACGTTTTAGAAAGCGTTGGAGATATGGTGGAAATAATAGGCAAGGAAACAGCAAAAGTAAAGCGAATGGCACCGTCTGCAGGCAAGTTGAAAAACTGAAAGATGGTTAATCAGGCGTAAACCAACAGACCATTACTTTTTCATTTAATTTAACATTTAAATACCGCACAGAACGAGACAAATTAGCTACATTTAAATAATATATTTTGAAATATTCGAAACTCGATTGTTTTTAATTGAAATAGGACGGGCAAAGGAGGAAATAAAATTTAAGGCAGAAAAGTCCCAATTATGCATTAAATGTTTGGCCATAATAATTGATAAGCTTAAAATAGCTCACAGGAAACCGTATATAAACCCAACATAGTATCACGAGGCAAATATTAGCAGTGAAAGAGTGGCCGAATAAGTTCTTGTGACAACCAGCCATCCAGATAACGATTGAACCTTCCACGATGAAATTGATCTCTATAGTGATTTTGACAGTCGTAGTGATTGTTGGATCAGAGGACGATAAGGAATATATTTTACAAGAAGGGATTATGTCTGTTACGCTACCAGTTGGAGATCTAGCTGAAACAGGAGGTGTATCATTAGAAGAAAAAAAAGAGAACAACGATTTAGAAGCACCTGTGGAAGAGACAGATGGAGAAATTTCCAAAGTATATCCAGTGCCACATGCAGGCGGAGAGACAAGAAAACTAAAACGTGGCGAATGCGAACCCAATATCAACTTCAATAAAAACATCACTGAACTGCACGCGAGTGATTTCAAAGAGGGGCCACTGCTAGAATTAAAAAAGAATGAAAAACCTAATACTATAGTGATCGATTGGCCAGAGCCACCATCGGAAGAAAAGATTCTACCACATGAAACATAATTTTGAAGAAAAGAGTTTATTAGCACCAGTTATGAAGCTTATGGCATATAAAAAGGCAAAACTAATTACAAATAGGGAAAGTACACGTAACATTCACGCAATTCGGCCATTCCTCAGCATAATGCTAAACTCGAAGATGACTTTGAAGCAGAACATTGCAGCGTTACCTCGGTGCAGATGCACTATGGAGTTAGGATATATATGCTGAACGGCTGAAGTTGGTGACATACCGATCCTACGTACCGATCCCAGTGCTTTTATATAATTTGTTTTGTGCTTCAATCAGGTGTGAACTCAATTTTACATATGATCATTTAATTTTGACTTGATATTTTCAAAGAATCATCATTTATGCTTATATAATATTATTGTACTGTGCTTTTAATAAATTATCCTCAATAGTTGTACAAATTTTGTATCTGTAAGTTTGTGGAACAAATAAATGTATTATTAGTATTCTGCTGTTTAATAATAACTCGTACGTGCTGTTTAATAATTCAGTGTAGTTTCATTTTCCTGTTCCAAATATAATATCCTTCCTACTGATTAAATTTCGGTCACGGCGGCCAATCGCAACCGGGCCTTATACATAGCTAACTTTGTAGGAGAACTCGAATACAGGGTGGTTATGTTAGGGGGCAGTAAGGCCAGGGCCAGAGGCTTTAGACAAGTGACAATCTATCCACGAAAGCATCGCGATGGCGACTGGTAAGATGTTGCCTTTGTCGGCCGTGTTACTACCAATCTTACTACCAGTAGTAATACTGGTAATTTGATTCCCTTTCTTACTACTGCAGTAGAAAGTTGTTAGAAAGGTAATTACAATTTCCTCTTGTTACTACCAATGATAATAATAAAGAATATGGCGAGATGATGCAAGAAGGCCTATATGATTCGATGCCACATACATAACTTATGAGGGTGCTGGTGTTGTATAAAATTGGTGAGACTCTGCGCATCTGCCTGACGTCATGTATGGGGCAGTGAAGGACGGTCCTTCTCTATCCAGGATGTCGACAGATTCAGGAAAACAGCGAACCTATAAGAATCGAGCGTGGAATATTTCAGGGCGACAGTCTGAGTCCTATGTGGTTTCGCTTAGCCCTGAACCCTCTTGAGTACACTGCTGGATGGTTCGGGCCTGGGCTATCGGTTGAGAAGAAGGTCAGGTCATATCACACCTCCTTTACATGGATGACCTTAAGCTCTTTGCCCCCAACAACTTGCAACTGATGAAGCTTCTAAAGGTAACAGAAAACTTCAGTGACGCCATCAGGACGGAATTTGGTGTGGACAAATGTGCAGTCATGCATGTAAAGCGAGGGGAGATTATGGTATCCCTTTCCTCAACCGAAACTTACAAGTATTTGGGTATGTCGGAAGCACTAGGCATCAATGCTACTGACGTCAAACAGTCGTCGCTTCTTTGGTCGCTTGAAAAAAGTACTAAATATTATTTTATCGCGCGGGAACAAGGTGCGCGCCTTCAACGGCTGGGTCATGCCGGTCTTGATGTTCTCTCTCAGACAGAACTTGACGCCCTGGATAGGAAAGTTCGCACATTGATTACAGCAAAAAAAAAACGATTTACTAAACCTTCCAAATCTATAGCTCAATATCTTTTCTCCATATTTAACAATACCTAGTCCTGCACCAACCGGTAATTGGTGAGAGTCAAAATGGCGGGTGTACCATAGCGAATTAAATTATACCAATTACCAAAGAAATGTACCTAAAATATACTTTATTGTACCTAGATCTAAAAAATCTGTACCTCCTTCAGAACGAAATTAAGGTACACCCGCCAGCCATATTGACATCAAGATGTCGGGTGTTCCGTAATATTTTATTATTTAACCATTAAAACTATGAAGGAAAAGGGAATCAGTAATAGCGTAACAGGGGATAGAACGGTATGCAAGAAGAAAACATGTTGCGCCGACCCCAAGTAACATGGGATAAGGGCAGGAAGATGATGACTCATAAAATATAATTACACCAAAAAAATGTACCTAAAAAGAACCTCAAGTAAAAAAAACACACTTAATCAGTTGGACAGTTCCTGAGAAATTACGGGGATATTCATCGGATGGTGTCACATACATAGATATATCTAACAAGATCCCTGCGAGTTGGCTTTGGCCCCTAGCACGCCTTTCAAAGATCCGGGACCCCAGAGTACCGAAATTGTTAAACAAATATAAAATAGTATTAATAATTGTAGTTTTTGTGGCGAATAAACACTTTTATTTCTTTTTTCTTTCATTGGTAGTAACAAGGGGAAATCGTAATTACCCTTGTAACAACTTACTACTGTAGTAGTAAGAAAGAGAATCAAATTACCAGTATTAGTACTGGTAGTAAGATTGGTAGTAACACGGGCGACAAAGGAGATGTTGACCTCTTCCCAATGTGAAGGAAGATGTTGATATCTTCCCAATGTGAAGATTTTAATATCTAGTGACCGACCGAAGATTCCGTTTCGGTTTCGGCAAGTTTCGGCAAAAAATCTAGGTTCGGCACCAGTTTCGGTTTTGGCAGAAAATCGAACCCACGGCCGTACCGAAACTGTGCAATCGTGAATTATCGCGGGTCGCTCGGTTGACTTCGAGAGAGTTTGTGACTTCGTGTCTTGTTTGTCACCTCTCACAGAGAGGTCTGTGTCCCAGCGGTGGGAACATTAATAGGCGGATGATGATAATGTATCACCCGCCATCGTCAGCTGTCAGATCGTCGGCCGGTCCAGCGTGATTGAGTTTGAGTTTATGTGTTATTTCTCGCGCATAGTGATTAGGTAATGAGGTCCTTTTTACCGACTTCAAAAAGAAGGAGGTAATCAATTCGACACGTATGTATGTAATATTGTTGGAATTGCCCAATATTCACGTACCTATGTTACTCTAATTGGGCTTCTAAACATGTGTGCTAATATGTTTATATTAACTTTAAAACTTTCGCGTTTCATAATTGAGAAACAATATATTACAGGAGTTTAACGCGATGATTTCGATAGTTTATTTACCTATTTCGCCCGACGTTTCGGCCGTGTTGTTGTAACCTCCGTGGTCCCGGGTAGGCTGGTGTCTCGGTGTATTGTCTCCGTTTGGGGCTAAATATAGAAATCATCGCGTTAAATTCCCGTGATATATTGTTTTTCTGCTAACATGTTTGTTTGTAAGTGTATGTTTGTCCACGAATTTCTCAGGAACTACTTTATCGGATCGTGACCATTCTTTTTTTTATTGGATAGGATATGTCTCAACTTGGGGAATAGTAAGTTTCATCTAAATCAGTTCAGCAATTTTCAAAATATGGAACATACAATCGAACTCCTTAGCGACTAACTCACGAATGTGTGTGTGTAATTTGAGTTATTTTGTCAATCCTTTAGGTACCTTGCTCACTTTTTAGTGATGGTGTAATAAAACTAAAAAGAGAGATTATTATGTATATAGGCTTATAAATGCCTAGATGTACGATGTATGAATATGTGGATTTCGTGGCTAAATAACACAGCCGCACGGGTCGATCTTCAACGTCAAGCAAGGCTTTCCAAAGATTTTCTGTGGATAGGTGAGCATTCAATACATACCGAGACTCCTCCGTGCCTTGGAAAGCACGTTAAGCCGTTGCTTCCGGCTGTTAAAAGAACATCTATAGCGGTCGTTACAGGTAGTGGGATTTATTTTGATTTTTTTGGTGGGCAATCGTTTAGTGACTTCTGCCGCTCTGGGTAAAGCGCAAAGTCGTGTCAGACTTTTACTGACTTAAACCTTCCCGTGTTCCTTCAGTTGCATGAGCCAGGGCTAACAATTTTGTAACACTTACAAAATTATCTGTGAACCAGACAGGCATCGGCCCTAGCGGACCCCGAGCTTTTGCTGACATCTCTAGGAGGCGCGTGTGAAAAACTACGCGCCGCGCCGTTGACTCGGGTCAGGTCCTTATCGGACGGCGAGCTATCCATTACTCGCTGTCCGCAAGCCCGCGTGGACGGAAATTGGCTTGCGACTGCCGACGCCCAGGGCGTCTTCTGCGGTCCTGCGGCCTCCAGTTGTGTCCGGTGAGGATCTGCGTCAGGCGGAAGTTACGGACGCCGCCGTGGTACCTCTCAAGCCACTCAAAGAGTGGCCTTATCGAGTTAGTAGGACCTGTGGGCCTATTCCGAATTTTTACTTGTGCTCGATCGCTTTAACGTAAAACTTCTCTTAAGTAAATTTGTATACAAACAAATGGTTCTTCATTACTGTCACCAGACGGCGGGCGCTTAACCAGTTTCTGTATAAATTGACGTTCACATTAACGCTATGGAGCATGGAGTAAAACTAGCACTAAGCCCACTGAATATCTGACACCAGTCTTGCCAAGGTACTTCAAATCACCAAACAATAAAGCAGGAAACAGGAACTACACCAATACGTACATACATGAGAGCAATATCAAATATTGGTGGGAAAACTATGGCGCCGGATATTACGCGGTACAACACACATAGTGTAAACGTGGAGTGAATGCTAAGAACGCCATATTTGTATGAGGGCCATACAAATGTGTGACATCTGCAAGTCTGAAGAGCTAACTGCGGGTTTTACTGCCACATAAATATCATCTATGTGCATATTTAAAGTAAAACCATAAAAATAGGCAGACATAGGAAAGCTGTCGACAGAAGTGTGTGAACAACTGTGTTTTCCTTCTGTCACACAAAAAACACAGTTATTCTGTCACACGTCACATCATCATGTCGATGACGCTGTCACATTTGTTACAAGATCTTCGCTTCTTGTTTTAATAGTTTGATTAGACAAAATAAATATTATTTAGCGCTGCAGTGAACTTTAGTTGTAACTCTCCAGCATTTGAACAAATGATTTTCATGAATGTTCTTGTCTACCACACCGGTAGAAATATGTCAATGTTTTACTAATCGCTATCGCTATCACGTCGCTGTCGTTGATGGAATGTCACTTGTCTAGGACCTAAGAGATAACGATGTTGATCTGTGTGGCAGCTTAAACCACAAACTCATTAATAAATTGAATAATAACTCGTATAAACATAATTTAATGCATTCTTATCAGTATAAGTTCATCTCAGATATTCATAGTGCTGATTGCATGAATTAATATGACTAGACGTCATTAAATCTTACTCTTACTAATGTTATTGTTAGGGACCTTTCTAGGACACTTTAAATTAAAGATCAGTGGACTGTATAAACTGATGTATTGTAGGTACTATATTATAAATAAATGAAATGCACGTGTGTCTTCGTCGGAGCTCGGTAGTGAAGTGGCGGGCCCCTAGGCACCGCGTCCCGCGCGCCCGCGCCCCCCGCCTCCTCCAACCGTCGCCTGCGCCGCCGGCCGTAGAAAGCGCCCGAACATCCTCCCCGGGTTGAAGGCTTCAAGTAAGAGGGAGTGGGCAGACATTGTTGTAGGCCCGCACCATCGTCCCCTTCTTCGTCTTCAGCTCCACCACCCGCGTGGTCCCGTCGCTCCCAGGAAAGACCTGGATGACTCGCCCCAGTGGCCACATCAGTGGCGGAAGTCCCTTCTCTTTGATGAGAACGAGTGCTCCCACAGATAGCTGCCCTGTCGAGGTTGACCATTTTGTTTTTTGCTGAAGCAGAGAAACATACTCTAAGTGAAACCGCTTCCAAAAATGCTGTTTAATGTGCTCCATTCTGTGGTAGCGCTCCAGTCGCCCAATGGTGAAATCAGTCACCTGTGGATGCGGAACGGACATAAGTGGTCGCCCAATTAGAAAGTGTGAAGGAGTGAGGGCAGAGAAGTCTAAGGGATCAGAGGAAAGAGGGGTAAGAGGACGAGAATTTAAAATGGCCTCTATTTGAGTCAAGCACGAGGCCATCTCTTCATACGTAAAATGAGTCAAACCTAAAAGCCTCTTTAGGTGATGCTTTGTGGATCGGACGGCAGCTTCGGCAATGCCGTTAAAGTGAGGGGAGTATGGAGGCGTGAAAGTAAACTTGATACCTTGTTGAGCAACTTCGAAGACAAGGTTGGAATCTTGTAGGAATTTACGGAGCTCGTTATTTGCACCTACGAAATTGGTGCCGTTATCTGACAGGATGCTTTCGGGTTTACCACGACGAGCCACAAAGCGACTTAAGGCAGCCATATAAGCTTCCTTCGTCAGATCTGTAACGAGTTCGATGTGAACAGCTTTGACACCAAGGCAAACAAAAATACAAATATACGCCTTTATAAGCCTACACCCTCGACCTTTGCGATCAGCTATCAATACTGGCCCGGCATAATCAACGCTGCACTTTAAAAACGGGTATTCTAAATGTGTCCTTGAGGAGGGCAGTTGACCCATTGAGGGTTGCACGATTTGACATCTATATTTAAAACATTTTATACAATTTTTAACAGTGGACTTTGAAAGGTTTCTGCCGCCAAGAGGCCAATACGTTTGCCGAATGTTAGCCAACAATAACTGAGGTCCAGCGTGTAAGAAATCGTAATGATACTTACAAAATATTATTTTAGTAATGTGATGCTTGCCACATAACAAGATAGGATGTTTGACGTTGTAGTCATATGGCGAATTATCAAGCCTCCCGCCTACGCGAACGAGACCGTCCGTGTCTATAAAGGGACTTAGGGAAATTAGCCTATTTTTACTACGCAACGGTTTTCCTGATTGCAATAAGGCGTACTCTTCAGGAAACATATCCATTTGGGCATGACGCATAATGAAGTTGAAGGAGCTGCTAAGTTCTTGAATGGAAAGGGGATCACGAGAACGATTATATTTATGTTTTAAATTGTATATAAATCTGTGTATATAAGCAACTACTCTATGTAAATGATTAAATTTAGAATATTTGTGAATTAATGATTTAATGAATGATTGATTTCCCGAAATTATATTATTATATGAGTGATTATGAGAAGTATGATCATTGAAATGTGATGATACTACTTCAGGTAGATCCTGTTTCACGTTCTCATTGGGCATTTTTGGCCAATATATTTCATCTTCCAACAAAAATTTAGGACCTGACCACCATAAGGAACACTCGCTGATAAGGTCAGCCTTCAGCCCGCGAGAAACAAGATCTGCCGGATTTTCCTTAGACGGCACGTAGCTCCACGTATGCTCTGTAGTGCTTTCCTGAATTTCATCGATGCGATTACGAACAAAAGGCTTTAATGTATTTGGTGCCATGGCAAGCCAGCTTAACACTATTGTCGAATCGCACCAAAACCGGCATCTACTAACGGGCTTGGTGAAGGATTTCAGTACATTAGTACACAGTCTTGCTCCCAATAAGGCTCCACATAGCTCTAGCCTTGGGATAGTTGTTGGCCTGATAGGTGCCACACGATTTTTAGAGACTAGCAGTTGAACTCTTACTAACCCATCCTTGTCCATAGACCTAATGTACACACAAGCACCATACGCCTTTTCGGACGCATCTGTAAACACGTGAATTTCATTAATTGTAAGGTTGTTGCATGAAACCCATCGAGGCATTTTAAGGGTGTTTAAACATGAAAGACCATTTACAAAGGATACCCAAAAACTATGAATGTCATCAGGCACCATCTCGTCCCAGTCACATTTAGCCAACCATAGTTTCTGGATGACTATTTTAGCCTCGACAACACAAGGACCAACAAGACCCAATGGGTCAAATATCTGACTAATCACCGATAGAATCTGACGTTTTGTGATTTGTTTGTTGGTGTCGATGCATATTGAAAACGCCAGAGAATCAGATTCACATAGCCAATATAGGCCTAACGTTTTAGAAGACACGTTTCTATTCTCTGATAAGTCCAACCTTTTAGAATGCCCTGAAATACCTGCGTGCGTACTAATAAAAAAGATCATCCTGGACAGTGGGACCTACCATTTGGATATCGTTCAGCGATATTCCAGATGTAGTTGCAGCTGATGCATCAAAGACTGCCCGGAGCTTTGTTGTTGCACTGGATTCCCTGATGACCCCATGATGTGGCAAAAAGTACTCACTGTGGTCACCTGAATGAGGTTTCTTCTGCGATTTATTCATTGTCATATGGCCCAAACTCTCATATTCCTGCATAAAGGCGACATACCTCTCCTTGAAAGCAGGATCACGTTGGAAACGACGCTCCAATGATAGGAACCGACGCTTGGCCATTTCATAAGATTCACCTAACACACTAGGGTCATTCTTAAGAGGTATCGTAACAACAAAACGGCCATGTTTATCACGCGTCGTGTTACGGCGAAAGCTCTCTTCACAAGCTCGTTCTTCTTGTGACAAGGAGTGCTTAGAAGACACGGAATCAAATTCCCAAAATTTATGTAAACTATTATTTAATTCGTCAATTGATACATTACAAAAATGTGACTGTACCTTCGTTGGTGGATATAATGGAAGAGCCACAGAGCCTGATACAATCCACCCGAATTTAGTCTCCCGTAACTTGGGCTGATTTTTTCCTAAATTGATAGATGCAGCACATAGGACATTCCAAAATACTTCTGCACCGACAAGTATGTCTATTTCTGACGGAACATTGAACGACGGATCGGCCAGTTGCAAATTCGATGGTATCGGTACTTTGCGTATGTCAATCAAAACAGACGGCAGCATGTTTGTGATTGTCGGTAATACAAAACAATTTACATTTGTTTTATAGCTACCGCTGTAGGATTCGATAGTTAAAATGCAAGACTGTGTACTAGATGTAATCTGACTATTGATACCTGTAACCGTGGAACTCGTGCTACGTCGAGGCAATCCTAGCTTATCGCATAGTGTCTGCGTAATAAAGTTGGCTGTGCTACCATTATCGAGGAGTATCCTGGCGGCGACCTTCACACCGCGGTTGTTCACCACTCGCACCAGCGCTGTGGACAGTAAAACATTGGAAGTAGTATACTGTGTTAAGGCAACATTATCTAGTGTGTCTTTTTCAGAAGAGCCACTTCCAGAAAGGTCAGTAGGTAAGGCAACACTACTGGGCATAGGATCTTGAAATTGGGTTGGCTTAGAGTCTTCAACATGTAAAAGAGTGTTATGCTTGCCTTTACAATATTTACAACGCGCTAATCTACATTGCTTTGTTAAATGTCCAGTACGCAAACAATTAAAGCAAACTTTAAACTGTTTTGCTTTAGATATACGATTGTCTACAGTCAGATTACGAAATTCTTCGCACGTATACAAAAGATGATTTTTGTTGCATAATGGACACATTAATTTATTATACTTATCCTGATTTTGATTACTACTATGATTTGTTTCTACTATTAATGCTTTATGTTTATTTTCTATCTTGTTATTTTTATTCTCTGGATTACATGTATTTTTATTATATTCTAATGTTTCTAATAGATCAGCCTTTTTACTCATGAATGAACAAAATTGTGATACTGTGGGTTTCTGTGATAAGGTGTTACGATGGGCTTCCCAATCTCTACTGGTGATAGGATCTAATTTAATGGACATCATATAAACAATCAGCGTATCCCAGCTCTCCGTAGGCTCGTTCAATGTTTTAAGGGCTCTCATATTTTTATTAATAAGGTCAACTAATCGACGCAGAGCACTGCACGATTCCCTCAAAATGTGTTCAACATCGAACAATGCCTTCAAGTGATTATCTACTAAAAGCCTACTGTTATCAAAGCGATCACATAGTAACTTCCACGCCATCTCATAGTTATCACCTCTAAAGTCGATATTTTTAATTACTTCTAGTGCATCACCTTTAAGTGATGCACGAAGGTAGTGGAACTTACTAATTTCGTCTATGCAACTACTATTATGTATTAGTGATAAATACGTATCTCTAAACTCAAGCCAGTACTGATAACCACCATCGAAATTAGGCAAATTAATCTTGGGTAAGCGTATAAAATTACGTTGTTGGCACGATTCACCTGTTTGCTTGTTCACTGAACCCGCTACAGACCCATAGTCACTGGCGCCGACCGTGACAGCTAGCAAGCTGCGCGCCTGCGCTACGAGGGAGTGGAAACGCTCCTCAAACTTGGCCCGCTCGGCATACGCCTCGTCCGGCTTGTCCAAAAGCACCTCGATTTCCATCTGTAAGTCATCAAATTGATCGTATATAGCCTCAAATTTATTAAAACGGCTCTCCAACTCGATGCGTTGTAAGTCTGAAATCGATTTACAACTTTGAAGTACATTCAGATAGTTGGCGAAATTTGTTAACTTGGCTTTCAAAGCACTACGCTTTCTAATAAGAAGTTCTTCTGTGGCCATAATGAAAGCTAGTAGCAAGATAAATATATACTGTTAAAAAGTTAGCAAAGTATAAAGACGTTATAAGTCGTTAAATTTGAACAAAGGAAAAAGATAACGGCGATGAATACGCGTGACCTTGAAGTCACTAGCGGCGACGGCCAGCTGTTGTGGGTAGGTACTTATGCGCTCAGCTGATGTGACCGTTACTAACGGTATTGGCAAGATAAGCAGTGCGTAAGCGCAATACAAGTGTGAAGAGAATAGCTACTGCGATGAAACACGTGTTGGCTCAAATGTAAGGTGAAAAATAGTATGATTATAATATTTTACGGAAAATAACACTTAAGAAATGTTGGCAAAGGATCTAGAAGGGAAATAATTGGAACAAACTCACAAAATATCCTGATCCTTATCCTTAGGGTGAACTGATTTTTATCACTCGAAGCGATGACTCGGCAACAATCTACTAATCCAGCAGATCTGGTATGCACGGCGTCGTATTTCAAGACTTCAGTGAAGTTGTCGTAGTTCTTCGTGACTTCAAAAAAAACCGTTTCTCCGATGACTGGGCGATTTCAAATTTAAGTTGTCGTACTGCCAGTAGCCAACGTACTAGGAATATGATATCCCAAAACGCGACTTTGAAGAGGCTCGATGGACCAAAATGTTAGGGACCTTTCTAGGACACTTTAAATTAAAGATCAGTGGACTGTATAAACTGATGTATTGTAGGTACTATATTATAAATAAATGAAATGCACGTGTGTCTTCGTCGGAGCTCGGTAGTGAAGTGGCGGGCCCCTAGGCACCGCGTCCCGCGCGCCCGCGCCCCCCGCCTCCTCCAACCGTCGCCTGCGCCGCCGGCCGTAGAAAGCGCCCGAACAGTTATAAATGCGAAAAGAAAGATCGATGTTAGATGTGTGTATGTTTGATACTCAATTACGCCAGAACGGCTGAAAGGATCTGGATAAAACTTGGCAGAGATATAGATTATAGTCAGGAATAGCACATAGAATAATTTTAATACTTTTAAATAAGTTCCCTCGGGATAATTCGATAATCGACTTTAAGCCGCTGGCAGAATCTAGTCCCTCACAAAAATCTTCCTGTGCATCATCATTCGAAAACATGTGATGTGTCATCCACCAACCCGCACTGGGCCCGCGTCATGGCCCATTCCCTCCCACCGAGAGGAGGCCTGTGTCCCAGCAGTGGGAACATTAATAGGCTGATGATGATGAAATCTGATCATTTTAGAAAATGATGATATAGGTACCTACAGGAAAGAGCGGATGTGACGCATATTATTTTAACTTAATTTTGTTTTTGTTTTCGTTTTTAATGGTTTACGCCACATTTAAAAAAAAAACTGTCTTTATTTTCTTTCGTGCCACATTTCCTGCTCAATGATGACCAATCACAGAATACGTCAGACTTGCCCCGCTGTCGGTGACCTTTTTCATAACCATTTGTAATAATTTACATCATTTTGATGACGTTAATACTTCGTAATACATACATTCTTGTTGAACTATGGTTGATGACATGACGCGTTGGCGGACCAAGTGCAGGTCGGGAAAAATGTTGTTAGGTTATTCCATATTGAACTTTATTTTATTTTTAATTGTATTCTTAATTACCACTTTAATTTGACATTTGTCAATATTAATTAATATATTGTAATGAAAGTATGTGGGCATTCCGGCGAAGGCGAATAGGAAGCCATTTGAGCTTGGTTCGAAATTCAGAAACATGGTCATACTTGCGCAAGCCAAATATAAACCTGTTACAGAGATTCTTTTTATATAAATTATAGCTTTGCAATAATTATAGAAATAGCTATTAGAATGGATATGGGTCTGTATTCTGTAATTTTTGACATCGTTTCGGTTCCACTTCCTTCACCATTTTCCTTTCCTTATCCCATGTTACTTGAGGTCAGCGCAACACGTTTTCTTCTTCGATACCGTCCTGTTTCCTGTCACGCTATCACGGACTCCCTTTTCTATCATATCACTCCTCACACAGTCCTTCCATCTTTTCTTTGGCCTTCTTCTCCCTCTCCATCCATCCACATTTATATTCATAATTCTTTTAGGAACATGCGTTTCATACCTCCTCATCACAAGAACATACCAGGACAAACGGTTTCCTTTCAACTTTTCTGTCAGATTATTCTCTTCTGTTAGGTTTCCTAAGTGGGGCCGGGAAGATACCTATTGTGAAGCAAAGGCTTAGTGGCTGAGAATAGGGACGATTTCTTGAATTATGTGTTCAAGAAGCCACTGGAAACATTATCCACCAGGTGCGCTATCTGATTTAGGCGCATTAAGATCCTGTTCACTCTTTCGGGCTCTCTGTAGATTCTACAGTGTAGAAGAACAAAAAAACTTTAAAGAAAAATTACAACCGACTTCCAAATAAAAACGCAAAGTGTAAAATATGATGACCACGACCGCTCTGCCAAGAGTGTACCGACGAAGAAGAAGAAATAATGGACCAGTTCTAAAGGTTAGGTAACTAATAATGCCCAAAGTGATGCCAGAATAGATTTACCCAATAACATGAAACTAGAACAAAACCATCAAAATCGGTTCCCCTAGTAAAAAGTTCTGAGGTAGCACAAAAAAAAAGAATAAACTGGCTAAGTGCGAGTCGGACTCTCGCATGAAGGGTTCCGTACCATTATCGCAAAAAACGGCTCTACTTAAATATTTATTTTATTCTGCATCTGTGAAAATTTCAACTGTATAGCTATCACGGTTCATGAGATACAGCCTGATGATAGACAGACAGACAGACGGACAGTAAAGTCTTAGTAATAGAGTCCCGTTTTTACCCAGTGGGTATGGAATCCTAAAAAATACAGCCGAATTGATAACCTACTCCTTTTTGAAGTCGGTTAAAAAGAATTCACTTGAGTCGGAGACATAACTGCTCCGAAAGTTCTTGAGTTATTTTCTATGTTTTGTTCATCATTTAAAACATCAATATAAATTATCTCTCGAAATTATACTATCCTTAAATCAACGTATTTTCACGAAATCGTCTTATTTGCAGCATATATAATTTCGAGACCTATATTGAAGTTCAAAATTATTACCTAGTATTGATTATATTAGTCCAAGAAAATTAGTCAAATTAGGGCAAGAATCTCGGAAAGAGAGATGGTCAGCTATAAACTTGTATAAACCTTTATTTTGACATCCTAAAACTTGTCTCAGTCTAGTAGTAGTAGGTCTAGTAGTCGCGCTCGCGGATACCCTACGATAAGTAGATAACTGTGAGGGCTCATCTCATCGGCGGGTTGGCGATATAAGACTTATAATAAGTATAGATTTCCTTACGATTTCCTGCACCAGTTGTCCAACCAGTGATGACCAAGATAAACTTGGAAAGTACATATGAATTTGAAAAACTTACATTGGTACTTGCCCGGATTTGAACCCACAACATCAACGAAATCCTAATTCAAGTAACTATCCATAGCGTAGGTATTTACAAGTTCCACGAATTAAATGAACAAACAGATTGCTCTAAAAAATAATAACAAAATAATCTGGGTCGTGTCGCGGGTCAGATGTTGACCGTGTGATGTCACTCGTGTTTGCTTGTTCCGAAACATCTAATCAACAGTAGTGCTGGCCCTTCATCACGTTGCGATATCGATAAAATAAATAAAGGTGTCTTATATGTTGTGACGCATGTCCACTACAGGTGTATACTGAAATTTGACTAGGCACTTGAATAACCTTATTTGGCAATTAAAAATAGTTCAAATATACTCAACAAATTTAAACATTAGTCTTCAAATAAAGATGAATATAGAGTTTAGGTATTATGCTCTCACCAAAGATATTTTAAATTAACCATACCTACTTGAAAATATAAAAATTACCTACTATGAATATGTCTACATATTTACAAAAAAAGATTTAAATTGTACATATTATTGAGGAGACCAAGACAAGGCCAATTAAAACGCCACTATCATTATTCAACTCTTAATATCATCGAAATACCTTATCGACGTCTCCCATCCCTACTTCAGATGAATTAACATCAATAAGACGGAATCATTCTGTACATACCTACGTCTTGCAGTTGATCGCGAAGACACAGCGCGCACGCACGTCTTATAAGAACCGCAAACTTTTTATAACGGACCAAGACTTACGAGTAAATTACTTCATGAACGTTATAATCAGTGACTCAGTGACAATGTTGCAAGCCTTACTATTCTCCGTCGTATCCACTAGTTTTGCGTTCACGACGCACCGGTATGACTCCTACGATAGTTTCGGCAACTATCGCCCCAGTGCACCCCTATTGGATAACATCTTCGGGTACGAAAACAGCAATGGACGTCCCCCAGTGCAAGTGCACGAGTATACCAAACGATACGATGGTTTAGTGAACAGTGATGTGTATCAAAGAGCGATGGTAGGTGAAAATCGAAGGAAGGAAGGAAAAGGACAACCAGTTGTGCAACGGATACAGATACAAGATAAGGAAGAAGGCACAGATCAAAGAAAACATACGAATGAATTAAATAAAATTCAAGAGAACGCTTCTGTGCCGCATATTAGCACACAATCGAATGACGTCAACCTCACTTTGGTCATTACGGAGCAACAAATTACTTGGAATAATGAAAATCACGACTTCAGCGTTGAAAACGCTAATATCAATACTAGAAGCATTAACTCCGATGATAAGACTAACTCTTTAAATGTGCCCGATAAACAAAATGTAGATAAAACCAAAACAAATAATTATACTGCAAATAGTAGGAATAGATCCGCAACTAAGACCACTCAAGACAACGAAGTGACTCCTAGACCTATAGAGCCAAGAGAGAAACCATACGAAGACGACAGATGGGTCTGGAGCAACGGAGAAGATGAGAAGGTGGAGACCACAACACTGTTTGATCTTGGAGACAGAGCTGCCTTCTCAGGAAATGGATGTCCCGCAGGAACAGCGAAGCTTGGGAACACCTGCGTCGTAAAAGATTGATAAGATATAGAAAAGTATAGATGGAAGATATTGAAAAAAAAGAACAATGAAAGTCAAGTGACACAAGAAGCGTGTCTAGTTCCGTGTGCCCCTGTGGGTAGCGAGCGTGAACATATTGTGTCCAAGTAGAAAAGATTTCGCAGTATTATGAAAGTGATCGGAATAGTAATTGAGTGAGGTCATTGTGCCGAGAGACTTCTGAATGCTGTTACGTTTTTGATGAAGTCGTGTTGTATGCAAAATAGAGTAGCAAGTAGGATATTGATTAAATACGTGCAAGTGTGCAAAAATTTGAATGTTTGTAGTGTAAAAAACTGGGTTATCTATTGTTAAACTTTGATTAATATATAGTTCCTAAAACATTGTAAAAGGTTGAAAATTTTATTGTTAATAATTACCACATTCTTGGCGATTGAAAAACCTTGATCGGTGTAATATCTACCGACCTAATTTTCGAAGTAACTAAGCATAAGAGCTATGTATCTTGTACAGAGAGAAATATTTATTTTGAATGAAACAGAAATTCTTATGACCTATTAACACACAAAAAACATTGCATGTTTTTCGTATTGATCAAATCAGTTAAATGATTGAAAAAATATTTTAAACATATGAACCATGGCAGGTTAAGTTAGTTCTCATGAATAAAATATGTATTTTTATAAATTCGCTTTTTACTTATACTTGATTGGATAGGTAGGTTGTGATTTTCCTCGATTGTGTTACTTAGCTGAGAGTGAACAAGGCATACTTTTGAATATGATTATAAGCGGTTGGGAAAACGAATTTCGGAGATGTTTAAGCTTTAATCACTTATTGTAATATTGATTAAAGTATTAAAAAAAAAAAACCGGCCAAGTGCGAGTCGGACTCGCGCACGAAGGGTTCCGTACTTGGTAAATTGCGGTTTACGATTTATGACGTATTAAAAAAAACTACTGACTAGATCTCGTTCAAACCAATTTTTGCCGGCAGTTTACATAGTAATGTACATCATATATTTTTTTTAGTTTGATCATTCTCTTATTTTAGAAGTTACAGGGTAACAAGGGTAACAGTAAAATGTGTGTCCCCCCACACACATTTTACCACTTTGGAAGAGTCTCTTGCGCAAACTATTCAGTTTAGAAAAAAAAATATATTTGAAACTTCAATATCATTTTTGAAGACCTATCCATAGATACCCCACACGTATGGGTTTGATGAAAAAAAATATTTTTAGTTTTAGTTTCAAGTATGGGAACCTCCAAAATTTATTGTTTTATTTTTATTTTTGTGTGAAAATCTTAATGCGGTTCACAGAATACATATACTTACCAAGTTTCAACAGCATAGTTCTTATAGTTTCGGAAAAAAGTGGCTGTGACATACGGACGGACAGACAGACAGACAGACATGACGAATCTATAAGGGTTCCGTTTTTTTGCCATTTGGCTACGGAACCCTAAAAATGAGTAAAATGGATTTTTATTTTCTACGGCTCTAAGATAAAGTCTTGTGATTTAATTTCTTGTCAAAATTAATAGAAAAACTTGATTACACGGCCTCGTTAGTCTAGTGGTCCAGTTAGTGGTTGTAGTAGCGTGAGGTCGTGGGTTCGATTCACGGGTCGAGCAATGTGTTATTGGGTTTTCCATCTGGTATTTCTGTTGCAGCCCGGAGACTGGATTTGATATTTGATGGCAATGCGCTCGCCCCCTAGGGTAGGGTAGAATAGATGAACCCCTTTTCCGCACTTGGACTCGCATTTGGTCCGTTGTGCGTGCAGGCCTCCTCTCTGAGAGAGGGAATAGGTCGTTATCCACCACGCGAGCCCAGTATAGGTTGGTGGATGTCACATGACTTTGAATTTTTGGTTCTAGGACATGCCGGTTTCCTCACGATGTTTTCCTTCACCGTTTTGAGAGCAGTGGTGATGAAATAATTTACACAAATTAAGCGCCTGCCTGGGTTCAAATAAACGACCTACAACTTGTAAGGCTGTTACCACTGGGCCACCAGTGCTCTCCGCTCACCCCCTATCACATGGGACTTACACATAACTCTGCCTTACCTTTCGGGGCATACAGGGGTGATTTTATGTTATGTTAATTGGACATGAAATTAATCACTAGATTTTCCATAAAAACAAATTAACGTGTATTTACCCACAAGCTAATAAAATGATCTTAGGAAAAACCCAGAAGATTCACTTTGAAAAACATACACAATTTGTAGTTTTCTTGAGAAGAATGAGAATTAAATGTAGGTACATAAACACCTACTTTCTGTAGGGAAGTAGTAATATGTCCAAAGTAATTAGTTGACATAAAACCTACTTTATTTCGCGAGAATAAGGTCGGTTCTCGCACATGACTTAATTAAGACCGTGTAATAGATACCTACACGGTGTAATATTACTTGTGCCTTTGTGTTGTAAGTTGTAATATGACGTGATTAATTTATTAATTAGAGCCATTACAGCGTAATAAAGTGATCGTAAACTTTATTAAATCAAGACGAAATAATAAAGTTATCCTACTTGGCTTGCCGAGGTCAGTACGTGGATGGGTGATCCATCTACGAGTAGTCAGAATTACGAAAGTCTTACCAAATGGGTATCATCAAAATAAATGTTACCCAGTCACTTTGACGACACAGTTGGCGCAGTGGTTGAGTGATCGGCTGCTACGGTGTGTGTCACGGGTTCGATGATCGCACGGAACAAATATTTGTATGGCCTACATATAGTTGTTCCGGTCTAGTCGTTTGGGTATCTTTGTGAATGCACCCACGATATAATAGGTGAAACCTAGTGTGGGGCAAACTAATAAAACCGGCCCAGTGCGTGTCTGACTCGCGCACCGTGGGTTCCGTATAAACAGCTACATCTTCTAAAATAAATAGGTAACATTACTAACGTTCTTAAACAATGAAAGCACCGAACATTGGAAGAAAGAAAAAAAAAGAAAAGTATTTAATTGCCACAAAACGTCATACAAACATTACACTACAAGAACAAGAACAGTGGTAATGCTCTAGCAAAGGTATATAATTAACTTTGCCGTTCGAAAACTGTTGTACTATTACTGGTAAACTTGTAAAGCCTACTTAGCTGTGATAGTTTTCCTTTAAATTTTGTTATATATACTCATGCCGTGTTTTTTTCACATACGCAAAAGCAACCATGGTACACCAAGCACCAAAAAATGGTTTTCACAGACCCGTAATGTTTTTGAAGGGTCTAGCTAACGATACCCTACACCATGGGATAGACCAGAGAAAAAAATCTCCACTTTACGTGTACAGGAGGTACCCTAATTTGTTTTTTTTTCATGGTGTTATTTTACCACTTTGTCGTCATGATTAATATGTAGGTACCTATATTTTTTTTAAAATAAATTATAGGCTCGCGCTTGGCCACTATCTCACCTGATGGTAAGCGATAATGTGGTCGACGGTGAAGCACGCTTGCCTAGAAGTAACCTATTCACTCTTGACTTAAGGACCCTAGATTGTAGCTATCGGGAAACACAGACTCCGGCAGGGAATTTCACTCATAATGAAAGTATTTCCAAAACGTTTAGTGCGTATGGGTGGGATGTCTACCATGTACCGATGGCGCTTCGCCGTACGTCTTGTAGTCCGATGATGAAACGGGCTTGGTGGAATTAGATCATGCAGTACCATCGAACACTCCCCGAAATGCAACCGATAAAAACCGACAAGCTGGCAACTCGGCGACGATGTTCAAGGCTCTGGAGCTTTGTCTTAACCAGTGCCTCATCGCCGAAGAGCCTTTCGGCCCGCTTTTCGATCGACTCTAGTGCATCAAGCTGGTATTTGGCGGATCCGTCCCAGAGATGAGAACAGTACTCCATGCATGATCGAACTTGCGCTTGATACAAGCTGAGCAGCTATTCCGGCGTGAAGTACCTTCTAATCTTTGCAAGGATCGCCAGCTTTTTGGCAGCCAGCTGAGCCTTTGCCTCAATGAATGGGCCAAAATTAAGAGTCAATGTCAACGTAACGCCAAGAAGCTCAAGATGGTCAGTTATTGGCACGGTAACATCTCGGCAAGTTGGAGCCGGGTGAAATTGGCTCTTTTTAGCGGAAAAAAGACACGCCTGGGTTTTAGCAGCATTAAACCTGACCAGATTGGCATCGCCCCATTCGGAGACTGCCTGCAAGGACAGGTTCAAGCGCTCCACCATGGCCTCCCGCAGAGACTGGATCTGAGGTCCGGTAGCTCGAGCGTTGGACATGTATCTCTCAGCAACAGTGCTGTCGTCTGCATACCCAAAGGTTAGCAGAGATTAGGTTTTAGCAGATCGTTAACGTGAAGCAAGAATAAAGTTGCCGAGAGTACCGACCCCTGAGGCCCCGGCATTAATATCCAATTGGTCCGACGAGCAGCCATCGATAACCTCTGGAATGGATCGATCTCTCAGGATGTCTGCAATCCAATCACACAGACCACCGGGCAAACCGAATGAAGGAAGCTTACCAATAAGGCTTTCGTGCCAGACCCTATCAAAAGCCTTCGAGATGTTGAGGGAGACGGCAAGCGCTTCCCCGTGCCTCTCGATGGCCTCACTCCAAATGTGAATGGCATACGCTAGAAGATCCCCAATAGACCGATTTCGGCGGAAGCAGTATTGCCGGTCACTAAGGATATCGTTTGCTTCTAGGTATGCCAGGAGCTTTATATTGAGTACACGTTCCATATTCTTACAGAGTATGGAGGTTACAGATATGGGTCGGTTGTTGGCTCGTTCAGCTCGAGTGCCCTTCTTGGGCACGGGCTGTACGTAAGCTTGCTTCCAAGCATTCGGCACTTTTCCAGCCTCATACGAAAGGCGGAATAGGCGTGTCAAGATCGGAGACAGTTCAGGCGCACAGGTTCTAAGAACAATTGCTGGAATGCCATCAGGGCCGCTAGCCTTGTTCACGTCGAGGTGGCTCAGCACCCTACGGACGTCCTTTTGGTGGATACGAATGTCCGACATACTCGTCTCGCATCCATCAGGAGAAGGAGGGGGCTGCGCGTCACCAGAATTTTGACGTGAAGATTCCGCAAAAAGAGAGGTAAATAAATTTGCCTTCTCAGCGGAGTGGGCCAGCGACCCATCGGGTTTCAGCAGTGGTGGTAGTGAGGGACGGCAAAAGTTCAACTCGACCGACTTAGCCAGGGACCAAAACGCTTTACTTCCTGTAAATGTGGTCCTTCGGCCAATGTGGTCAAACCGAGCCCTTCGCAACATCAGCTTGCAGGACTTAGCAGCCCTGTTGATGGCCTTCTTCTTCCGAGCCACGTCACTCCCCTAGCGCGATCGAGCTCCGACCCAAGCCAGGTACGCCTAATGTTTAAGCGCGTCGGCGCGGTTACATTCGGCGCCAAACCATGGCCGGTCAACGCTGGACATTTTTACGTCAGAGAACGGTATGTAGTACTCCATTCCCTGACGCAACACATCGGTCACGGCGTCCGCGCACGACGATGGATCAGTTAAAGAAAAGCAAGTAGGCTGCCAAGGATAGCATGCGAAGAAAGATCGCATACCTACCCAATCTGCTGACTTGTACCGCCAAACCCGCCGAGTGCCACTTGAGCTGGGATCGGGTGGGGAATAGACGGACACAGACTTCACCAGAAAGTGGTCGGAACTACCCAATGGTGAAGCTATCGACAAAGAGTATCTGTCCGGATCTGTTGTCAGCAGAAGGTCCAAGCAATTCGCTGTGTGCGAATCAACATCCGGTACCCTCGTTGCTCCCTGGACCAGCTGGGTGAGGTTTAGCGCAAGCGCATGCTTACGCATCTCCCGTCCAGCATGGTCAGTGCACTGGTATGGGAAAAGCCACTCCTGGTGGTGAGAATTAAAGTCCCCCAGTAAAACTAATTGGGCGGAAGAGTACTGCTGCTGTGCTGCATCAGCCGCCTCACTGAGGTACTCTGTGAGCCTGGATGTCTCCTGATCTCCACAGTGCGAACGGTAGACACAGGCGTAGATAACTTTATCCAGACTTGTGTCCACCAGAGCCCAGAGCGTTGAGAATCTGGAATCCTCAAAGTTACTGAGACGCCGATAGCAAATGTCGTCGCGGGCATACATACATACGCCCGCCCGTGGTCTAACATTGTGCTTCAGTGTGAACCCTGGGTAAGACAAGTACGACACGTCTGACAGATTCGCTATCTGCGTCTCCGTAAGGAAAAAGAGCGCTGGTTTCTCAGCCTCCAGATGGTAGTGGACTGCAGTGATATTTGAGTGCAGACCTCGATTATTGGTGAGGTGCACTTTGTGGGGGAGGGGGTGCAGCTGCTGTTTATCTCTAGTATTCTTTTTCCTTTTCATCATAACATAAAAGAGTGAATGGAGTAGATGAGTAGGAAGTGAGACGAGGTTTCACAAACCTACAGACACGCACTGAAAGGACAGCATCATTGGGGCACTAGTCTAGAGACTGCGGGGACGCCCGAGCGAACCCGAATGTCCATCGGGCCCTCCCGTCTGGTCGCCAACCAGCACGATGGTGCATTCCGGGATTTTTTGACAGTTGGCGGGGCAGCCTTTCGTGTGTGGCTGGCACACTACTTGGGCCCCCAACTACATGCGGTCGGCCAGCGGCGCACCGTGCCTCGGATCCCGCTACCCTCCGTGACTAGTCTCCCGATACATCCTTAACAGCGCGCGTCAGGCTGGTCAGCCTGCAGTGGAACAGCTATCTACACCGTACAGCATCGTACCGGAACACGGCTAGGCCGCTTGGCGGTACGTCTTTGCCCGGTGGGTGGTCACAAGCCTTCGGCCGAAGCCTACCACCATTTGATGTCACCACCCGGGGACCACGTGTAGGGAATCAAAAAAGGGGTACACACCTACGGACGTGGGTGACTCGGCCCCCATAATAATAATATCTATTCCAAATGATCGCTTTCTAGTACTACTAAGAATCTCTGAGCTAAGCTGCGGACGGACGGATATACAGACTTGGCGAAACTGTAAGGGATCCTTGTTGACTATGGCATCCAAAAAACTGGGTTGTGGGGACTATAGTCGCTGCCATGTAATATACTGGTAGTCAGCTGTATCCAGTTAAAATAGAAGCCGACTCTAAATTAGTTGTGAAAACTTAGCTAAATGATGAATAATACACTGCTAGCACCAAATGGGCCAAAATAGAATACATCTCAATCTGCCTCGCCTTTTCCCAACTATATTGGGGTCGGCTTCCAGTCTTACCGTATTCGTCTGAGTACCAGTGTTTTACATGGAGCGACTGCCTATCTGACCTCCACATCCCAGTAACTGGGTAACACAGTACCCCTTGGCAAGACTGGTGTCAGATCTCAAGCTTCTGACTACTCGTAACGACTGTCAAAGATCTTCAAATGACAGCCGGGACCAACGGCTTAACGTGCTTTCCGAGGCACGGACGAAACTTGGTATGTTGAAATGGTCACCCATCCACGGACCGGCCTTGTCAAGCGTTGCTTAACCTTGATAAACGACCAGTGCGGCTGTTATTATTTAGCCACGAGCTCCTCCAAAATAGAACACATCTGAATGAAAATATTATACAGTCAGTCTATATACCCAACCAAATACTTTTTTGTGCTAATTCAATTCACGCAGCGCAAAAAGTGTGCTCAGTACCTATAACTAATTACTTAGAATTGTGCTCACACCAGCACCGCGCTGAAAACGTGACTGATGGTGTACGAGCACTTAGCGCACAGAGTGAGCGGAGCGTGCCGGCACGTGTCAACAGGCTCATTCAATGTGTCATTCTATAGCGATTGTCGAAATGACAAAATGTAAGGGACTGATCACGTGACATTTTTGGCATTTTGCCAATCGCTATTGCAACGCTTTCGTTGGTAGAATTTGTCTTGTTTATAGTCTCAGTATACAACAAAAACCGGCTAAGTGCGAGTCAGACTGGCGCACGACGGGTTCCGTACCATTATCGCAAAAAACGGCAAAAAATCCCGTTTGTCGTTCCACAGTCCTAGGGAACAAAAATCCTTTTTTTTCCGATGCGTTTCATCCTTAACAAGAAAATTGCAGTAGGGAAATATAATCAATAGGGATATTACAATATTATATATTATTAATATATTACAATTACCTGACAAATCTTCCTCTAAGTGGGGGCTGTGTTTGTCTGTGTATTCATGTGTTAAAAACTTCCAGATATAAGAATTCAAAGACTGTACTTCATCAAATAATTGTAATACTTTGTTATCGGCTTTACAGAACATCTCCAATTTTTCTGACTCTCATGATCCACAATCTTTTATAGCTCAATGATGACTGATTGTGATTGGCTGTCCTTGCCTCGTTGACACCGATGTAAAATACCAGCATCAGCCAATGGAAAATAAACACGACATTTTGTCCGGAAGTCAGCATTGAGCTACTTACAATGAAAAATATCAAAAATTATAACAAACTAAAAATGTAAACATATTCAGAAAATCCACATAAAATCAACATGTTTTATGGTATTAATTTAACTGTAATTAATATTAGTTTTAATACAAACTTCCGAAACAACCAAAACATTTCAATAGAATTCAAGACTTATTTTATTTAAACAGCGCAAAATAACTAAACATATGTGCAATATTTATTTTAAATTAGAACATGAATTTTCAGGAAGCTAACATTCGTCCATCCTGATAAATTTCGCGTCCCCGCGAATGACATTTTTTTAAAAGTAAATTCTGATTTTATTCAAAATAAACACAAGACAACAATTTTAACTGAGTGATTGAAATCAAAAATGTATTTTATAAAATACAAATTTCGTTAATAGAAACTACACACAAATCAAGTACTGTTTACACGAATTGTGTATATAGAGTATTTCAAAAACTTCATTTTTCAGAATCATAAAATATAAGACTTATTTCAATGATTGTGCACTTTGCACTTCAAAACTTATGTTCGCTCATAGCTACTTAATTGTACATTGCACTAAAAGGTAGTTATCTACCTTCACGCTCATAGCAGTTTAATTTTAAAAAAGAAAAACTACACCAACACTTATAGAATCATAGATGAACTAAAAAAAACATGGTCGCTCATAGCGAATAATAGTTATCTACACCTTACGCTCATAGCAGTAGTGTAGAATAACCATAAAAACAGGGTCGCTCATAGCGAAATAATAGTTAACTACACGCTCATAGCAGTGTAGGTTAACCATAAAAACTTGCGTCGCTCATAGCGAATAATAGTTATCTACACCTTAACGCTCATAGCAGTAGTGTAGAATAACCATAAAAACAGGGTCGCTCATAGCGAAATAATAGTTAACTACACGCTCATAGCAGTGTAGGTTAACCATAAAAACTTGCGTCGCTCATAGCGAATAATAGTTATCTACACCTTAACGCTCATAGCAGTAGTGCAGAATAATAGCTCAACAACAACAACAAACAAACACCAACAACAACAACAACCAACAATTAACAACAACAACAATCAATCAAGCATGATCAACAATTTGTGTAATTCATACTATTTAGCTAATTATGAAAATTGGATAAACTCAAACATTATTCTCCATCTAGTATGATATCTGATCACATTTATTTAACATAAATGGTTATGTAATATTTTTACTCAAAAAAAAGTAATCTGCATGATAAAATATGTACTTCATTAATTTCTAGACACACAAATAAATATTATTGGCAAAATAAATTATCTAAATCATTATTTAAATCATCATCGGTTTCGCTAGTAGGCTATTCGCTATCTTTGATATTGAACCTTTGTTTCAAGGATGTATTTTATCAACAGAAAATACACCTATATACTTTGACGTCCCTTTTCTAGTAAATATCTACAACCCACCATAATACCTATCGTGGTTCAAAACTTTAGTTACTCTGTACGGCCCTGAAATATAATCTGACCAAAAACAAATGCATAAATCTATGAACGAAACTGTATGTGTGTCCCTTTTATTTCACTACACTACGATACGTGATACTTTCTGGTCTTTGAATTTTAAGATGATATTTCATTTTAATCGTATTTTATAAAAATTTGCATCATTCGTTCACCGACGCCATTAGTCATCACAATTTATTTGTTTTCGGCAAAATAAGTTTTTTTTTTATTCAATAGGCAAGAAATCTGAAGCAATCGCGTTTTCGTGCCCCTAATTTCACATCTGGTGATATTTTAATATAGAAATGTCATAGAACATTTTCTTTGTCATCAGAAAACAACATTTCCCTTACACTGATTAACGAATATCTCGTTAACGCGTGGACCGATTTATCTATACCAATATTAAAAAGAGAAAAGATTTTTTTGTTTGTTTGTACCGAATAGGCTCCGAAACTACTGGACCGATTTTAAAAATTCTTTCACCTATGGAAAGCTACATTATTCCTGAGTGATAATTTTAAAGGGAGCGAAGCCGCGGGTGTCAGCTAGTTTATTATAAACTTTATTGTACACCGCATAAAAATTTACATTATTTAAACGGTCAAAACAGTTCTACATTAATACTTACCTCTCATTTGAAACCAAACACATTAAAATATAAACAAAAAAAATCATGTTTTCAAGTTACTTGTTCTATTCTGACAATTCTTACACTAACCCAGGACTTAGCGACTTAAGTCTCCTACAACGGCGGGTTAAATATTTAAGTAAATTTATAAGTTTAACTCTAGATTTACTTCTAAGTCTTGGTGGAGCAAGACGATTTATCTGATTAACCCTGAACTAGTTCTTAACAAGGGGTTTTTTAGGATAAACCAGGAACGCGCAAGTGGCTCTTAACCGCCTTAAATAAAAATACTCTACAATCACCTAAATGTAAGAATTCTTTCTTTTTGATTGTACAAATGTACAGACATGGTTCATACGTATGATGTGAAAGAGTGCAATTTTCTTAGGAATAGGTTGCAGAGGCCTTACTTCTTTCACGCTGATAATTTATTGAGAGCACATTCTAAATCCAAACACGAATTTATATAATTCCTGGTAAACTTTCGCATGCGAGGCAGCCAATAATGTTGTTTAATTTTAACTAATGTTTCATCAAACGTGGCCTATTTCGTCGCAACTTTTCTGGAGAACCTGCCACCTACAGCCCTTTAACACCACGTATTTTATTCCGTCCTCATTTACTTCATAAACCTTCCCGCGCTTAATGACTTCACTCTTATGTATCTCTCATAAGTCATCAAATTTTGTATAATATTTAAACACCCATATGTGAGGTTGCTCAGTAGCAGTCTATCCAACAGATATCATAACTTAGATCAAATTTCAGTAACATTGATCTCAACGCCAATCTTAACGTTATCAATCACTAACGAAATCTTAGTTTTACCTAAAACGCTCACGATTGTACTACCAAAGCTTTTGAGAGTAGGCAAATTATTTACTATCTATTTTGCGTGGAACAACTCCTTTCATAGCAGATTCTTTTACCAAGGTACACTGACTACCAAAATCTACGCACCCTATCAAAAGTTCATTATTAACATGTATACTCTTGATAAATTTGTCGTCTTGTCTCTAGCCCGCGCTGTTAACCAGTCATAAAGTCTTAACTTCGGCACACTTACCCAAACACTCTTACTGCATTTAGGATCTTCATGACCAATGCGTTTACACTTAACGATAGGCTTTTTACATGCTAATACTACATGACTCGTTTCGCGACAGTTACAACACCTCAAGAGTCTATCCAAATAAATTTTACAAGTTTACGCATTTCACTTACTGAACGTTCTAACGTACGAAAACTTATCTAATCTGTCACATTTGACATCCCTCAGATAACCAAACAATTTTTCAGCTTCCTCAAAATTGCCTCTGCCCCGTGCCGAACTAATCTATCCTCTACTCCATGAACAATGCAATCAATAGCGTTCCCACCTACTATACCACCCCGATACAAAGCTATTATCTTATCCTAATAATACTCTTCTATACCATCGCCAAACTTAGCTATTTAACAAACATTAAATGTACGTAAGTAAATGGTCATAGATTTCGTAAGACGGAAAAGCAGATTTATGTTTCAACCCATTCGTCCCAAGCTAGCTAGCTTTTTACCACTTTTTCACAGTACCGACTAGCTTAGGTAGAACGTAGTGGGCAATCTGTTTACTGTCCCACCCATAGATCTCTGAGCATTCTTTAACTTTATTCAACCAAGTAACCATTGTGTAGTTTTCAATTTAGGATCAAACTTTCGATCTACATTATTATGCGCAAATCATTCTTATGTGAATTTACAGCTTATATCGATTGTAAGGACTCGTTGATTCATTTGAGTAAATAATAATTATTACTATATCGGCAGATGAATGCAGTGGGCTCACAGACAGAAATCTTTCATTAGTACAAGATTGACAGATTTCCTGACTTATACTTTATAATTTTTTATTTATTGATTGTTTCACTGTATTGACCTAAAACATGACGAATTTGTAATCCCATTTTATTAAAATTCACATTGTTTATTGTATCGCCTATTTCAAATTATTAACTGAATTTCATCTTGACATGATAAACTTGTACCTACTTTCTGTGCAAATAAAGAACTATTCTATTCTATTCTAAGAACGAACTGGACTATGCGATCTAAAAATAAAACTCGCAAATCTCTAGTCTAATGTTTTCTACGCGAGGTATCTGTAACCTGTGAATCCGTTGCCCTCTAATGACCCCTCATGACCGTCCTCCCTCCTCCTTCTTGCCTGCAACACCACCCTTGAAGGTGATCTTCTGGATCTGCACCGCTCGGAGTCACGACCACTGCTGCGGGGGTGCTGACGAGCGCCGACTCCGCCTCGAACCTCGAACACTGCTGCGGAGGGGCTGCTGACGAACGCCGACTTCGCTTCGAGCCTCGACCACCGCTGCGAGGGGGCTGCTGACGAGCGCCGACTTTGCCCCGAGCCTCGACCACGAGTCCGGGATCGGCTGCGTCTCGAGATTTGTCCCAGCACCACACTGGAATGCTTCCCTGCCGACCTCCGTCTTCTCTCGGACTGATCGTTAGGCATCTTCATGCGTCCAATGATCTGGAATAATTTGAACAACGAGTATCTGGTTTCTTTTGTGTGCCTACTTCTTTGTTTCAAAATTGTCTATACGCGGCATAAAGTTCAAGCTATCTCAATTGCTCAATTCAATTTACAAGTATACAATAATTCAATATGAATAACTGTTGTTTGGTACACGTACATAAACACATCTTTCACCTTGGCGTTAGGCAAAATCAACAGAACGCCGCCTGCTACAGTCCTTACATACTGCTTTTGCTTCATTGATCATATCTGCATCTAGTCTAGTTATTTGATATTTTCCTAATACCATGACTATTACTATTCAAAATATAAGAAACCTAAACAACGTACCTATTTAACGGCATTATTTTTATTGAAGTCGAACTGTCACAGTATGTGTCGTGTGTCCATATTGACGGGAAGCCACCCATGCACACATTATGTACATGCATGCACAAATGCATACCCGTACATGCCATATATTATACAGATAGATATTCTATACAGAAAAAGAAAATAGACACAAATAAAATTCACATTAAATAATCAAATTGACTTTTAATATACCTTATTGTGGGCGTATGATCACACCAAGGTGGTAGCGATACACCAGAATTCCTTGGTGCTATCCCACTTCTGATTTGTTAAAAACTTCCAGATATAAGAATTCAAAGACTGTACTTCATCAAATAATTGTAATACTTTGTTATCGGCTTTACAGAACATCTCCAATTTTTCTGACTCTCATGATCCACAATCTTTTATAGCTCAATGATGACTGATTGTGATTGGCTGTCCTTGCCTCGTTGACACCGATGTAAAATACCAGCATCAGCCAATGGAAAATAAACACGACATTTTGTCCGGAAGTCAGCATTGAGCTACTTACAATGAAAAATATCAAAAATTATAACAAACTAAAAATGTAAACATATTCAGAAAATCCACATAAAATCAACATGTTTTATGGTATTAATTTAACTGTAATTAATATTAGTTTTAATACAAACTTCCGAAACAACCAAAACATTTCAATAGAATTCAAGACTTATTTTATTTAAACAGCGCAAAATAACTAAACATATGTGCAATATTTATTTTAAATTAGAACATGAATTTTCAGGAAGCTAACACAAGTGTGCTTAAGTGTTACTACTAACATAGTTGTTTAAGTTTTACTAACATGCTATGAGCCTTCGACGCCTGAAAATAAATGATTTTTATTTTATTTTTATTTATTTATTTATTACCTGGATAAATAAATAAACTCTGTTCCGCCAGTCAGATTATATAAAAAAATATTGGTCACGTATTTTTACCCGACTACGGCGAAGCCAAAAGGAAGGGTTATGATTATAGCAGTGTATGTATGTATGTTTGTATGTTCCTCCGTAGCGCCTAAACAATTAATTAGATTTTGATGATTATTGAGACTGTTTTATTGCATCCTTGCCTAATTTCATAATTATTGTATCTTTTTATTTTTGATAAAGATTATGTTTATTTATTTTGTATATCCCATTCTATGTTTTATTAAGTGTACCTATGGACATAAAGTCTGAAATAAACGTTAATTTAATTTAATTATTAATGTTTACGATTTTTGTTATTATGATTATTATTATTGATTAATTATGTGTTTTGTTTTGTATATTATTTATTATTAATCAATTACTTGTTAGTGATTATTTACTCTTTTTTATTTTGTATCTTTTAATTGTTTTTTTTTCTAACTGATGTAAGTACAGCACTTACATCAGTTAGAAAAATAAACAATTATAAGTGGAAACCACACACCTATAAGTGGAAAGTTTGCTGTAGTTACTGAAATTGAGATTATTATTTATGTCATTGTTTCTGTGAACAATCCGTTGGAGTGCCAAAATAAATAAATTATGGTGTCGATGGATTCGTTATTATGGCCCGGGTAACATTAGATAAAAAAAGAATCCGTAGTCTGAGATTGTTTTTATTAAACTTTTTGCTTGTTTCCGATCTGTTTCATTCTTAATTATTGCAGTGGGGAAATATAAACAATAGGGATATTTCCTGGATATATAAAAAATGTGTTTGCTCCACCTGTCGGATTATATAAAAAAATATTGGACACGTATAATTTGCTTTATGGAATCAATAAAAATGACCCGACTGAAAAGTAATAGTCATGATCCAAGGTTCGGCTCTCACCTATTTCCGCCTCCAATATTGGCCCAATTTCAAACATATTCAATAAACTGGAAAATAAAGATAGAAACTATGGCCCTATGTTTCCTTTTTACCCGACTGCCGAAGGAGGGTAATGTATTTATCAGTCTATGTACGTGGGACACTCAGAAAGTTTTGCGAAACTAAAAAAAATTGTTCTATACGTACATATATTTTTATTAAATCTTTTCAAAGTACTTTCCATCAGCCTCTATACAAAGATTCATGCGCCTAAACCAGTTTTCAAAACACTTTTTCCAGTCCGCCGCAGACACCTCGTTTACAGCCTGCTCGAACGCAGCCAGCGCATCTTCCGGCGACGAAAATTGTATCCCTTTGAGCTGATTTTTTATTTTTGGGAATAAAAAGAAGTCACACGGTGCTAGATCAGGGCTGTAAGGAGGGTGACCCAGGAGTTTGACTGGCGTGCTGTCCAGGAAGTCCCTCGTTTTGAGTGCGGTGTGCGCAGGTGCATTGTCGTGGTGGAGCAGTAGCCCGCGGAGCCCTGTGTTTGGTCGCTTGTTGCTTATAACAGAGAAAACTTCTGGCAAACATTTGGTAGTATACCATTCGGCATTAATGCTTCTTTGATCCCGTAAGGGAATTGATACCAAGTGGCCAGTCAAATTAAAAAAGCTAGCAATCAAAATCTTACCCCCGCTTCTAGATCGCTTCACTTTGGTAGGCGTTGGCTCATTTTGAAACACCCAAACAGTCGACTGGCGCTTGGTTTCTGGGTCGTATTGATAAATCCAGGACTCATCACCTGTAACGATGTCGTAAACACGCCGAGACGAGCCTGCTTCAAATTTGTTAAGCATATCACGGCACCATTCCACCCGGGCCTGCTTCTGAGCATCGGTGAGGTTGTGCGGCACCCAGCGTGATACTATCCTCCTCACGCGAAGATGGCTGTGTAGAATCTCGTGAACGCTTCCCGATCCAATCTTCAATATGTGTTGAATCTCCTGATATGTAATTTGCCTATTGTCTTGGATTAAATTTTTCACTGCTAGCACGTTTTCTTCGGTAACAGCCGTCAAAGGGCGACCGCTTCTTTCGTCATCCCCCAAAGTTGGTCGACCGCGCTTGAATTCGTTATACCAACGATACACGGTTGCCTTGGAAGGGCCTTCATCCATGAATGCCATTTGAAGTCTATCGTACGATTCATCCGGTTTCAGGCGACACTTGAAATCGTATAAAATCATAGCTCTAAAATGTTCCCGGCGCAGATCCATATTTCAGTGAGACACAATACTTTGAATTAACTCGCAAAAAATGTGGAGGGAAATTTTGAAATTGGAACTTACTTATTTTTACTTATAAATAATCATATTTTCGAAAAACATTATAACTGGCCAGTCTCCCATATATAAAAACTTTTTTTCGCAATACTTTCTGAGGGGCCTGGTATGTATGTATGTATGTTTGTTCCTATGTGGCGTTCCAGAAACCAAACGCGTTGGCCGATTTTTTTCATTTATAGTTATCAAATTTGTACCTTACGTTGACAGAAGTATAGAATAGAATAGAAAACATTTATTCGACATTGAAACAACACAACAACTTCAATCACAAAGTAACAGAGAAGAATAGTAAAACAAAAGTATAAACAATGTTTAAGAGTGATTGCGCCGGGCGCGCGCACACCGACAGGGTTACCAACTCAGCATTTGCTGGGCGTCAGACACCCAGCGCTGATTTTCAGTTGGCACCCCGCTAGTGACACACGGACGTGGGTAAATAAAATAGATTCTTAAAATAATGTCAAAAAGTGAATATATGTGCTTATCTTATGAATTGAAAACATATGTAAAATAGATAATATAAAGTAATGTAAAAAATATATAATGTAATATAATATAAAGTGCTACAATATTATGGTTAAAATAGTATCAAAAACCCCAAAAGACAGTGTGGCATAGACGCAACCTCCGCTCATAACCTAGAAATAGGCACACCACTTGATGACTAAATTTTACATTAACGTAGAAATTATTCATATTATATAATAAATATTGGATTGAATAAAATTAAAATAAAATAAGATAAAAATTAGATAAACGATTTGTCAATATTAATGCCATTAAATTTTATTTGTGAAGTCAGAATGAATGCCTTAAGTTTAGTCTTAAAAGTTATTATATTCGTTATGTCCCTAATCGGCGGTGGAATGTGAACATTTGGAGGCTACGAACCTAAAACTTCCTCGGAAGGCTGCAGTAGGTGGTGCGGGGTAGCCAGTTGTTGAGCACAACGCCTGGCCTTGCGCTGCCGGTGACTGTTTATCCATGCAAGCTTCGAGTACAGATATGGGGACATTTATTCTTGATGACACCGAAAAGTAGACAGGTTAAATGCAATTTCCGACGCGATTTCATTTTTAAAATATTATGCCTGTTAAGAAAAAGTGTAATGTGGTTTCTTGGTGGTACGTTAAAACAAAATCGCGCGCAAGCATTCTGAACCCTTTGAATCAATCTTACGGTACGTGCCAAAAGTCGAGGTCCCACAACGGTATCAGCGTGATTTAACTTAGACAGAACCAGACTTTCAACTAGCTGTATACGCAGATCTTCACTTAAATACGGGCGCATCTTATATAATACCTTCGAGCATTGACAGCGTAAATTTGAGCATTTTTTGAGGGTTCTAGAGCTTCTAAAGATAATTTATCATCAAAAAGGAAAACATATGGGCATAGTGTATATCTTTCATTTTCAGTTTATGAAATATCTTTTAAATTGTTTCAATATTGGAGGAGGAATATTCAGTTGGATGTCTGCGACCGCATTTCCTCCCGAACTGTAGTTCAGGAGTGAGGGCTTGTGATTGCGGCGTTACTTCTAGGTAAAAGGTGTGACAAGGCGTGGTGTTACGTGACATCTCAATGCATTGCATGTTCAATTCCTTGTAAAGAATTCTGTGGTTTTCTTTTGTTTTAATTCGGAAACACTTATTTTATACGTCATTATAAGTACCTACTCCATGCTCAATTCCCTGCGAAGAATTCTGTGGTTTTCTAAGGTTGTAATTTGTAAACAGTCATTTATACGTCGTTTCTCGAAAGTGCAAGCACCGTTTTTCTGCACGTATTTAAAGTGTCAAGTAATAATGGTCACTAATCAAGTGGTAACAGAATGGGAATTCCATTAACATTAAAAGGGTTTTTGTTCAAACTTATTGCTTTCTAATTTGTAACGTCAGCAAAAACTCTAATAATGGTAGCACAAAAAGTTAAGTGTGTCTTCATTATCATTATTCATTACGTTATATATTACATTGCTTTTTATGCTGAGATTAAAGAAGTAGATTACTGCCCTGCCGTACTAAACAAGGTGTTATCGGAATAACTGAAGGTCAGTGACTCATCATCACAAAACATAACATCAAGGCAGTATCGCCGGAGGGTTTAGCAGAGGTGAATTTATAGTACACTCACACTTCACCAGTTAAGTTTAAGACGACGACAGTCGTCAACGACCTTGAGGGAACAAAACGCGCACTCGTTTCACACCCGCGCGGCCCAAAATTCAGTAGCTTTTTATACATTCCTTATTATTCTATGACTTTAAAAAAAGCCTCAGATCAAAATGTAGATAATTAAATTGTAATTGAGATGGTGTCAATTTCATTAAAATACGCCCAGTGGTTTTGGTGCGATTGTCGTTTTTTTGACTGTGTTAGACATAACTTTACAAATTAATTGACCGCACCAAAACTGCTGGGCGTATTTTAATGAAATTGACACCATCTCTCCTTCAAACGCTGCGCCTTCGGTACTTGGTCGCTTCTATAATACCTCCACGACGGCCCCTGTAATTTAAAATACTTATAAACATTTAAAAGAAACCTTGACAATACATTTTATATAAAGAATATTTCACACTCACAGCGAGGAGGCCCATTTTTTTTGTTTTTGCTTGGAGGTATGCTTATGCATACCTACTGCACTACCACGGGGAGATAGCGCAGTTATGTGGGACTCCAAACCACTAAAACTCCACGGTGTCCTCCTGTGCCGCGTGTCCTGTATACGTAATATAGTTTCTAAATATTACACTAAACAAAATTTGTTAAATAAATACATAATTTTAACTTTTAATAATATTGGTACATCATCATCTTCCGGCCTTATTAAGCCTATGATACTTGGGGTCGGCGCAACACGTTTAAATAATAATATTGGTTACAAAAATATTTATCAAAGAGCACATTTTATGTTGATTGGAGCGTATTTTAAAGAAACCTTGTAAACTAAATCAAATAATTAACGTTAATTTATATTCACAGCCGGATTTCCATAATTAAATAATTATACATGATTGAGAAACCAATCAGCTTCCGTTATATAAATAATGTTTAACCTTGTTTACTTCTGTAGGTACACATAAGGGTCAGCTCACATTGAAAGGCGACGCGAAGCGACACGAAACTGCGCGCACTTTTACAAGAGATTATTTCGTTTCATCTGTCACGGTGTCTGTCTGTCTATAATCAAATCTTGCGGGTAAAATTTGCCCAACTTCCCGGTTTCCGATTGAGCTGTTGACGTGGCTGAACACTGGCCAAACACATATAAATGATCATAGAAATCATTGTTATGGTGAAGAAGATATCGAAACCGAATTTATTTGAATTCTCTTACTGAAACGTACATCTGTTCGGTCTCGGTTTGAGCTTACCCGAAGACTGTTTTAACATGTCTCCCGAAAGGCATACATTTTTGAGGTTTTTTTCTGATGTCTACGCTATAACTTACAAGTAGCAGAATCGATTCCAAAATATGAAACAGATGTGTTTCCTGCCTTCATGTTCATGCATCAGCGATTTGTGACTGTAAACATATAATGATGAACGAGAAACTCTAGAATCCCTAACCTAAATAGTAACTAGGACAAATTACTGCAAATGACGTAAAAGGAAATTTTAGAAAGTTTCCTCATAGTTATGTTTAATCGATTACTGTTAGAGTTTGCACTAGAAACTAATATATTTTGCTGACACAATTTGCTATATTGCAATCATGCGAGTGGCTATACCGCTTAAATTTCTGTAGTGTTCTGTAGATAGAATCGAAAAGTCCTTTTAAAAACATAGTATGATTAGCCTACGGATTTAGATTTATATGTGTGACTCATCCCACAGCAATTTGCCAGGATAAAAAGTATATATAAATATAAATAGAATAGCTCTATGATATCATTATCAGTGAAAAAAATTCGACCTATGTTCAGCAGAGGACGTCTTTCAGCTTAAATGATGATGATGACAAAAAACAGATATTTCTACCTCTATAAAGTATCGTTTAGTAAGAAAATAGACTGCAGCATTCCTAATGAGCAATGAAGGACAACATTCCGCCTGACTCCTGACTCCTGACCGGGATTACTAGGTAAAAATATTCATCGACACATATTTGTTTACGGCTCTTCTCTAAATTAGTAATAGGTTGCAACTTATAGATTAATATCTACCTGAACATGCAGTTTTTCCAAAGTTTATTATTCAATTTTAATAGAGTTCTTCAGAATTCAAATGATATTGTACACGTTTAGTTCTGTTCAGTGAGATGGTGTCTCAGAATTTATAAGTTCATAGGAAACACTGAAAAAAAAACGAACAAGTTTTGTAACTTTAAATTTAAGCAAAATGATACACCGTGCGGTGTCTGGGTGGTAGAATTACACCATCCCATCTCATCCCGTGGGTGTCGTAAAAGGCGACTAAGGGAATAAATGCCAGTGGACACTTCTGTTTCCTTCTGTGCGATGCGAACATCTCACCCACAAGCTAAGATCGCCGTGCCAAGAGCTGCATGGCTAGGAGAGAGCCTAAGTCGCAAGCGTGCCTGTTTTCTGGGACCGGGCGCCCCCAGGCACTATCCAGCCTTACCTCTACAAGTGGGGCTCTGTAGAGCGTGGATATAATTTCCCTTGCTATTCGTGGGAACAAAATGAGTCTAAATAATCTACTCGGAGACGGTGGTGATTCTCGCCACACACTACGTCAAGTGTTTTCATGGGGCGAAAAGCGAGCTGCGGAGTATCGCTTAGCTACGCTGAATATGCAGGAAGGGATGATAAATAAGATGGATGAAGTATGTGAAATAGTGAAGGACGCAGAGGATAGATGTGTTATGTGTGTAGGAGACATAAAGAAGCGGAGTGGATTTGTCTAAACACGGGTCCCTGACCACTATCTGGTCCGGTGTTCAAGAGAAACAGAGGGCCTGTCAGGGTGTGCGGGTTATCCTCTCGGAGCGGATGATGAGATGTGTAAAAGATTATTCTTGTGTGAGCCCTAGCATTCTTTGGGTGAGAATGAAGGTGGGCCTACACCTTATCTTTATTTTGTGCGTATTTGCACCCGATATGGGATGCTCACCGTTTGAGAGAGAGGAATTCTGGGGCAGTTTAGAAGATATATTGAATGAACGTAAGTCTAACGAGAAGATTGTTTTCCTCGGCGACTTTAATAGTTGGGTTGGTGTGAAGAGGAATGGGTTCAAAAAGTATTATGGGCATTCGGGGACAATAGAGTGAATGAGAATGTGATGAATTTACTAGAAGTATGTGTCGAGTAAGTATGTATAATGAACGCTAGGTTTGATCATAGAAAGATCCATAGGTATACGTGGGAAAGGCAAGACAGTAGAAATATGATTGATTTTGTTATTGTAGATGAAAGATTGAAGAGCAAAGTTACAGATACAAGAGCCAATCGGGGTGCTAATGTAGGGACTAATCACTATCTGGTTATGTGTCGGGTGGCTGGTCTGTTCAAGCATTGGCGTCATCGAGTTCAAGTTAATTTTGGGGGCCGAGTCACCCACGTCCGTAGGAGAGTACCCTTAGATTCCCTACACGTGGTCCCCGGGTGGTGCAAATCAGATGACACAACTGGTGGTAGGCTTCGGCCGAAGGCTTGTGACCACCCACTGAGCAAAGACGTACCGCCAAGCGGCCTGGCCGTGTTCCGGTTACGATGCTCAGTGTAGCCATCTAGAGGAGTTGGGTCGAGATAGCTGTTCCATTGCAAGCAGACCAGTCTGTCGCGCGCTGTTATGGGCGTATCGGGAGACTAGTCGCGGAGGGTAGCGGGATCCGAGGCACGGTGCACCGCTGGCCGACCGCAGGTAGTTGGGGGCCCAAGTAGTGTGCCAGCCACACATGAAAGGCTGCCCCGCCAACTGTCGAAAAATCCCGGAATGCACTATCGTGCTGGTTGGCGACCAGAAGGGAGGGCCCGATAGACATTCCGGGGGGGCTCGGGCGTCCCCGCAGTCTCCGGGCTAGTGCCCCAATGATGGCGTCCTTTCAGTGCGTGTCTGTAGGTTAGCAGCGTGGAACCTCGTCTCACTTCCTACTCCTCTCTTCCATTCACTCTTCTTTACCTAAATGAAAATGCCAAGGAAAAAAAATACAGGATATAAACAGCGGCTGCACCCCCTCCCACACAAAGTGCACCTCACCAACATTAGAGGTCTGCACTCAAATCTCTCTGCAGTCCACTACCACCTGGAGACTGAAAAACCAGCGCTGTTTTTCCTTACGGAGACGCAGATAGCGAGTCCGTCAGACGCGTCGTACCTATCTTACCCAGGGTTTACCCTGGAGCACAATTATAAACCGCGCGCGGGAGTGTGTATGTACGCCCGTGACGACACTTGCTATCGGCGTCTCCGTAACCTTGAGGACCCAAGATTTTCGACGCTGTGGGCTCTAGTGGACACAGGTCTGGATAAAATTATCTACGCCTGTGTCTACCGCTCGCACAGTGGAGATCAGGAGACAACCAGGCTCACAGAGTACCTCAGTGAGGCGGCTGATGCGGCACAGCAGCGGTACCCTTCCGCCCAATTAGTGTTACTGGGGGACTTTAATGCCCACCACCAGGAGTGGCTCTTCCCATACCAGTGCACTGACCATGCTGGACGGGAGATGCGTAAGCTTGCGCTTGCGCTTAACCTTACCCAGCTGGTCCAGGGGGCAACGAGGGTGCCGGATGTTGATTCGCACACGGCCAATTGCTTGGACCTTCTGCTGACCACAGAGCCAGACCGATACTCTGTGTCGATAACTTCACCTTTGGGTAGTTCCGACCATTGTCTGGTGAAGTCTGGGTCCGTCTACTCCCCGCCCGATCCCAGCCCAAGAGGCACGCGGCGGGTTTGGCGGTACAGGTCAGCAGATTGGGATGGCATGCGATCTTTCTTCGCATGTTATCCTTGGCAGCCTACTTGCTTTTCTTCGGATGATCCTACGGCGTGCGCGGACAACGTGACGGATGTGTTGCGTCAGGGAATGGAGTACTACATTCCGTTTTCTGACGTAACAATGACCAATGTTGACCGGCCATGGTTTGGCGCTGAATGTCATCGCGCCGACGCGCTTAAACATAAGGCGTACCTGGCATGGGTTGACGCTCGTTCGCGCAAAGCGAGTGACGTGGGTCAAAGGAAGAAAGCCTACAACAGGGCTGCCAAGTCCTGCAAGAAGGTGTTGAGAAGGGCTCGGTTCGACCACATTGGCCGAATAGGGGCCAAACTTGCTTCTTATCCAGCAGGTAGTAAAGCGTTTTGGTCCCTGGCTAAGTCGGTCGAGTCCAACTTCAGCCGTCCCTCATTACCACCACTGCTGAAACCCGACGGGTCGCTGGCCCACTCTGCTGAGGAGAAGGCAAATTTATTTGCCTCTCTTTTTGCGGAATCTTCACGTCTGAACCCTGGTGACGCGCGGCCCCCTTCTTATCCTGATGGATGCGAGACGAGTATGTCGGACATTCGTATCCATCAAAAGGACGTCCGTAAGGTACTGCGCAACCTCGACGTGAACAAGGCTAGTGGCCCGGACGGAATACCAGCAATAGTTCTCAGAACCTGTGCGCCTGAACTGTCTCCGATCTTGACACGCCTGTTCCGCCTTTCGTATGAGACTGGAAAAGTGCCGAATGCTTGGAAGCTAGCTAACGTACAGCCCGTGCCCAAGAAGGGTAGTCGAGCTGACCCGGCCAACTACAGACCCATCTCTGTAACGTCCATACTCTGTAAGAGTATGGAGCGTGTACTTAACACGAAGCTCCTGGCATACCTAGAATCTAACGATATCCTTAGTGAACGCCAATACGGCTTCCGCCGAAATCGGTCTACTGGGGATCTTCTAGCGTATGCCATTCACATCTGGAGTGAGGCCATCGAGAGGCACGGGGAAGCGCTTGCCGTCTCCCTCGACATCTCGAAGGCTTTTGATAGGGTCTGGCACGAAAGCCTTATTGGTAAGCTTCCTTCATTCGGTTTGCCCGGTGGTCTGTGTGATTGGATTGCAAACTTCCTGAGAGATCGGTCCATTCGAGTGGTTATCGATGGCTGCTCGTCGGACCAATTGGATATCAATGCCGGGGTCCCTCAGGGGTCGGTACTCTCAGCAACTTTATTCTTGCTGCATATTAACGATCTGCTTAAACCCGGCACCTTTGGGTATGCAGACGACAGCACTGTTGCTGAGAGATACTTGTCCAACGCTCGTGCTACCGGGCCTCAGATCCGGTTTCTCCGGGAGGCCATGGTGGAGCGCTTGAACCTGTCCTTGCAGGCAGTCTCCGAATGGGGCGATGCCAATCTGGTCAGGTTTAATGCCGCTAAAACCCAGGCGTGTCTTTTTTCCGCTAAAAAGAGCCAATTTTACCCAGATCCAACTTTCCGAGATGCGACTGTGCCAATAACTGACCATCTTGAGCTTCTTGGCGTTACGTTGACATCTACTCTCAATTTTGGCCCTTACATTGAGGCAAAGGCTCAGCTGGCTGCCAAAAAGCTGGGGATCCTTTCAAAGGTGAGACGGTACTTCACGCCAGAACAGCTCCTCAACTTGTATCAGGCGCAAGTTCGATCATGCATGGAGTACTGTTCTCATCTCTGGGACGGATCAGCCAAATACCAGCTTGACGCACTAGAGTCGATCGAAAAGCGAGCCAAGAGACTCGTCGCCGAGTTGCCAGCCTGTCGGTTTTTTATCGGTTACATTTCGGGGAGTGTGCGATGGAATTGCACGATATAATTCCACCTAGCCCGTTCCATCATCGGACTACCAGACGTACGGCGATGCGCCATCGATACATGGTAGACATCCCACCCATACGCACAAAACGTTTTGGGAACACTTTTATTATGCGTACAGCTAAGGAGTGGAATTCCCTGCCGGAGTCTGTGTTTCCCGATAGCTACAATCTAGGGGTCTTTAAGTCAAGAGTGAATAGGTTATTTCTAGGCAAGCGTGTTTCACCGTCGACCACATCATCGCTTACCATCAGGTGAGATTGTGGTCAAGCGCGAGCCTATAGGTAATAAAAAACAAAAAAAAAAAAAAAGTTCCTGTGACCGTGTTAGAAAGAATAAAAGTAGAAAGATTACAAGAACTAAAAGTAAGGGAGCAATATAAGAGGCAAGTAAAACAGAAGACGGATAAAATATGTGATGATATGAATGATTTCAGTTTAGAGGATGTGTGGGTAATAGTGAGAAGTAGTATGGTAAACGTAGCCGCAAATTTATGTGGTATAGCGTAGAGGAAACGTGGTAGTAGAACAAATGATACTTGGGTAGTAAAAGAGGAGGTGAGAAGAAGAAAGAGGCTTGGCTTAATGTGTTAGCCTGTAAGGCCCAAGATAGAATGAATCAGGCAACAAACGTGTCGGATGAGCTGGCAAGAGTGAAAGTAACGTACAATCAAATCAAAGCGAAAGTCAAAGAAGTGGTAAAAATGAAGAAGGATGAAAAGGAAGAAAAATATAACAGGAAGTTCTCCGATAACTTCAGGGCCAATTTTAAGCTGTTCTGGAAACAGGTAAGATTGGCTTGCGGAGTGACAAAAACATCGATCATGAATATAATAAGAGCAGAAGATGGGTGTTTACTGAGCAAATAATGCAATGTCTTGGAACGCTGGAAGGGATATTTTGAAAGTTTATTTAGTTGTCAGGATAGTGTGCAAGGAGTGGGTAACTGGGTAGAAGCTAGTTTTCAAGAGCCAAACTCAGACGAAGAGCAAAAGCATGAGAATGAAATAGAAATGGATGCGATTATAAAAGCACTGAGTGGGATGAAGATTGGTAAAGCTGCAGGGTATGACCGAGTATCTGTTGAAATGCTGAAAGGCGGTGACGGGGTGGTAGCAAGCCTGTTGTGCCGGATCTTTAATATGTGTTGGAGATATGCATGCTTGGTGCAAGGCTGTAATCGTACCACTATATAAGGGAAAAGGATCACAGTAGGAGTGTAAAAACTAACGCGGCATTAGTGTTTTGAGTGTTGTCGGCAAATTGTATGCAAAAGTTTGAATAAATAGAGTGGTAAAAGTGACGGATAAACAATTATGGGACGTGCAAGCAGGATTTAGAGAGGGAAAGGGCTGTATGGATCAGATCTTCCCTTTGAGCATAGCTGAAAAACATCTGGCAAAGCACAAAAAATTCTACTGTACTTTCGTTAACTTGGAGAAGGCCTATGACAGTGTGTAGAGGGATGAACTGTGGTCGACGCTATCCGGGTACGGTGTGAACTGGCGCTTGGTACGGGCACTGAAATCTCTATATAGGGATTCCAGTGCTTTTGTTACGATTAAGGGGGCAAACGGACTGGTTTTCCATCTCAAGGGGTGTTAGACAGGGCTGTGTAGCGACACCGTGGCTGTTCAACTTGTACATGGATAGTTGTATGATAGGTTTGAAAGAGCATGAGTGCGGATTGAGGATGAATGAGTTGCCTGTCAAATGCCTTCTCTATGCATATGATCAAGTTCTACTTGCATCGTCAGCAGAACAGTTGCGAGACATGGTGACTGTTATAAATGAAGCTTTTAAGTTAAAAGGGATGAGTATAAACGTGAACAAGACTAAGGTAATGGTGTTTGAAAGAGAAGACGATGTATCGGAGTGTGAAGTGAAACTAAATGATAAGAGTGTGGAGCAAGTGAACGAGTTTGTTTATTTAGGAAGTATGTTCACAAGGGATGAAAAGATTGAAGATGATGTGGAAAAGAGAGTGAAAGCAGCGAATAAAGTGAATGGTGCTATACATTCGGTTGTGTGTTTATTAGCCCCCGCCGGAAAAAGAGGGGTGTTATAAGTTTCACGTGTGTTGCTGTGTATCTGTGAATCTGTGTATCTGTGTGTCTGTCTGTGGCATCATAGCGCCTTAACGGATGAACCGATTTTAATTGAGTTTTTTTTGTTTGAGAGGTGATTTTGTCGAGAGTGTTCTTAGCTATGTTTGAATAAAATCGGTTCAGCCGTTCAAAATTTATGGGCGTTTTTCTGTTTTAATCGGGGTGTTTTCGCAAGATAAATGTGTCGGGGGTTTTTAAATTTTGAAATTTTACTTGTTTTAATTACGTTAGGAGTCATCAAATTTTTAAAGCTTAAGTTTGACATTAAGCCAATCCCCTAAACCGGCCGCCCGTCACCACTTCCTAGTGAGATGAAGATGAAGTGGCACAACTAACTCCCCAGCAACACATCTGTCTGTTAAGTTTGAATCTATACCAATTGTGTGCAAAGAGTAATTATTAATACATTACATTTCAACCTTTAGCCAAAGAATTCCTGTAAACCATGAAAATCCTGAGTCATACCTGCCTTTATCACTACTTAGCTACACTTCGTGTGCTCGTTTTCAGCAGACAAGAAAAAGTAGGCCTTTGTCATGCAAAGGGACAGAACTGGCTGCATATAAATAAATAAACAATTATCTATTCGTCGGATAGTCCATTTATCGAGGAAGGTTATTGGCTATATAACATCACGCTACGACCAATAGGAGCGGAGCATAAATGAAAAATGTTGCAAAAACGGGAAGAAATTATCCTTTTTGAGAGATTCCGTTGCGTGCGCTGCGTAAACGGTTTAAGTTACGCAAATATCATGTATGTAATGTTCATCTTTAAAAGTTCTAAAATAAATCCGCGAAAGCGTATGTCTATCTTTTAAGATTGACTCACTGTAACCTTTTATTATGGTAATAAAATTTGTTAATTTGCAAAGGAGATTTATCAAAATCTATATCTATACTAATATTATAACGCTGAAAAGTTTCTTTGTTTGTAGGGTAGGTAGTAGCCAGTTGACCGGAGCGAAGCCGCGGGGGTCAGCTAGTCATAAATAAGAAGAAGCGACTATAAATGCGTGACGTAATCATTTTGAAGTAACTGACGACTGGGACTTTTGCACGACTTACTTTTCAGGGATAATGTCAACAAAGCGTATAATAATATAATTAAATTAACTCTAAGCATCAACATTTTCCCCCACACACCAATTAATCGCGCACGAGATGACCTACCTCTTCAAACGGGAAAACAAATGTAAACACACAGTTGAGTCGCCACGTGCGTACATCACTAGCCAATGAACTTGAGTTCATTCATAAACTCATTGATATGTTCCACCCATAGGATGGAAGTGACCGAAGTATTTGAAAATACTTGTAATATCTAATTTTGCTTTATATAACTGACCTTAAAAATCATACTCTAAAACACTGTGACGAAAAGTGGCTGATTCATGTGTATGAAGGAACAGCACATAACCGTCTCTTCATTATAAGAAAGTACAGTCAACACTATTCGTTTTTGACGACTTTTTTGCTCATTGCTCACAAATTGCATTTTTGTATTAGATCACTTTCATTCTGAGGGTGCGCTTTGTTCAAGATTTTCTAGATCAAGGCCGCGTGAACGAGTCAATATTATTAGGGATAATTTACTGTATTATATTCCGCATTTTATCCTGTTTTGTAACAATACTTATGGTCTCCTATAAAATTGTACACTGCATCTCCTCACTCCGTTTTGCGATAGAGATAGTTACAAAAAAAAAGTTTGCTACTTCAAGCAATTTTTTTGTGAAGTTTTTCATATCATGATATCATCTATGCCATGATTAACGTCGACCACATCATCGCTTATCTCCAAGTACTAACTACAGCTTATTATATAATGAAAATTTTACTCACCTTTATTCAGACTTTTTGTCCTTAGGTACACTTACGTGTCTGATTGAAATTTGGCACAGAGATAGATTATATTCAGGAGTAGCAAGCACATCGGATACTTTTTATCCCGGGAATATGTTCCCTCGCGAAACTTTACGACTTCCACGCGGGCGAAGCCACCGGCAGAAGCTAGGACAATATACAATAAAAAACCGGCCAAGTGCGAGTTGGACTCGCGCATGAAGGGTTCCGTGCTTGGTAAATTGTGGTTTACGATTTATGACGTATTAAAAAAAAATACTTACTAGATCTTGTTCAAACCAATTTTCGATGGAAGTTTCCTTAAAACTATACATATATCATATGTATAAGATACCTTATGCATAATTCTAATGTACATCATATTTTTTTAGTTTTATGATTCTCTTATTTTAGAAGTTACAGGAGGGGGGACACACACATTTTACCACTTTGGAAGTGTCTCTCGCGCAAAATATTCACTTTAGAAAAAAATTATATTAGAACCCCAAATTCATTTTTAAAGACCTATCCATAGATACCCCACACGTATGGGTTTGATGAGAATTATTTTTTTGGTTTCAGTTTCAAGTATGGGAACCCCAAAAATTTCTTTTTTTTCTATTTTTGTGTGAAAATCTTAATGCGGTTCACAGAATACATCTACTTACCAAGTTTCAACAGCATAGTTCTTATAGTTTCGGAAAAAAAAAGGCTGTGACATACGGACGGACAGACAGACAGACCGACAGACATGACGAATCTATAAGGGTTCCGTTTTTTGCCATTTGGCTACGGAACCCCAAAAACAGTTAAATTTAACTATACTGAGAACGACTAATGCAGAAAGAAGTATGGAAGAAGACGACGCGCGACGCGTTGCGCCGATACAAATAGAGAAAAGAAAGAATAGAGAAAATAATAAAGAACAGTAGAATGACAGAGAATGAATGGCTTTTATTTAATATTCGATTATCCTCGCACTGCAATAGCTGCCTGGCAGCAATTACACCAATGGAGCACAAACTTCACCTTTCCTTTCCTTCACCGTTGTCGGCGATGTCCAAGATAAAAAGTAAAGTACATGTGAATTGAAAAAGTCGCTGTTATGAGACTCTGAATAGTCATCCTGGTTCCAGCAAGCAAGCTACATGCAAGCATACATGCAAGTGAGCATGCTGCAGGCATGGTTTCTGTCCCGAATCCAGCGCTGCGGGACTCCGGCGGACCCACGCGTGCTTTGGTTTTAACGCTCACCACCTGCTCCTCAGTTCGCAGGCAGCTTCGCCCCTCCACGCCTACGCGGGCTTAAATTACACTAGGGGTAGGGCAGACAAGACTACGTGGAGTTTCTCGAGGTTCGTTTCTGGCACTAAATTTGTAACACAACATATTGGCTTTTTAAGACAATATTTTAATTCTAATTTAAGGTTAATATGCTATTTTATAGAAATGCCTAATAAAATTATTCTTAATGAATTTCTGCCGTCTTCATAATATGCCAAGTGAAAATATGCCATCTTAAAAGTCAGCCATTATAAATTCGGGCATACAAACATTCGGCCAAACAATAATTATAATAAATAAAAATTATGTCTTAAATATATTCGTTTAAAGAAGAATAAGCTAAGTGTGTTATGCTAAATAAATTGCGGAGCATCAAGATTCTGCCAGCTAGAGGGAATTCCTAGTATATCATCTAATTACGTATACTTTATAATAATAGCTCACAAAGCACGGGCCTACAAACCTACTATAGACATTTTCCTCGTAGACGAAAAGGTGTGTCACTCCCTACAATCGCAAGCAAATTACAAGAATAACTCGCAGCTTCCCACATTCCCAGAGTCGAGATAGACAGTCACATTCCTCGCGAGTGAACGTGCGGTAAAACCTAATTAGGGATAATTTTAATAACAGCGTTACGCTAAGTATGACGTCAGAGCATGTTCATGTTATATCATCAACACATGTATAGGTAAACAGGAGCAATATATAAACCCAAGTAAATGTATTGCAGTTATTAGTTCCGACGAAATCGTGACCGCGCTCGATTCTTCCACCATCCGTTATTGAGACTAATAAGTCAGTTCAACTGATATACAGTCCATTAACAATGGAGGCGACTCTACTTCTGACCCTGATACTCCTCAGTACTGTAGGAGCCAGGAACATTCCCACTAACATACACGAACCATCTGAAGAACTCAATCAAATCATTGCAGTCAACAGTTATACACAAACCGGTCTCGAGGGTGAAGTCTTTTCTGAAGATTCAGTTGAAGCTGCAGCCAGTGTCACAGATCTGGAGCCAACAACTAACGCTCCCAATGAAAAAGAAAAATCGGAAGAACAGAAGCAAAATGCTGAGGATATAGACATCGCAGAAGCTAAAGATGTGGAATATAATACATTTTCAACTTCAGCAAATGTAGCCGAGAACTTAAACATGGTCCGTGTGGAAGAAGGCTGGTACCCTGTAGAAGTAGCAAATGAAGACGAAGAAGCAGATAATATTTTGGAAAATAGAGATGCGCTTGTTGGAGACTGTCCCCCAGGCAAAATTCGAAATGTTCATCTTGAATGCGTGTATGAAATCAAACCCCAAACAACAACCAAAACACCTAATTGAACAATGTTGCTGTCATAGTATTTATATTTATTGTTATTGCGAGTCCCCTAGACTGTGTGTGCGTGGATCATTGTTGTGCCATCTCTCAAGGGACGCAACAGTGATCCACTGATATTTTTGTTGTATTGTTTGATTCATTTTGTACAGTGTCAGTGCTTAATAGCGTAGTCATAAGTTTTACTAACATTTTTGAGTAATGGATACTCGAACAAGGACAAATTCTATTTTGTGTGTAAAATAATTCTGTAAGGTTAGGTTTTACACAACTGAATATTTTAAGTGATAACAATAAAATTGTGTAAATACTACTTATACTTTTGTGATATAATTTATTACCCTTATTCTCTTCATTCCAGCATCAGTCCATCTAAACTTATACCAATTTATTTGGGGTAAGCACAGCATATCTTATACATCTTCTAAAGTCAAAGTCAAAGTCAAATATATTTATTCAATTAGGCCAATAAACGGCACTTTTGAACGTCACATAAATTAAAATTAAAAATTAAAAGTAATAAATTAAAAAAATAAAAGTAATAAAAAAAAATAAAAAAATGATTCTACCGTGCATTCGGAAAGTAGATTGTTATGGAGAAGAACGCACAAGAAACTCCATACTTACTCTTTAAAAAAAAAAAAAAAAATAATTTGTGTTTTACAATATTAACATACGTACATACATTAATATATGTGAGGACGATGCACCCAGAATAGCTCTACACACAGGTATAAAGTATTAAAAAGCATTAACAGGAAAATTAATTAATTTGATAAGTAGGAACATGGTTCTCACATACTTACAAATATTACAAACATTGGTAAAATACCTAATTCAACAACAACGGAACAGTGTGTGAGTCAATTTCTAAAAAAAAAAAAAAAAACGAAACAATGAATACAATAATTATGAATGGGAATATAAATTAACAAATTTGATTTTGTCTACACCAAAGATTGCCCTATGGAGCAGGACCAGCCTGTTTCCAAGCATTCTTATCTTGAATATAATCATCTAATTTGTAATATGCTTGTTTACAAAGGGTGCTTTTAACTAAAGTTTTAAATTTACTTTCATTTAGTTTTAATATATCACAAGGTATTTTGTTATAGAATTTAACACAGTACGCCATGAAAGATAAGTACTTTAGCTAGTCTGTAAGAAGGCTGATCTAACTTATCTTTATTTCTGGTATTACAATTGTGTCTATCACTGACTTTACTAAAGAGATGTATATTTTTCCTTACATACATAATATTTTCATAAATAAATTGGCAAGAAACTGTCATAATATTAATATTTTTAAACAGTTCCCTAAGAGATTCACGGTGACTTAACTTATATATGGCTCTGACAGCTCTCTTTTGCAATATAAATATGGATTCAATGTCAGCCGCTCGACCCCACAGTAAAATACCGTATGACATTATGCTGTGAAAGTAACTAAAATAGACCAAACGCGCGGTTTCTGCATCCGTTAACTGTCTTATCTTTCTAACAGCATAAGCGGCTGAGCTTAGCCGACCCGCAAGAGATGTTATATGAGGACCCCATTGCAATTTGTCGTCTAGAGTGATTCCCAGGAAAACTGTTTGATTTACAAAGTCCAGCTTTTCGCCATTCAATATGATATCGCATTCGGTACTTCTAACATTCGGCAATGTGAATCTAATACATTTGTTTTTTTTTTCATTTAGTACTAAATTGTTTGCCGTGAACCAATTTTGGACCTGATAAATGGAGTTATTGACGTCATCAAGATTTCGTGACCGCCGATCTATTTTAAATATCAAAGATGTGTCATCAGCAAACAACACCATCTTCGGTTGATTTTGTAGTAATTGGGGTAAATCGTTAATATAAACTAAAAAGAGGAAAGGACCCAATATCGAGCCTTGAGGCACACCCATTGTCATTTCAGACCCTAGTGAGTTTACGCCGTTTACCTGAACTTTAATTTGTCTGGCTTTTAAATATGATCTAAGTAACTCAAGGGCTGTATGTCTAATTCCATAGTTGTTCTGATTTCCGTCATCTCAATAGTCAAGAGGTGACTACCCTATGACTTGTTTAGTTTAACATAACACAGCCAAAAGCCCATAACATTAGTTCAATACATGTTTTGAACAAAATAACAATGAATTAATAGTAACTACAGCCATGTAGTTACTATTAATTCATTGTTAAAAAATGTAAATACTCCAGACATATAGACAAGATCTTTTATTCGTCCGCTGACACATCGAAATCAGCCGGACTATTCTGAAATCTCACCATGAAAACTTATTGAAGTGAATATAAAGCCAAGAGGTGGAATGACAGTTCTCTACAAACTCACTCCACCTAAGTTATCACGGTTGTTACAGAATACCACTACTACAGGTTTAGCATCCAAGAGAACGTTGAGCGTGGAGAATGTACGAAGGTCATAGGTCAAAGATCAGACCTGTGTTCCTCGAAGCGTTTTGCAGAGCAACATCCACATTCCACAATCAATCTGCCTAGCCTTTTCCCAACTATATTGGGGTCGGCTTCCAGTCTTACCGGACCACAACCCTGCAGTAACTGGGTAACACGGTACTCCTTGGCAAAACTGGTGACAGATCTTAAACTTCTGACTACCCGTAACAACTGTCAAAGATCTTCAAATGACAGCCGGGACCAATGGCTTAACGTGCTTTCCGAGGAATGGAGGAAACTCGGTATTTGTACCTCGTCAAGCGTTGCTTACCCTTGATGATCGACCAGTGCGGCTGTTATTATCTAGCCACGAGCTCCTCATCCACATTGCACCAGTTAGGTTTAAGTCCCATGTAAACCCAGATTCCAGGCTGCTATTGGTAAATGCCAGATGTAAAAACCCAACCACACTTTTCTTGACCCGGGGACCGACCCCACGACCTCATGCTCAGCAGCCGCGCTTACTACCACTAGTATAAAAAAAACAGTACTATAATGGGGATGTGAACTGCCATTTTATCACGATAGGTGGCGCATCGTCGCTATGGCTATTGAAAGCTGTGAAATCCATACATTTTGTAACCTATCATTCAGTAAATTTTAATTTTCTCGAAATAGGCCTTTGTGTGTTTGTCGCGGCCACGGAGTTTCGACCAGGCGTTTCGCCTCCTCGCACCATTCCCAGATGTGCGCGAGGACTTTGCCTCCAGATCACATGGGGGCAATCCGGCAAGGAGGCTCGCCGCCTCACCAGAGACGTGCAGTGTCCCCGAACCAGCCGGATGGCCATGATCTTTTGGGACGCGTTCAACCGGTGGACTGGTCGCCGCTCAGTGGTGCAGATGGCCTGATGCTGGGATGAATCTTAATGTATGAAATTATATCACAGAAAGTAGAGTAAACAATTTTAATGTTATTACTTAAAATTTTCAGGTGTGTTTAACATGACATAATTATTTTTATACACAAAATAGAATTTATCTTTGTTCGTGTATCCATGACAAACAAAAATGGTTATTAAAACTTACGACTATGCTATTATTAAGCAATGATACTACAAAACGAAAAAAAAAACAATACAATAACTAACAATGGATCACCGTTGCTTCTCATGAGAGATGGCACAACAGTGACCTGCACACACAGTCTAGGCGACTCACAATAACCTTGAATATAAATACGATGACCGCAATATTGTTTGAAAATCTACTATAATCTCTAATAATTAACTTATATTTTATTACTTCTGTTTTTCTTTGGTATCCTTCTCGTTTTTTTTAATGTGATTGGTAGCACGCAATAACCATGTGGGTCTCGAATTTCGCCATGCTTGGGACAAATGTCTCCCTTTAATCCAGCTCTATATTGAAACTTTTTATCTGTTTTCTCGTCTTCCTTCGTTATTTCTATAGGGTTCGATACTGCTTCCATACGGTCTGATTTTTGGTTTTCATACACATTTGTTGAAGTTGACAATGTGACATATGCCACATCTTTAGCTTCTGCGATGTCTATATCTACAGAATTTTGCTTCAGTTCTTCAGATTCTTCTTTTTCATTAACAACTTTAGTTGATGTTGGCTCCAGATCTGCCGCACTGTTCGCGTCTTCGACTGGACCTCCAGAAAAGAAATCACCCACGAGACCGGTTTGTGTATAACTGTTGTCTGCAAAGATTTGATTGAGTTCTTCAGAAGATTCGTGTATGTTAGTGGCAATGTTCCTGGCTCCTACAGTGCTGAAGAGTATCAGGATAAGAAATAAAGTCGCCTCCATTTTTAATGGACTGTACATCAATTGAATTGACTTATTTGTTACAATAACGGATGGTGGAGGAAGCGAGCGTGGTCAAGATCCCGTCGGAACTAATGACTGCACTACATTTACTTCGGTTTATATATTTTCGTTTTACCTTAACGTGGTCAGGCGTCATAGTAAGCGTAACGTGTTGTTCAAATTATCCCTAATTAGGTTTTACCGGCTACTATTACTACTCGGGTACTATTCGGTTGGGCAGCGTTCGGAAAGTTCTGCGGTTGTTCTCGTCCAACTTACCGCTGTGTCTCAAGACGAAAGTCTATGATCAGTGATAACATACGAGACGTGGTCACTGGGCTCACAATGGTCCTCATCAGAACGCTTAAAATCACCCGAAGGGCAATGGACAGGGCTATAGAATAGAATTTAGAATATAATTATCTTTATTCAAGTATCATTTGACTCAAAAATGATTAGTAAGACTTACAACTACATTAGTAATAACTGACACTTCACAAAAAACAAACAAATAGTAGTGGATCACAGTTGTGGCAACCCATGTGGGCGACAACACACAAAACAGCGACCCACGAAAACACAGTCTAGGAGTCTTGAAATCATGCTTATGATACTGTTGGAGCTGCCCCACACCCTGCGCACTATGGAAGCGCACCTCGAAACAGCGTTATCTTTACTGGAAGTGAGCAACGTGCCAACCTGCGAGCCAGCATGTTCATCGAATGCTCGCATGTTCAAATCGCTCCCAGCAAGTCAACTGCCTACCCTACTTATAGTACTCGCCAAACTTCTTTGCCGCCCTGAGGTTGGCTTTCCGATTTGCAAGGTACGGATCAGTGCTGTTTTTGTATGAACTACAATTGCGCAGCTATTGTAGCCAACGTCAGGGCGGTCAAGAAGTTAAGCGAGAACTATACCTACCTACACATCTATCAAATATAAATTTCAAATGTAAATTTTACGTTATGCGTGCACAGCTAAACAGATACACAGACCATCAGAAAAAAAATACAATAATGCTGGAAATGAGTTCTGTTGGTTATCCTTTAACGCTTTGGCTATTTTTTGGAAATATATTAGATGTACAAAACAAACTTTTTTGCAAAAAAATACTACCGACTTCCAATACAAAAGTACAAAGTGAAAAATAACTTTATTTTTGGAAGTCAGTCTCTTTTTTTTCCAATTTTTTGCGATATGTGCACCGACTTCCAAAAATAAAGTTATTTGTAGAATTAGATATAGAAAATCTACCGACTTCCAATTAAAAAACTACAAAGTGAAAAATAACTTTATTTTTGGAAGTCGGTGCACATATCGCAAAAAATTGGAAAAAAAAAGAGACCGACTTCCAAAAATAAAGTTATTTTTCACTTTGTAGTTTTTTAATTGGAAGTCGGTAGTGGTCTGGCGTAATGTTATGTTATGAAATGGTATAAACAATAAACAGACATGCGATTGCTGCAATCCCGAATGATTTGCCGTTATTTATTGAATAGTTCTGTTTTATATCTCCGAAGTTCTTCATCAGATCTTCACCAAATTAAAATGGGACCTTTTTCGAAACATACTCTTTCAAACAAAAAAAGAATTAAAAAAAAATTGGTCTACAATTGACGGAGATATCGGTGAACATACATAAAAAAAAAAAAAAACCGGCCAAGTGCGAGTTGGACTCGCGCACGAAGGGTTCCGTACCATTTTCGCAAAAAACGGTACAAAAAAACTATTTGTTGTATGGCAGCCCCCCTTAAATATTATTTAATTCTGTTTTTAGTATTTGTTGTTATAGCGGCAACAGAAATACATCATCTGTGAAAATTTCAACTGTCTAGCTATCACGGTTCATGAGATACAGCCTGGTGACAGACAGACAGACAGACAGACAGACAGACGGACCGCGGAGTCTTAGTAATAGGGTCCCGTTTTACCCTTTGGGTACGGAACCCTAAAAAAAACATACAAGAAGTAGAACATAGAACCGCCTCCTTTTTAGTAAGTCGGTTAAAAATGTATTTTCTACAGATTTACTATAAGTAATTAGGTATTGATGTTCAAAGCCTTGACTTCTTAACTAGATTATAAGATATATGCTTTACAATGCATGTCCTCGAAAAGAGCGTTTTCCAAGCAGCCAAACTGTGCGGAAAGTGTCACTTTTTTTCACTAGTGCTTTTTACTTTCCTGTACTTTTTTAATTTTTAACTCCAACGTCAGCCCGACGCATAGAGTTTTTATTATTTGAGAAAAGTTTTACAAATTTAAAAAAAAAATATATATATAAATATAAAAATTAAAAATAAAAGGTAAAATAAAACTAGTACTTCATTTTAGGCGTTTTTAATTACTCTAGATTTAGATTTTGATCATTAAATTAATTTTAAATATTCATTAAATATTTTTAACATTAACATTCGAATATGTTTGGCAGAACGTATATTTTGCTCGTGCCTTATTGCGTTACGATGTGACAGCTATTTGCACATGCGCAGTAGATATGCCCGAGCATGGTATAATAACATACTCCGTATACTTCGCCTGGTATTCTCTTCCCAGGATGGCCTAAGCCTACGTCACGATAAGTGTTACCATTGATTGTCCTTTTTAGAAAATTTAGGTACTTTCTCATGTAGTTACTGAAAATAAAATAAATTACTAACTAGCTTAACTATTTAGTAACTTATGTGATTCATCTATGTTCATCTATGTCATATATATTTTAGTATTAAATTAATTTATATTTTGAATTATTAGTTCATAATTGCATTGTTAAGATAAACAATGCATTTTGCTCGGGTATTTCAAAAACACACAGTGGCAACACATCGAATTGACAAGTGTCATACTGACAACTAGCCATTTCATCGCTATTGTCGTGTCACTCACACCTATAGCGTTGTTTCGCTCGGTGAGAAAAATACTGTGGCTCCCAAACATTTGTGATGAACCCGTGAACTTTGAACTTAGAGCATTTAACCTATGGAGATGGCATAGCTGAGCGTACCCCTCTGCCAAAGTCGCTTGGCCATATGACAGAATCGGATTAGAACAATGGTAATTTCTATTGTGTCTGGAAATGGACAGTTGAAGGTGTATTGTGTCGCAAGTAAGTTCTCCGAAAAAATGGTTAATTGTGCGGTTTCCTCTTTGCAAAAAGCGAGCTGCCACTTTCAATTTGCGAAGCCATGGTTTTTCCTACCACATATAAGTATAAATTATACATCAACATAGTTTTATTTAAGAACTAAGAAAGGCTGACAGGGTAGCGATGTGCATAGTGCTGGGACAACGTGAATGAATTATTGATAAATTAAATGATTTTTTTGAATCAGTATGTTCAGTATCAAAATAATTTTGTTTGTGTTTGTTTCTGGACAAGTCAGGTTGAACTAAAAAAATATATCATTTATAAATGTCTATGAGAATAGATTTAAATTCTTTTCTTTTCAAGTTTTAGGCTAATAAAAAGTAAGTTTGTTCGTTTCGTTAGTGAGTTTTCAATCATTTTTTAATCCCCGACGGAAAAAGAGGGGTGTTATCAATTTGACGTGAATTGCTGTGTATCTGTGTGTCTGTCTGTGGCATCATAGCTCCTAAACAGATGAAGCGATTTAGATTTTTGTTTGATACCTCTATCGAGAGGAGACTATCGCAGCCATGGTAGTTACAATGACAACCCCACTGCACATCAATTCGAAGCCATATACAATTGCGAATGTTAAAAATACTCAAATGTTCGTTTATCCTTTTTAACCAAAAAAGTTGATCCACAGAAATGTGTTCGACATGTATATAATAAACTGGTACATTTTAAAAATCAGTGATTGCCTCTAGGCGTGATCATTGAGACATGTATATGAACTAGATTATGGCTATGAAACAATACACGTATGTTTTCCTATATAAGATATCAAACAAGCTTAGCTAGGAAACACCGTACTCAAATAGTTCAAAACAAACGAAAAACTGACGTGTTAAAGTGTTACATAAAAAAGTGTCAAATAAAAGTCTATCCGGTTGATATTATTGACTAAAAATAAATTCAATCGTTCTTTTTTTAGTGTATCTTAAATTCTCCTACCTTTCTTACCTACCTACGTAGTTTATTAATTACTCAAGTTTATTATTATTTAGTATAACAAAAATAAAACGAATTAACATTTTGCTCATTCATTCATGCATTAAAATGAATTTCCAGTCATTATTTGTATCACATCACTAGCAATTTGTATCTGTTGTCATGGGATTATTGCGTAGATACACACAAATTTGTCAATGTGTGTGTGTTTTTTGATTGTGTGGTTAATAATTTTTTTGTGTGCGTTTGTAGCAATAGGATGCATGTATCTGTGAGTGATTGTCATTTTTTTGTAGTGTGCTGTATGTGTTTTCCTCGCCTCCCGCAGAAAGTGGCAGAAAAATTTGTTCAGTGATTCGCGGCTTGCCGTCTCCATAGGTTAAATGCTCTAAGACTTTGAAAGATACACAAGAAAAATTGTTAATTGTTCCGTAAACTGTAAAAACAGCAGTATAAAAGGCGGTGTAATATTTATTTTCTTTTCCCAATGAAGAGACGCTATCATATGCGTGGCTTCAATATTGTAACTAACTTCACCTAAAATAACTTGTATGTGCCTTTTATTAATTTATTATTTAATTTATATACGCGTTGTAAATTACATAATTTAAGGCATAGTTGTGTCAATACGTCTTTACGCCCGAACTTAACCTAACCTAATTAGTTTTTGACTTATTTTAGTCAAGTCAAGTTTTGTGAGTTTTCGTTCCGAACTAAATAAAAATGCTAAAATGCAATCAATCAAAAGAAGGCAAAGTCAATAAAAACAAAAAGTATCAAATATGACGATTTATTAAGAATTATAAAACATTTGTACTTATTGTTTTATTTTATCTTTTTCCCCACAAAAAAAGTTTGAGAACCGCAACGCAATTGATGACGTAGTCTTAGGCCAATCACGTGACCCAGCTGTCACGGGAGGAGATTACCATGTCTTGTTCTACCATGTGCCCGAGGAACTATTAGTTAATCTGTGGATAAGCTGAACGCGCTTGAATAAGCCCGCCATTTTATTAATTTCATTTAATTTATTTATTTATTTCCTCGCACAATGCATAGTAAAATGTTGTATGATACACGTACGTAAGATGATTTCCGACTCGTGTCGATTTATCCACTCAGTCACTTCGCTCGCTCGTGAATAAAAATGCCACTTATCGGAAATCACCTACCTTCCGCATTTTTAGCATAAATAACTATTACAGAAGTCTGTCAGTTCATTAACGGTCATACATTCAGTTCATACATTTCATTTAAATAACGTGGCATCGTATCCCGCCTGTATTCCCCAAAGGGTTAGGTAGAGGTGCACCTACAGCACACCTACATATCTAGTCCCATGTGATAGGGAGCGAGCCTATTGCCATCAAACGGCCACGAATCTACACTTCGGGCTGCTATCGAGAAATTCCAGATGAAAATCCCAACAACAATTTTCCCGTCACGGGAATCGAATCCAGGACATCATGCTCTGAAGTAGCACTTGCGATCACAACACCAACGAGGCTTTTTAACCGACCTATCTCATCTGTTGGTAAGCGATGGTGTGGTCGACAGTGAAACAAGCTTGTCTAGAAAAAAACTAACCAAAAACAAACAAACAAACTCATTTAGGACATTTTCGACCCTCTGTAACTTCATTGTGGATAAAGATAGAAACCTGATATCAGTGACTAAGAGAACGTAATATAACTAGGTATATTCCCAAAGTAAATTGTATTTGAACCTACGGTTTAAGAACTATTGCAGTGCAAAGTTATTTAATTAACTGGACTGCATGCCATTCTGCTGATGTAACTGCAGGACAATGAAACACATGGCATAGTAGTTATTATTTGTTTGAAGTTCCCAGAAATATGTCATTTTATCACAGTTATGTGAGGTGACCGTTCCTGTTCACGTGTTCCAGGTACATTACGTGAACAGGACAACTTTTCAGTATTTGGGATTTTACCTGATTATAAAAATAAAAACAAACCGACTTCCAAAACAAAATACTACTCGGTGTCTTTGGTGTCTATTGTTTTCCATTTTTCGACTACGACTTCGAAAAACATAATTATTTTACGCTTTGTAATGTTTTGTTTTGGAAGTTTTTATTTTCCTCTTTTTAGTTTTGGTAGGTAACTCCAATTAACATGAAAATCGTTCATAGCCAAAGTGCATCTCATTTCGATTCCAATAAGCCCAAATAGGACTGGGATACATTGTTTTATTTCGGATTTCCAGTGGCCATTGTGGTCTTCTTCATCAATTCCACTTCACCAAATGTTACTTTCTGAGTGCAAATGACACATTATTGATGAAAATACCAAAATCACTATATGTATGCCTATAATATTTGAGGAGTTCCCTCGATTTATTTAGGATCATCATCATCAGATCCTGGTTTCCTATCTAATTCCTAAAAATAATCATCAAAATCGGTTCATAAACGACGAAGTTATCCGCGAACACACATCAAAAATAAATAATTACGGTCGAATTGAAAAACCTCCTCCTTTTTTTAAGTCGGTTAAAAAATATTTTAATGTATAATTTTATTTTTAACTTTAAAACCAAATCGGTCTTTTTGTCGAGGAAACTGACTTTCAAAGCACACGCCATAATGAGCATTATTGAGCTGCAATAATCTACACAAGGTTGGTCGAGGGTCGAACATTCCGGTTCGGACATCCGATGGGGATTGAAATCTGAGAATTTGTGGTGTGATACAAAATTCTCAGAAATTCTTTGATTTGTTATATTGCAGCATTTTTTTCTCGTATCTTCCTCTATAGTTGTAATTTCTAAAAGATCTAATATCGCTTGATTTTGAAATTTGTTTTTATTAAGAAACGCGAAATTGGAAATATTTTTATTAATACTGTAAACAAACAGCACTAGATACAAAAGATTTTACATCTCTCATGTTCGGTAAGTAGGTTCTTATTACCTCCAAATGGGGCTTGTAGGTGATTAATTAGCGCTCTAGGGTAATAATGTAGCTAGAAAAGCCCTAGGGCGGTAAGTAATTAAAAAAAATAGTACATTATTAACCAAGGGGATAAAGCAGTGTCTTCTGTCGCGGGTGACGATTTAAATCGCGAGCTTAACGAAGGACTCGAGGTATACTCCCGAGCGTAGCGAGGGTGTTAAAAACTTAAATCACGAGCGAAGCGTGGGATTTAAGACGAGTCCGAGTGTTGCGAGGGATTTAAGTTCACCCAAGACTAAGACAGCTTTATCACCGAGGAAAATACTCTACTTTTCGAACCATTTGCGAAAAAATTAACACAATAATATTATGAGATAAGCATTTATTAAAAATAATGACAATTAAAAGTAAAATAAACTTAACGTTTATGTATTTAAAGAAAACAAAAACGCGGCAAATTCCTAGACTAATATTTTTTTGCCGGAAAAGCAAAGGCATCAAGCTCATACGGCCTCGTCGGTTTTCGTAATTTTATTTAATAATCATAACTGCAGAATAAATGCGTATTCCTTTTTCAAAAAGATGTATAATGCTTTATATACAAACTCAATGGTGTAAACACAGATGTAGTTCAGTATAAATTCCGGTAAGTATTCCAAATTTAAATCACATTCTCCCCCTAGAGGATGAATGAAATTCAGTACAATTTTCTTTCCCTGTTTATAACAGATTAAAAATGACTATTGTTATGTTCACTTTTTGTGGCATAGAATGTCACTTTTTTGAGCAAGTGGTACGAAAAAACACTTCTTTCTTTCAAAAAGTTCGCGTACATCTAACCATCATACTGGCAATAGACATCATGCATTCAGCCCAATGACCAAAGAGGTCGCTTTGCTATTCAGCCTTGTCTTCGTGTGAGTATAATAGTCATCAAGGAGTTTTTGGCGGGATTTTTTCGAGTGAAGTTCAGCGGTTGTTAATATTATTTGCAAATTGATTCCTAGTGGATAATGTGATATAAAATTGGTGCAGTTTTGTGTCTCAACTGTCTCCGCAACTGGACAATATGTGAAATCATTGACAGAAGCGATTTCAGGATAGTGGAGCGGAGAATTTTATTGTAGTATTGACTACCTCCGCAAAGCTTACTGGGAAGGCTGACTCGCTACAATTTGCTGCCAAATACTCCAAAAACTATTATAATCTGTTACACCCGTATTCTAATGCATACTAAAGAATGTTAAAATTGCACTGAAGATTAGGCGGTATGGTCCAAGACCTTAGCCTGCCCGAGAAGGGCGAACAAACAAAAAAAAAAAATACTCATCAATTTTAAATATCGAACGGCGAAGCTCAATTTCGTTCTTGAAAAATTATTATTTTTTAAAATGTTTTATTCTTGTAATGCCGGTTTTTTTCTACTTACCTCACAATCGAGATGTAAAGCAGAATAGTTAGCTCGGGTGTAATCATCAATTGCACCCTCGAACTATAGGCGCCCTCGCTGCGCTCGTGCGCCTAAATATCTCGGGCTGCAATTGATGCCTTACAGCCCTTGGCTACTAATCTACTATTACTTCCGCTACAAAATTAGAGATGCCCCGAAAATGCAGTAAAGCTGGTTTTATTGTGCTGCCATAAATAATCAACTCTTGAGTTTCCCAACGCGATTTTATCGATGATTTTGGCTGATGTTTTCGCTATCTGTCAAAAGCTTGCGTCAAGACTTTAATGCTGAGATAGGAGCCTTTTTGGTCTCGCTTGGGGTTTTTTTTTGTATTTTGTTTTACCTCGTGTGGGTTGTGTGAGATAAATATTTTTCTTTCTCCGTTGTATTTTCTGATCAATTCCGTTATTTATTATTTATTTATTTATTTATCTCAATTACTCAAAGCACTTACAGTTTTACCCAACACGTTGCTTGATCTAAGACAATAAAGAATCGTTTCTTCGGGACTCGTCACAATTGACTCGGCACTTTTCTTCTGTGAGAGCCAGAGTTGTAGTGGTTGGTAGTGTGGCAGGCTTATCTGGAGGGTTGTTGGCTTGCTTATCATCCAAGGACTTAAAATAATCGTTGGATTAGGAGGTCACAGAGATACCACGAAACTGGTTATAAAAACGTAAGAATTTCGCATCAGAACCAGTTCTTGTCAGAGTCAGAGTTGAACCAGTTACTTTATTTACCGAATTATAGACTTGCAGCATGCTATGCTAGAAGTAATATAAAACGTGGTGGTTCCTGTATCTTAGTCAAAAATGGTTACGAATATAAGGAATTGCCAGAGATCATGAAGTTCTCTGTAGCGGGAATAATTGAGTGTTGCGCTATTGAACTTACGCAACAAAAGTTGATTATAGTATGTGTATATAGACCCCCGAAGCTTACAAATTTAAATACATTTTATGAAAATTTAGATGCCATTTTGAAAAAAATATGTATTAAAAATAAAAAAATAATGATTTGCGGGGATTTTAATGTAGATATTCTAAAAAATAATAGACATGCTTTGGAATTTAAATACTTTCTCTTAAGCTACAATCTAAAGTTACAAATTAATGAAGCAACTCGACTTGCTAGCAATACTTGTCTTGATAATTTTGCTCACAACTTTAAACAAAGTTGTCAATACAAAGTAAAGGATTTTGGATTGTCAGATCATACTGCACAAATAATAAATGTGAAAACAAACAAAACATGCCTCATAAAATCTTGGCACGCAATGTTGAGAGACACCTCCAAAGAAAATCTTGAAACTTTTAGAAATCATCTCCAAAGTCTATCATTTTGTGACGTGTACAATACAGAAGATCCTGATGAATCGTTTAATAACTTTATGGATATTTTTCAATTATTACACAATTTATGTTTCCCTTTTAAAAAAGTCACAGTGAAATCTGAAAAAAAGATAACTTGGATATCTCGAGGCTTACGTATTTGTAGCAGAAAACAACGACATTTACTTTGGCAACAGAGATTAAAACCATCAAAAGAAAATAAGGCATTATTCTATGATTATTCGCGTAAATTTAAGAAAATTATTAAATTGACTCAGAAATCGCAAAATAATTACTTAATCAACCAATCTAAAAATAAACCTAAAACAGCCTGGCAAATAATAAATAACAATAAAGGTATAAGTGAACCTATCTCTCAAATAAAATATAATAATACAGTATTAACTGATCCTTGTGACTTAGCTGAATCTTTTAATAATTTTTTCGTAGATCAAGTCGCTGCGGTATCACGTGAGTTTAATAATGTTATAAAAGAAAATCCACACTCCATTTTTGTACCTCCAGTAATTCCTCAAGATATTATACGCATAATTAAATCTTTAAAAGACAAAAAAAGCTTTGGCTATGACGGTGTTTCTACAAAGGTCATAAAATATGTCGGTAGTCATATAGCTGCCCCTCTAGCTCATGTAATTAATGCATGTTTATCAGCTGGAAAATTTCCAGAAAAACTTAAAATTGTTAAGGTCAAGCCCATTTATAAGAAGAACGCCAAAGATGAAATTTCAAACTACAGACCAATTTCCTTAATTTCGATTTTTTCCAAAATAATAGAAAAAGTAATTTATAATTCTTTATACGCCTTTTTGACAAAATTTAATATTTTGTGTAACGAGCAGAAGGGTTTTAGAAAAAATAATAATATTAATACGGCTATTTTTGACTTTTTGAATATCATAATGCCAAATGTTGATAAAAAAATACCTATATGTGCCTTATTCACTGATTTATCAAAAGCGTTTGATTATGTTGATCATGACATACTTTTAAATAAAATTGAATCATACAGCACGATGACAGCACATTGGTAATTAAGTGTCATGATGGAGATTCTTATGAAGCCAATGTCAATAATACGCTTGAAAAATTTATAATTTGGCTTAATAAAAATAATTTAATTATAAATTTAGAGAAAACAAAAGTAATGCATTACTATCAAAGAATATTAGCCACAAATATGAATATAAATTATAATGGACAAACAATAGATAAGGTCAATGAAGCAAAATTTCTAGGAATTACAATTGATAGCCGGCTGACATGGAACACTCAAGCAGATGACGTATGCAAAAAACTAAGTTCAGCCGCTTATGCATTATATAGTCTAACAAAAAAAGTTAACATTCAGACAGTATTGATGGCATACCACAGTCTAGTTGTTTCTGTATTGAGGTTTGGTATAATATTCTGGGGCAACTGTAGCGAGAGAGAAAATATTTTTAAGGCGCAAAAACGCTGTATTAGATCGATGTTTAAACTCAATGTGACCGAAAGCTGCATACCTTTTTTTAAAAAATATAATCTTTTAACTTTTGCATGCCTATATATATTAGAAATAGCAATTTTTGTCAAAACAAATGATCACTTATTCCCAACTTTGAAAAATACTAGAATATGTGAATTACATAACAACAGAATATTTTGGTCATAATTATTACCAATCAGAAACCGCAAATCTATCAAACGGCTAGGTTAGGCACCTATTACCTAACGATCAGCAGATATAAATCTTTGATGGGTGGGTGTTTTAAACATTTATCGCGATCTGACTTTCTAGACAAGTGACATTTTACCATCGAAAGCGTCACCCTAACGATCGGAAATGGTCAAAAATGTTAGGGTTTTCCAAGCGCTTTAGAAATGTCACGTGATCAATCCCTTACATTTTCGTATTTTCACCATCGCGATCGCTGATTGACAATTTGGTCAAGACCAAATTGAGGATCAAGATCCTCAGGACCAAACTGCTAACTGCTAACTGTTCAGTGGCAGTGTCTCGATGTGTAATGAAGGTTTACTCAATGATGTTATAATTATGTATGTATACTGAGGTAGATGGTGGTCAAGCGCGAGCCTCCAAATAATAAAAAAAAAGATACGTTTTACCGACGTCTGCGCGGCAATACAAACACAAGCTGGCCAGCTTGAGTGAACTCAGTCCATCCTGCGTCTGGCCGCGACACGAAAGTACGTTTCAACATTATGTTTAACCTGCTCAGTGATAGAAATAAAGTTCCAAGTTCCATAGGTCGTATGTAGGTAGCTAAAGTAAAATATCGCCATGTTTTGATTTCTTTACAGTGAGAATGACGTCTCTATTGCTAAAATCTCATTGGGTTTACCCAAATGACCAAAAGCCTTGATAAAATCTCTGTGGAAAAAAAGGCAAGGATTGATTATATTATTTACGTAACATAACATAACGCCTGTTTATTCCTGAAGGGTTGGGCAGAGGTGCAAATAAAGCACACCCCCATTTCGCTTGTTTAGTCCATGTAACTTTTACATGGGACTCAAACATATCAAGCGAGATGTATTGCCACCCACCGGGCACAGCCATTAAATACCAGATGGAGAAGCTTAATAAAACTTGTCCCGACCAAGGCATCGAACCCAGCATCTCATGCTCAGTAGTACCTAGTGCTTGCGACCACTAGACCTGCGAGCCAGTATTATTTCATCATTGTCGTCATTTCAGCTGAAAGACTTCTGGACCCAGGCGTCGCCACATTGAACGATCCCGTCCGTCTCGCATCATCGATCTAGCGCATTCCCGCAACCTAAATCAGGTCTTCGGTCCACCTAGTGGGAGGCCTTCCAACGCATCGTCTTCCGGTTCGCGGTCGCCACTGCAGAGCTTTTCGGCCTCGTCGGCCATCCGTTCTGGAATCAATGTGCCCTGCTCACTGCCACTTAAGTTTGGCAATTCTTCGAGCTATGCCGATAACTTTGGTTCTCTTGCGAATATCTTAATTTTTGATGCGATCACGCAAGGAAATGCCGAGCATAGCTTTCTCTATTGCCCTTTGGGTGCTTTAAGCTTTGTATTATTATTTACGTTTGCAGTATTATTTAGGTTTGCATAATAAAATCTGGTTAGCTGTATATTCTAGGAATCTGTTATTCTAAGGAAGGAATTTATTTCTTTACTTATGAGATTGCAGTTTTGTGTTCTTTATTATAAATACGTGCCTGGAATATGACGACTGTAAATTCTATTTTTGTTTTAAAATAACACGTGATGTTAGATCATTTGGAAACTTTTAAACTGCGTAGGTCAGGCTCAGGCAAATAATCAGGAAAATTCGCTGTTTCATTTATGACTAATTAATATCATCCGACAAAAATAATAAATAAATAACTATTCCTGTGGTCACCGGGTATCTTTGACTTTGTGTACCTACATTTTGTCATTTGGTCATTCACTACGCATACGGCGGAGATTTCCCTTCGAATTTGTTTCCTTGAGACTTTTTTGTATTTTAATAATATTGTTACATGTTAACATGTAACAATGTTGGACATTGTTTTGCGAATACTTTCATTGTGCGCACAGCTAAGGAGTGGAATTCCCTGCCAGAGTCTTTGTTTCCTGATAGCTACAACCTTGGGGTCTTTAAGTCAAGAGTGAATAGGTTACTTCTAGGCAAGCGTGCTTCACCGTAGGCCACATCATCACTTACCATCAGGCGAGATAGTGTTCAAACGCGAGCCTATCAATAAAAAAAAAAAAAGATTAATTTATTTGGTTCTCATGTTAAAGTTGACATTTATACAATTTGCAATTTAATATATTTTTTGTAATTTGTAATTTGATTTTTATTTTATTGTAGAATAAATCATGATTTAGTATTTTTTTTACTTTGGAGTTTAATTGTTTTGTTTCAATCGGGTAAATTAGAATCATTATTATGATCACAAAATTTGCATGCCGAATTTAGTAGGTGGAATATGAAGAAACTATTGTGTGTGTATTATAAGATCTGTACAATACCATATTTCAGGCAAATAAATGTATCTATCTATCGATAAATTGATTAACACAACAAATAATTCCGAATAGTCAAAAGTAATCTTTTCTTCATCAAGTAAGAAAAAATCTGCCTACCTCCATGGAAAAAAGGCTTGAATTTATGTTTATGTATAATTGGTAAAATGTGGGTGTGCTATACATAAATAGAGACCTATTTATGTATAGCACAACCACATTTAATCTCTGCCTAATCCTTCGCTAATACAGGCGTGATGTTATGTATAAAAAATGGCCGTCGCTATGTGCTCGTCTTGTACACTTAAGGGACCATATTACAGGGTGTCTCAAAAGAAAGTTCACATTTAAATCTTTTTTTAAAAGAAAAGTCTTAGCTTTGTTGAAAAAATGTTTATTTTATATTGAAGTACACTGTTTGGGAATTTATTTTTTAAAAATAACATCGTCCAAATGTAAACCGTTGCGCTCTCGGCATTCATTTAGTCGGGCACAAATTGCCTATGACAGCGTAGAAAATTCTGCAGTATTCGACATATTCGTCACTTAAATGATGCGCCTAGCACTCGTCTCATTGCAAAATGGGTTGAGAAGTTTGAAGAGACTGGGTCAACTCTGGAGAAACCAAAATCTGGGCGACCAAGAACATCAAGCGATGTCGGCGCGAGGAATTATCGGCCCTTACTTTTTTGACTAAATGAATGCCGAGAGCGCAACGGTTTACATTTGGACGATGTTATTTTTAAAAAATAAATTCCCAAACAGTGTACTTCAATATAAAATAAACATTTTTTCAATAAAGCTAAGACTTTTCTTTTAAAAAAAGATTTAAATGTGAACTTTCTTTTGAGACACCCTGTATAATCCTACAGGTATATTGAGATCCCAGCGTTTGTGCTTAAAAAGCAAAATAAGCTTAAGACAGACTTCCTTCCTTTTCACCGCAAGCAATAAAGGTATTGGTACAAAATCGATTCTCCTCAAAAGAGCATTATGTGGACTCACCTTAATATCAGTAAAACGGTCTAATAGAGATCTTACCCAACCTTAAATAATTCTCTCATCTCCACAAGGAAATTCAAACCGTTTGTAAAAATCTCAAGGTTGAATTCAGATTGAAAGTTCGGCTAGAACAATTTGCATCTTTATGGTGAAACTGTTTGTACGCAGTTTCTTCGTCAGCGCGAAGACGCCCGAATGTGACGTCATCGAAGGTTCCGTAGGTACATTGCCTTTTTGGGATTCCTTTGTTGTTTTACTACCGGCCCGTATTGGCTCTTCTGAATTCATTTATTATTTAGTTGGAAAAGATTTGAAATTCTTTTTTTGATATTGCAACTTTATTCTTGCAGTGTAATGTTATTGAATTTTGAACTGTTTTCAATGTTTAATTTGTAGTAAATTATTATATTATGAATGTGTTAGTTTTATAATTTTAATGAATGTGATAACAATAACATTTTGTCTGACCGTGACATCGAAGTCAGGACCTCGTGTTCAGCAGAAGCCCTGCGACCACTAGACCATCGAGGCACTTTCATTACCTTCAAATCGCAATTACACACGAGTACAATATCACTAGTCATTAATAGATCTGAGAAATAACCAAAGTACATAAGTAGTACTACTTGTCTCCATCATCATTAAACAAATCAAATTACAGCTGAGCACCCAACAATTGCAACTCGGAACTGTGAAGTTTATTAACAAGAGTGTTTCAAGAGCCCGACTGCGCGAGTTGCAACAGTTTGCCGACACGTTTGCATTGTGGGCCCGTACTGCTGAGTAATAGTTTGGGAGTTTCAAGCAGCTTGCAGGTGTTTCAGAGTGTTCCAATCATGTAGTTTTGGTATAAAAGAGAGATACAAAATGGAACCGTGTATGCTCTTTTTACCCAACTACGGCGGAGCTGAAAGGAAGGGTTATGATTTTAGCAGCTTAGTATGTATGAATGTTTGTATTTACGTATGTTCCTCGTACCGCCTAAACTATTGATCCGATTTTGATGACTAAGGTGTCACGGCTTCGTTATATGGCCCGAGAAAAAAGGCACAAACAAAACCGTATAAGTCGGGCTACAGATTTTAATTAAACTTTTTGCTTGTAAAAGAATATCTTGTAAAAGTTGAAAGGAAACCGTTTGTCCTGGTATGGTCATGTGATGAGGAGGGATGAAACGCATGTTACTAAAAGAGTTATGAAATAGATGTGGATGGATGGAGAGGGAGGGGACGGCCAAAGAAAAGATGGATGGTCTGTGTGAGGAGTGATATGAAAGAAAAGGGCGTCAGTGACGCAGTGACGGGGGACAGGACGGTATGGAAGAAGAAAACGTGTTGCGCCGACACCAAGTAACGTGCGATAAGCGGAGGAAGATGATGAGATGATGATGCTTGTAAAATAATATTTATGGAACGTAGCAGGTGGCGTTCTGTAGTTTCTGCCTACTGTTATTGTAAAAAAAATCTAAAGTCCCGACTCCTCCGCCTGCACAGCATGATTTTCTCCTTCGTGTAAGTCTTTTTAGTTCGCTTTTTAAGCAGTCGGGATTTTTGATTTTTTTAATTAACTTTCTTTATTTATAACTTTTTAGTTATTTTTTTTAGAATTTGTTACATTAAAATATATAAGTATAATATATTTTTAAAATCACCTTTTAAAATCCTTTAATTTGATACCCCACACGAAGGGTTTGGAAGAAAACAATTTGGGCTCTCACAATATAGATACAGATACAGGAAGAAATTCCTAGTGTTGGGCAAAGTTTAAAAAAAAAAAAAAAAAAATGGCGCCCAAAAACCGCCATTTTTCTATTTGAAATTTTAATGCAGCCAGTGACACTCGCAGGGGTAATACGAATCGATTGTCGTAAGAACCATCAAAATCGGCCAACGAGTTTGGTCTCTAGAACGCCACATAGGAACAAACATACATACATACATACATTCATAGACTGATAAACACATAACCCTCCTTCGGCAGTCAGTTAAAAGGCTTGAGTTTTGTGTATATTAATCTGGTTTAAATTTATATGTCGTATATAATTTGCGGTTACACACAATGTCCTACGTCTTAAACCACAATTTTGCGGTTAGCCTTGAATTTAACTGTATATAACTAAATAATAGAGTATAAAGTATAGTGTCTAACGACCACAATCTGACCCTATAAATAATACGCGACTTAGTTGAAGAATCATTCAACACTTCGACAGCATTTCTTAATGACTTATCTACTGTATTTCGCACTCGTGTGGAAAAGTGCGGCGGCCAACCCTCAACATAATTTGTCATATCAGGCTGGTCGGCGGGTGGCATGAAAATCGAAAAATAAGCTGAACAAAAGAAAAAACATTGCAATCTCTCTGCTCTATAACGGCCTCGCGTTCGGCTCGGGCGTACATTCCTGCCTTGACTGCAATGACAAATTTTGCCCACTTGAAGATGCAAATCGTCAAATTTTGTGCTATTCCTGTTGTCTTTCGATTCAAATTCCTGAAGGGAAAATGCTTAAAGAGGGTCATCGACCACCGACAAACCGCAGATTTGACGGGTTCTAGTCCAAACTACGTGACCTGTAACAGTAATTATACGTGTTCCATATTTGGGATATTATATTTTATTATTTTATTTGTGATGATGCAAATAGGCAAATTTTGTGCTATTCCTGTTGTCTTTCAATTCAAATTCCTGCAGGGGAAATCCTTACAGAGGCTCATCGTCCTTCGACAAACCACAGATTTGACGGGTACTAGGCAAACTACGTGACCTGTAACGGTACCTATACGTGTTCCTTAGTTGGCATATTATATTTGATTATTTCATTCGCAAATTGGAACAGATCATCCCAGAACACGTAAAATTGTTGGTAACACACCTCATGTACCTACCACTGATAATAAAATATTTCTGTAAAACGTATAATTCAAAAATTGTAAAGTCACTTGCTGCATTATCCTGGTGTTACATCAGTGCTTATTGCAGTAGCGGATCAAATTATACATAGTAATGTGTCTAATTTGAGACTGACGTGGGTTAAAACCCAGGTATGGGCTCTTTGTCTTGTATCGATTTCATCACCTTTACTTTCAGCTGTGGTAAACACAAATATTAAAAAATAATAATTAAACAAGATTTTATATTCATTACTAGCTGCCCCGGCAAACTTTGTTATGCCATAAAAACACCAAACATTTATCTACCCTACCTTACACTATCCTACCCTACACTACCTTCCCTACCCTTCGCTACACTACCCTACCCTACACTACCCTACCCTACACTACCCTACCCTACAATACCCTACCCTACGCTACCCTACACTACACTACTCTACCGTACACTACCCTACCCTACACTACCCTACCCTACCCTACCCTACCCTACCCTACCCTACACTACACTACACTACCCTACCCTACACTACACTACCCTACCCTACACTACACTACACTACCCTACCCTACACTACACTACCCTACCCTACACTACACTACCCTACAAAAAAAAAAAAATACGTATAAACCGTCTTTGAACTTCAACGAACATTTAAAAAAAAGAATTGGCCAAATTTGTCCAGGCGTTTTTGAGTTATGCGCTTACCAACACATTTTGCGATTCATTTTTAGGGTTCCGTACCCAAAAGGTAAAAACGGGACCCTATTACTAAGACGCCGCGGTCCGTCTGTCTGTCTGTCTGTCTGTCACCAGGCTGTATCTCATGAATCGTGATAGCTAGACAGTTGAAATTTTCACAGATGATGTATTTCTGTTGCCGCTATAACAATAAATACTAAAAACAGAATAAAATTATTATATTTAAGGGGGGCTCTTTTGCAACAATGGTACGGAACCCATCGTGCGCGAGTCCGACTCGCACTTGGCCGGTTTTTTATTATAGATTGCATTGTTACGACAACCAAACAGGTGAGCCAATGGAGATTGCTTTATAATATAGTAACCGTTTTTAGGGTTCCGTAGCCAAATGGCAAAAAACGGAACCCTTATAGATTCGTCATGTCTGTCTGTCTGTCTGTCCGTCCGTATGTCACAGCCACTTTTTCAGAAACTATAAGAACTATGCTGTTGAAACTTGGTAAGTAGATGTATTCTGTGAACCGCATTAAGATTTTCACACAAAAATAAAAATAAAACAATAAATTTTGGGGGTTCCCATACTTGAAACTAAAACTAAAAATATATTTTTTCATCAAACCCATACGTGTGGGGTATCTATGGATAGGTCTTCACAAATGATATAGAGGTTTCTAATATATTTTTTTTCTAAACTGAATAGTTTGCGCGAGAGACTCTTCCAAAGTGGTAAAATGTGTGTCCCTACAACTTGTGTCCCCCTGTAACTTCTAAAATAAGAGAATGATAAAACTGAAAAAAATATATGATGTACATTACTATGTAAACTGCCAGCGAAAATTGGTTTGAACGAGATCTAGTCAGTAGTTTTTTTTTAATACGTCATAAATCGTAAACTGCAATTTACCAAGTACGGAACCCTTCGTGCGCGAGTCCGACTCGCACTTGGCCGGTTTTTAATTTCGTAGACTAAACTGACAGCTGCAAATGACCAATTTTTTTAAAAATGTTGCAAGCTTAGAGCGTAGTATTGTAGGTAAGGCTCAATTATAAGTGATTCATCGAATCGATTTGACATAACTAAATGTTTTATGTATATAAACGTAATATATTTAGATATAATAGTATTCATACGCATAGTACATAAAGTTTCATTGTGTTAAATATGAAATCAACAATAAAATAAATGCGGTCGATAACATGTAGTCTGACATAAATGAGTAGAAACTAAATAAAGGCCGCTAGTTTCTTAACAAATGTAATTTGTTTACCGTGAAATAGTTACATTTTCGATCTACTTTGATTTTCGATCAACTTTCGATGACTCAGGATAGTCAGGCTACGACACTATTTTTATTTGACGATGAAGTGACAACCCCCCAAATGTCAGTTTAGTCTACGAAATTAAAAATCACAGTATAGGTTGCAAAACTAAAACAATCGCTAAAAACTCCGAAACATTTATAATTCAAAGTGCAAAGAAAGTCACGTTCTAGACAAGTGACAGAGACGATTTACCAACAAAAATAACACGACAGTGATTGGAAAAACGTCAAAAGTACGAGTATCTGGGATTGCTAAGAGCCTGTCCAGAAAGGTTGAAGTCGCTGCGATTCTCTCGCGCATACTCGTATTACGCGCGACCGTTGCGTCCAGGAGGAGCGTACCAACGAGCGATAATTTGGGGAATATAAACAATTCCGTATCAAAATCTTGGCGATCCATTTCCCTTGAAAAATACACTCGCTCTGACGTTTGCGCGTTAACTGGGCGCAACTAGGCGTATCTCTAGTTTCTTGACTCCCGAGCAATACGCGCGCATCAAGCGCGAGTCGAGAGTCTGGCGAAGTGCACGCGTATTTTGAATTCACGCGATGCTTGTGAACGCGATGTATTGGCGCCCAGTACCTCGCTAGCGCGCGAAACAATTCGCGCCGGATTTGCCCATTCTGGACAAGCTCTTAGCGCTATCAAAATGTCAGGTGATAAATCCTTACTTTCATCGCTTATGGAATGATACTTAGTCTTATGCCTCTAGAATAAAATAATCCGAGCCTGGATTGTAATCCTAAGAAAAGATGCCTGTATCCCAGCAGTCTACACATATAACGGTGCGCCACTATAGCCACCTAATAAACTGCGTATCAAAATTCTACTTCATACTTCTATAATTTTACAATATACAGATTGTGTTTAAAACCGACGCGAACTAAAATACAATGAATTCAATACATGATTCTGTGTTCGCATTTTTGCTACTTAAAAAAAAACTAACTAAAAAGTTATAAATAAAAAAACTTAATTAAAAAAATCAAAAACCCGACTGCTTCAAAAGCGAACTAAAAAGTCGTAAACAAGGAAAAAATCATGCTGTGCAGTCGGAGGATACATATTCGCGGGCTGGCTGACCAAAATCTGGTGTATCCTCCGCCTGCACAGCATGATTTTTTCCTTGTTTACGACTTTTTAGTTCGCTTTTGAAGCAGTCGGGTTTTTTGATTTTTTGAATTAAGTTTTTTAACCCCCGCCGAAAAAAGAAGGGGTGTTATAAGTTTCACGTGTGTTGCTGTGTATCTGTGTATCTGTGTATCTGTGTATCTGTGTATCTGTGTGTCTGTCTGTGGCATCATAGCGCCTAAACGGATGAACCGATTTCAATTTAGTTTTTTTTGTTTGAAAGGTAATTTTGTCGAGAGTGTTCTTAGCTATGTTTGAATAAAATCGGTTAAGCCGTTCAGAAGTTATGGGCATTTTACTGTTTCAATCGGGGTGTTTTTAACCCCCGCCGAAAAAAGAAGGGGTGTTATAAGTTTCACGTGTGTTGCTGTGTATCTGTGTATCTGTGTATCTGTGTGTCTGTCTGTGGCATCATAGCGCCTAAACGGATGAACCGATTTCAATTTAGTTTTTTTTGTTTGAAAGGTAATTTTGTCGAGAGTGTTCTTAGCTATGTTTGAATAAAATCGGTTAAGCCGTTCAGAAGTTATGGGCATTTTACTGTTTCAATCGGGGTGTTTTCGCAAGATAAATGCGTCGGGGGTTTTTTAAATTGTGAAATTTTACTTGTCGCAAGATAAATGCGTCGGGGGTTTTGTAAATTGTGAAATTTTACTTGTTTATTTATAACTTTTTAGATAGTTTTTTTTCGAATTAGATACATTTAAACATATAAGTGTTATATATTTTTGCAATCACCTCTTAAAATTCTTTATTTTGATACCCCACACGATGGGTTTAGAAGAAAAAATAAATTTGGGCCCCCACAATATGGCACCCAAAATCCGCCATTTTTCTATTGTCCTATTTTAATGTAGCCTATGACACTCGCAGGGTTAAGACGCATCGATTGACGTATGAATCATCCAAATCGGCCAACGCGTTTGGTCTCTGGAACGCCACATAGGAACAAACATACATACATACATACATACATACATACATACATACATACTTACATACATACATACATAGACTGATAAACACATTACCCTCCTTCGGCGGTCGGGTAAAAAGAAAGTTATTCTAATGATTTTTAATACAGAGGTGTTACCTAATTCATAACTTGCCAAACTTTTACGTTTGATGGCGAGAGAAATGAGTATGAGGCGTTGACCTCTATGGTGAAGTTTAGGAAATCACCTGACAGGTAGCGACCAGGCACAACACCCGTCTGGTCAGAGGATCCTCCCGCGTCAATGGAGGTTTGTGGGACTCTCCACCTTGTTCCACATACCTCCAAATCCCTATCCTATTTCTCAGTAGCAGAGCGGAGTCTGGACTTGCGATCGGTTGATGGCTATACGCTCGCTCCTCTTACATGGGACTTTTCTGTTCCCATCCTCACTTCAAAATTAGAACACTTAGGTGTACGTGGCGTATCTCTTGAAATATTCAAAGATTATCTCAAGAACCGGACCCAGAGAGTTAAAATTGAAACCCACCTCAGTGATGAGGAGTTTGTCACTTTCGGCGTTCCTCAAGGTAGCATACTGGGTCCCACCTTATTTCAAATTTACGTCAACGACCTTTGCAAAATGAACCTCCCAAATACTAAGATATATACATACGCTGATGACACTGCGATCTTAGTTTGCGGACCTACTTGGGATATTATCAAAACTACGGCAGAGTCAGCAGTCGCGGAAATAATGTCATGGCTCAATTTTAATCTTCTCACCTTAAACGTAAATAAAACGTGCTACATCCCATTTGCAATTAGGCGAAAGACCGCACCGACAAATAGTTTTTCAATTACTGCCCACTCATGCTCTGACCGATCAGAACTATGCCGTTGCCCAACACTAACTAGAAGCGACAACATAAAGTACTTAGGTGTCCACATAGATGACGGTCTTACATGGAAGAAACAACTTGGAGCTGTCACGACTAGAACTTTGCGCCTCATACATATATTTAAATCCCTTCGAAACTCTGCTAATACCGATGTATTGAAAATGGTATATTATGCACTATGCCAATCGGTCATAGGTTATTGCATCTCTGTATGGGGTGCTGCAACGAAAGGTTGTGTCCTAGGGGCTGAGAGAGCACAGAGAGCCGTACTAAAAGTAATGACAAGGAAACCCTATAGATACCCAACAACACAGCTGTACGCAGACTGCAAGGTTCTTACAGTCCGTCAGCTCTTTGTGCTTCAATCTGTACTTAGGAAACATAGCAGCCTTCCCCCGTCTAACCCAAAAAAGCGTACAAACCTTCCCTCAGGCACCCAACACAGGACCACTTTCGCACAGCATCAGTATTATGTAATTAGCGCGTACATTTACAAAAACATTCATAAAAAACTGAATATCTTAGACCTCAACAAACACAACCTAAAATTAAAGGTGACAGAATGGCTACTTAAACAGGACTATGCCGCAACGGAGTCTTTACTTACCTACATCACCTAATAAGTACACAACCATCTCCATGCTTACACGAATACTTCAATCCTCGCATCTAAACACTCTCGCACATACAACTCCCTCACACACTTACACACACACCAACACCACATCATCTACCTATCTAACTCACACACAAACACCGACACACCTACCATTTACATTCATTCACCCACACCCTCGCACTCTCACATACTCATTATAATGCGCATAATTTAAAACTTAAGTCATCTATCTCTTTTTTCCCTTCTGAAGGTAAATCGACACACAGTCCACACATACATGAATCAATTGGAACTTCATTGTGAAACGCTGTCTCTTAAGATACAGGATACCCTAGTTTAAGAGACAGAGTTTAGTCTATTGTGTACAGATTTCTGCAGCATCCAAATGTTTAATGTAAATGTTTTCTACCATAATTATATAAAAAATTGTAAACTTAAGTAACTACAATAATCTGTATTTTTTTTTTTTGGGAAATAAAGATATTTATTATTATTAAAAAAAAAAAAAAAAAAAAAAAAAAAAAAAAAACTTAAACATAACTGGCGAAATATGGATGTATGTATAATTGGTGCATCTCTGCGCATCCCTTCGGTGAATACAGGGGATGTTATATTCATCATCATCATCATCAGCCTATTAATGTTCCCACTGCTGGGGCACAGACCTCCTCTCTGTGAGAGGGTATGGGCCGTAATCCACCACGCGGACCTAGTGCGGGTTGGAGGATGTCACATGTCTTCGAATTTTTGGTTCTATTATATGCTGGTTTCCTCACGATGTTTTCTTTCACCGTTTTTGAGAGCAGTGGTGTTTAATTTAAACAAAGTAAAGCGCTTGCCTGGGTTCGAACCCACGACCTACAACTTGTAAGTTGCGGCCAATATCACTGGACCACCACTGCCACTACTGTTATATTATAACGTTAGAATACAGTCACGGTAATATATATAATAATAACAATAATAAGGATGGAATTTGGTGTGGACAAATGTGCAGCCATGCATGTAAAGCGAGGGGAGATTATGGAATCCGTGGGCATACAACTCTCGGATTCCATACACCTTCGATCCCTTTCCTCAACCGAAACTTACAAGTATTTGGGTATGTCGGAAGCACTAGGCATCAATGCTACTGAAGTGAAACAATCGTTGAAGGAGCGCTTCTTTGGCCGCCTGAAAAAAGTACTAAATAGTCTTTTATCAGGTGGGAACAAGGTGCGCGCCTTCAACGGCTGGGTCATGCCGGTCTTGATGTACTCTTTCGGCATACTCAAATGGACTCAGACAGAACTTGACGCCTTGGATTGGAGAGTCCGCACATTGCTTACCGCAAATCGTATGCATCACCCACGATCATCGGTTATGAGACTGTATATCCCGCGGAAGTGCGGAGGTCGTGGCTTTTTAAATGCTAAAACCCTGCACAACCGCGAGGTATGCAGTCTTAGGGAATATTTCCAGGCTGCCGACGTGGGTATGCATCGAGATGTGGTAGCGGTGGACAAGGGCCTTACCCCGCTCTCCTTGGCTAACGAGAACTGGCGCAAACCTATAGTACTAGATACTAATGACCGCAGGGAGGTATGGCAGAGCAAGGAGCTTCACGGACGCTTCTACCGGGTCCTACATGGGCCCGATGTAGATATTTTAGCGTCCGTGGCCTGGCTGCGATTTGGTGACCTTTTCGGGGAAACCGAAGGTTTTGTCTTTGCGATTATGGCCGAAGTTATGATGATGAACAACTACCGGAAATACATTGTGAAGGACGGCACGGTTGACATCTGTCGGGCATGTCACCGGCCGGGGGAATCAATCCGACACATTATCTCCGGTTGTTCTTGTCTGGCTAACGGAGACTATTTGCATAGACACAACCTTGTAGCCAGGGTTATCCACCAGCAACTTGCTCTTAAATACAATCTTGTGGAATCGGAAGTGCCTTACTATAAGTATGTGCCCGACCCAGTTCTCGAAAATGGCAATATCACGTTGTATTGGGATCGGTCTATCATCACTGACAGGACTATTGTTGCCAATAAGCCTGACATAGTGGTGATAGACCGATTAGAGCATCGCGCAATGATTGTTGATATAGCGATCCCCCATGACGAGAACCTTGTGAAGGCTGAGAGATATAAGAAAAGTAAGTATCTTGATCTGGCTCGCGAAGTTGTCGACATGTGGGATGTGAATACAGCAGTCATTGTGCCGATAGTCGTGACGGCCAATGGCATGATAGCTAAGAGTCTCGATGAACATCTGAGGAGGCTCTCGTTGGGCAGCTGGATCAAGGGCGTGATCCAGAAAGCGGTACTCCTGGACACGGCGCGTATCGTTAGGAGGTTCCTCTCTCAGCAGCCCTAACCACCGGTAGCTTGGACCTTGTTCCCGATACCGGTGGGCTACTAATTTTTATATTTTTAAATGTTTTTTTTTTATAAGCTATTATTTAAAAATGTAAAAACTATGTACAATAATTAAATGAAGACAATAATAATAAAATCAATCAATCAACAATGACAAGATTAGAGATCAGAAAACGGTTGGTGAATAAGCTAGGGTTACAATATTTAAAAAACATAAATTAGGAAAAACAGAAGTACCTGTGTATGAAAGAAAAAGAAAGAAAAAGAAAAGAAAGAAAAAGTGTTTAATTGTCACAACACGACATACATACAATATAAGAACATACTAATGCTAAACTATGAGCTAACTATGCTGCTTATGAGTGTGTGTGTATGGGGAGTGTGTATGTGTGGGCTGTATATGGGTGACTATGCTAGTGTGTGCAATTACACAGCGTAAAATTTCTATATTAACAATTTAATCATTTAAAATATAGGAGAGATTACTGGAGGACCTCCAAGAGGCCTTCTGTTTCTGAGAAGGATTGTGACAGAAGCCAATTTTGTAGCGTAGTTTTGTATAAATGACGATTTAAGTTATGTATGGATAACAATTTATGGAGTTTGTTATATAAGTATGGCCCAAGGAAGACAAACATCTGCGGCTAAAGGATGTTTTTATTGAGGTAGATGTTGCTACTATACGGTTACGAGTAGTGGAATCCGGGTCGCAGGGTGTTAGATAATGTTGTTTCATTGTAGTAACTAGAATAAATAGTTGCCTGACTGTGGGAACTTGACAGTACTCGTATAATAGTTTTGTAGGAAAAAGACGGGGCTTAAAACAGCACACCTTAAGCACGGCCCTTTGCGCGCGCTCAACCTTTATCAGGTTGGCTTTAAGCTGCACCACCCCACGTGATTGAGAACTAGCTCAAGATGGACTGGCACAACGCTAGATACACCATTTTTATGATATCTGCGTCAGCTGAGTGACGCAATTGTTTAAAAATGTAGATTAGCTTTCTCACCCTCTTTGATAACTGTTCAATGTGTTCTTTAAATGTTAGGTTACTGTCTATCAGTATCCCTAGGTATTTAACTGATGTGACACGTTCAAGCACAATAGCACCTGACACATTATCACATGCACAGTCATTAGTAAGATATAAAGGTTTCGCCGATATCTGCAAAGAGGGATCTAAAGAATTCGATGGATTTCGAATAGAAAATTTCATAAGTTTAGTTTTAGCTGTATTTAAGGTAAGTATATTGTTATTTAGCCATTCTCTAACTGTATCAAACCCAATTTGAGCAAGGCGATAGGTATCCGGCCAGGAGTTGGAAGAAAAAATAAGTGCTGTATCGTCAGCATATGAAAATATGATACCGCCTTGGAGGGTGAGGTTGCAGAGGTCATTTATAAAGACCAGAAACAAGGTAGGACCAAGAATACTCCCTTGAGGCACTCCGTAATCTATTGGCAAATCAGAGCTAATATAAGACGAAATTTTAACACTTTGGGTTCTCTTTGGTAAATAACTTTGAAATAGGGACAGCTGCACCCCTTTTACTCCCAGAATGAATGAACATGGAAATGGAAACCGTGTCGAAGGCTTTCGCAAGGTCCAGACACAGCGAAATGCACTTTTGCTTTTTATCAAGTTTTTTGACTACTAGATCAATTAGATTATGTACAGCATCATCTGTTGTCAATTTTTTCCTAAAGCCAAATTGATTAGGTGATAGCAAGCTGTGTGTCTCCAGATAAGCAACAAGCCTGGAGTTAATAATTTTCTCAAGTATCTTGGACAACGCGGGTAGAACAGAGATAGGCCGGTAGTCCTCGACACGGCCTCGATCTCCAGACTTAAAAATCGAGTGCGGTAGTGCCTTTTTGAAAAGGTCAGGAAAGATACCTGTGTTTAAAGTTAAGTTACAGAAATATGTGAGGGGAGGGACAATAATTTGTTTATGCCTCTTATGAAATTCAGAAGAAATGCCACTGATTTTCCACCTCTGACTCATCATATCAGCCGAAAGACATCTACTGCTGGATATAGGCCTCCCCCAAGCGTCCAGCCATTGACATTGACCGGTCCCGTGCGTCTCGCAACCAGCGGATCCCCGCAACCTTCACCAGGTCATCGGTCCACCTGGTGGGAGGCCTTCCAACGCAACGTCTTACGATTCGCGGTCGCCACTCCAGAACCTTCCTGCCCCGTCGGCCATCCGTTCTGCGAGCAATGTGCCCTGCCCACTGCCACTTAAGATTGGCAATTCTTCTGGCTATGTCGGTAACCTTGGTTTTCTTACGGATCTCTACATTTCTGATTCGATCACGCAAGGAAACGCCGAGCATAGCCCTCTCCATTGCCCTTTGAGTGACTGTAAGCTTTCTGATGAGGCCCATTGTAAGCGACCACGTCTCAGAGCCATATGTAATCACTGGCAACACACACTGGTGGTAAGCTGGACGAGAAGACACCGCGCAACTTCCTGAACGCTGCCCAGCCGAGTCGGATTCGACGGTTGATCTCTTTCTCGAAGTTGGCCCTACCCAACTGGATCGTTTGTCCCAGGTAGACATAGTCGTCCACAACTTCGAGATTAGAGTCTCCAAACCTTGATAGGAGTGGGTGTAACATGGGCATTCAACATCACCTTGGTTTTGTCCATGTTCATTTTCAGACCCAATCTTTCGGAAGCTCTACTGAGGTCATCAAGCATTGTATTGAGGCTCTCCATTTTCTCAGCCATGACCACTATGTCGTCGGAAAACCGAAGGTGAGTAATGTACTCGCCATTAACCTTGATTAATTTGATGCCTAGGCCCCTCCAGTCCAGAACCTTGAATACATCCTCCAGCGCAGCAGTGAACAGTTTCGGAGAAATTACGTCTCTCTGTCTCACGCCACGCTGGAGAAATATTTGTTTCGAGGTCTGATCCTGAAGACGGACTGACATGGTGGCGTTTCTGTACAAACACTTCAACACCTCAATGTACCGGTAGTCGATCTGGCACCGTTGGAGAGACTGCAGTACAGCCCAAGTCTCGATCGAATCGAAGGCTTTCTCGTAGTCCACAAACGCTAAACAGAGAGGCAGGTTGTTCACTCTTCGGTCTTCTGTATAACCTGTCGCACCGTATGTATGTGGTCTACGGTGCGAAAGCCTTTTCGGAATCCGGCTTGTTCGGGAGGCTGGAAATCGTCAACCTACGCGCGAGACGATTCGGGATGACTGAAAACAACTTGTAGACATGGTTATAATTAATAAAAGATGGGCCTATAGTTCTTCAGCCGGGCATTGTCGCCCTTTTTGAAGAGGACCACCACACCCCTGCACCATGCCTGTGGCGTTTTGCCCTCGAGTATGACGGAATCAAATAGCTTCTGAAGGGCCTTAAGGACCGGTTTTCCACCCGCTTTCAGGAGTTCAGCCGTGATTCCGTCGTCACCCGGCGCCTTGTTGTTTTTAAGCTGTTTCGGAGCCGTCCTAATCTCGTACAGGCTGACGTCCGGGATATCTTTGGTATAGTGTCAGGTCAATTTAGCTCTTGGGTCGTTTGCTAGATTCGCAACGGGTTTATTGGTTGACGTGTACAACTGCCCATAGAAACTCTCGATCTCCCTCAGAAGCTCCGGTTTGGCGGATACGATCCTGCCATCATCGGTCTTCAATTTTGTGAGCTGGCTCTGCCCAATAGACAGATCTCTTGCAAAGACCTTGGAGCCCTTATTCCGCTCGATAGCATCTTTAATGTTTTCGGTATTAAAGCGGTGGAGGTCGCTTTTCACGGACTTTGAGATCCGTCTATTTAGCTGCCGGTATTTCACCGCATCGTCTGAAGACTGCAGGATCATCTCAAGCCTCTCCTTCATGAGCTTGAGAGTAGGATCAGAGAGCTTTTTATTTCTATATGTACGGCAGGTCTTGAAAAACTTAGACCCAAACGTATGGACAGCTTCCACGAACCCATCGCTGTATTCGTCCACGGAGCTCTCTAGGCACTCGAAACGATTCTGGAGTTCGAGCTGAAAGGTTTCGGGGTTTTTGATCTGGATCTGTGCTGGACGGAGCGTGGACTTAATCAGTCGAGACCTTTCAAGCTTGATGGTTCAATGTGTCTCTTACCATGCGGTGTTCGCTCCCGGTTTTCACCGAATTGATCACAGAGACATCATTGAACATTTGCTTCTTGGTTGACATGATGAAGTCGATCTCATTTTTAGTTGCACCATCGGGGCTTTGCCATGTCCACTTCCTGTGCTCATGCTTTCTGAAGAAAGAGTTCATCACATAGAGGCCTTCCTTCTCTATAAAACTGGCTAGTAGGTGACCCCGGTGGTTCCGACATCCAACCCCAAATTGCCCCACTTGCAGCTCATCCTCGTCTCGTTTGCCCGGTTTTGCGTTGAAGTCCCCCATGACAACGGTGACGTGAGTTTTGAAACCATGCATGGCTTTAGAGATATCCTCTTACATGGTCTCTTACTCGTCGTCGGGGTGTGCCGAGGTGGGGGCGCAAACCTGTATGACCTTCAGTGAATATCTTGAGAGCAGGAGGTTGACGAAGGAGAAGGGGGTCGAGGGCTCTTGATAATTTTTTCAGCCAAATCACTGCCCACTTTCACGAAGTACGAATTAACCTCATTTAAGGAAGATTGCTTATCTCTGGAGGATTCTAGAAGTTCATATGCGGACGACTGAGACCTAGTTAAGTTTGTGACATTCTGGATAACGTTCCAAACTTGTTTTGAGTTCCTACCAGCTTTTTTAAATTCTAATTTTTACATTATCTGTTTTAGCCTTTCGCAATAGGTTAGTACAATAGTTCCTGTACCTTCTATAGGAGACATTGAGAATTTCATTTGTGGGGTTGATCTTAAGTTTTCTATATAGATTGTCTCTATGACGGATACACTTCAAAAGTCCTGGAGTTATCCAGGGTTTGATAGGTCTGTGTCGGTGAGACAGAGTTATTGTTGTGGTATTTTTGGCTAATGCAGAAATAATTGGTTCGATTAAGTATTTAGTCGCCAAGTTAGGGTCCGTAGCGGAGTATACAAGCTCAAAATGTATGATCTCCATATTTAATTACGAGCTCATCCTCATTGACCTTGACAAAATAAGGCTGTTTCTTTTTGTCAGTTTTCCTCTTACAGAGGGCGAGCATAACTGCATAGTGATCGGTGATGGTGGACTCTAATATGAGATTTTTTGCCGGAACAGAAGTTTTCAGGTTTTCGTGATCCAGGCAAGTGGAGCCATGGGTGGGGTATGTGTGAGCCATGGAAAGTTCGTGGTGTGCTAGAAGATCCAGATAGTCTAGAGAATGTTTAGATTGACAACCGTGAGCAATATCAATATTAATGTCTCCTATGAGGACAATGTTCCTGTAGGATTTGAGTTCGTTAAGGATACTGTCCAGTGATTCTATAAATATTGAAGGATCAGAAAAGGCATATGGTCTGTAAATAGCAACAATAGCTACGTAGGTACATATAGTAATAACTAGGCAATTAGCTACAATACTAGATTAGATAAACTCGTTATAGCTTAAACGATCACACCATCATTTTGGTTGTAATTATTTAAAGTTTTAAAAGAGTTGTAGCCATCAATAGTGGGAATCATGGGATTACACGAAAGCCAGCACTCGGATAATATAATAACATCACTCCCCATCACCCAGATAAATTAGCATGAATACTGCGAATGCTTTGTAGTATTACGGTAAGGTTAGTATTTGGTACGGGTAATAAAGTGGTACAGGCGTCAGGGTCACAGGTTTGGGCGTCACAGAAAGGTTCAGTTAGGTAAGGTCATCCAAGTTAGTAAGGAAATCATTTATTGCCGCGAATAATATATCTTATATTTCTCGGGGCACAAACCATGGTTATAAGGCGGGAGTGACCTGGTCCACACCCGAAAAAACATTTCAACAGTTAATGTTTTAACAAAATAATTATTAATAGTATACATATTTGGTAATAATATACGGGCTAGTTCAAAGTTATTTTTATAGTACGCTAACAACGGTATTGTAATGTAGTTTGTGTAGTTGTAAGTAATTATAGTATAATGCAAAATGTATTGTGGTACGGAATTGAAGAAAGGTGTACGTGTGTTTACATGAGATATTATGCTTTTCTGAGGGTAAGCTTAAAACATTAAATAGTTGTACGGATAAGATAAAGCATGATACACACTCACCTAAGTGTGCATTTGTGACCCAGATTACAAAATAAAAATTGGGGAAGTACAGTAATGAAATAGTATTTAGTCATATTTTGAGAGCCAATAAGTACGCCTCATTTCTAATCTCCACGCGCTTACCTCCATCATCTTTACACATGTAGATTCTGCCACTATTAGCCCAGCAATATTTAAACTTCAGGTTCTTGGCTGAGTCACGGGCTATGGCAAACACTTTTCGGTCCTTGTTTGTGAGGCTTTTCATATAACTCTTCTATATAACTGAGTATAGATAGGTATAGAAGGTCCCGGCAAACCAATAGTTGACGTGGAGAGCTTATCGTCTACATGGTTTCTATTATACAGCTTCACATTGTACAAGACCTTGTTTTTAGTGAGCACTGAAGTAAACTCCGTTATAACTGTGGATCCACCTGTTTTGCTTGCAATTCTATAAATGTCCTTTATGTCTGCAGGTTCAACATGAGTTTCGAAAGCATTACAAGTATTTTTAACGAGTCCAAACAGATCCTGTTGTGTCTCCTGCTCAATCTGAGCCGGTAAGTTACGGAACGCGATGACTGTGAACTTAAGCCTTTTTTGTAGATCATCAATTTTATTTTCCAAAGTTGTTATGTAATTCCGGTTTTCTTTTCGTTCGTGCTGTTAATCCGGTGCTGCAGGAGACACACCGGGGGAAAAGAGTCAGAAACTCATTAATTGGAATCAGGATATAATGATGTCAGATGTTTTTGTGGCTTAAGGCTTAACAATTCGCTTTCTGCCCGTAATTTAGTCACAGGTTAAGTTCCAACCTAAACAAATAGGTTATTCTATTAAAAATTCCCTGCGGTCGTTGGCCTGTTCCAGGTCACGTATGTACACACTGTACATGAAGCTCTAAAACGTCACGATAGTGATTGAAAAAGTAAATTGTCAAGCACCATCGAAATGTCACGCTATCAATAGTTATTATACATTCCTGGGTAAAAAATAATAATTCGATTTAGCCTTTTAGTTACATTATCAAAATTAAATTAACACTAGCGACCCGCCCCGGCTTCACCCGTGACAAATTATATACCAAAAATATTCTCGTTTTTCACTCCTTCTATTGGTGCAACCGCATGAAAGTCCGTTCAGTAGTTTTTGAGTGTATCGCGAACAGACACGGCGGGGGACTTTGTTTTATAATATGTTGTAGTGATAGTGATTGGGCACGTATTTTTTGCCTTAACAAATCAATAAAAATTGAAATTGATTGATTCGTTGTCAAAAACGAAGAAACGAAAACAGGAACCGACTTCCGAAATTGAAGTTATTTTTCAATTTACAGTGTTTTTATTTGGAAGTCGGTTATATTTTTCTTTGTAACAAAAGGTTTTACACATCATCCATATTTCTTTTATTTCGAAAATGCCACTTGTCTAGAGCCTCGGGAACATGAACACTATGTACATACGTGACCTAGGACAACCCAATGACCGCAGGGACTTTTCAATAAAAAACATCTGTGTAGGATTTGAACGAAACCTGTGACTAACACTTTAAATCTACGCCAGTCGCATCACGTAACACTGATAATATTATATTTCTGGACACAGTAATAAAATTATGTAGAATAATATCATCTCATGTATTATCCTGGCCTTTGTATTAGTTAATCAATTACAGGTAATTTGTCTAATAATGGCCGGAGAGCTGATGTCATAGTGTCATATTTTCCTCTGAATTATTAGTTTACTAGTTGAAATAGTTTTGTCATATTTTTCTGTGATGTCAGTTGTGAATTGATTATTTACTAATTTTTAGAGCTTTTCGTGTGGTGTGTCACCGGTGTAAGTTGTCGGTTGGTCGTCATCTTTTGGTACTTTTATTTTAATTGATTGTTTGGAAAGGCCGATGTCATGGAGGCATATCAAGTCGTTGGAGGAATATTTTGAAGTCTTACCGAGGAACACAAGTCTGTGGTGAAATAAGCTAATGGATGCTAAAATCTTTTGCCTGATTTCTATCAAAATTTTCGGCACAGTTCGCAACGTACTGCTGGCTGGCTAGCTTTTCCTTTTTAAATCCATTCGAAGGCTGTCTTTGCAAGACAACCCATTAAATATATTTATATTTTCTAACCGACTTCAAAAAATGGAGAAGGTTTCTCAATTCGACCGTATATATATATTGGGTGGCCAAAAAGTCGTGGATCAAACGCAACTAGGTGTTAGATGAGGTCATCAACTGCAAAAAATTATTCTACGGAACTCCCGTAGAATTTTCGCGGATAACTTCGCCACGGTAAAGATATCTAACAGTATTGTGACACGCGTTAGGGCCACCCGCCTCTACCTACTTGAGTTTCTTTCTAGTTTTGTGATTGTAAATATCTCAGATTCTTTTCTCTAATCTGAGGTAAATATTAAAATTTTTTATTCAACTTATTTTAAATCTTACTAGGTAGGTACCTACCAATTATTAATCTCTTACGTAAACATTTCATAATGATATTTTTTCTAATTAAATAATATATGTAAGTAGCTAAGTACATAAGTAAGTAGATAGCCTAGCCTGGGAAATTATCTACTAGTTTTTTTTTTAAACCGAGTCTGTGCCCGAGCGTAGGTAGGTGACTCGTGCGTGACTTTATCACCCTATCCCTTAGAGCATTTAACCTATGGAGATGGCATAGCTGAGCGTACCCCTCTGCCAAAGTCGCTTGGCCATATGACCATACGCGTTATATAAAACTAGTTCATTCGCCGACCGCCGCCATTGTGTATCGTATTGTGTCGCAAGTAAGTTCTCCGAAAAAATGGTTAATTGTGCGGTTTCCTCTTGCAAAAAGCGAGCTGCCACTTTCAATTTGCGAAGCCATGGTGTTTCCTACCACATATAAGTATAAATTATACATCAACATAGTTTTATTTAAGAACAATGTCGAAATAATGGATAATGCCTTTACGATAGAAAAATTCAGTGGTACGTTGGTAGCACAAACGCAGTACAGGGGCTGACAGGGTAGCGATGTGCATAGTGCTGGGACAACGTGAATGAATGATTGATAAATTAAATGATTTTTTTAAATCAGTATGTTCAGTGTCAAAATAATTTTGTTGTGTTTGTTTCTGGACAAGTCAGGTTGAACTAAAAAAATATATTATTTATAAATGTCTATGAGAATAGATTTAAATTCTTTTCTTTTCAAGTTTTAGGCTAATAAAACGTAAGTTTGTTCGTTTCGTTAGTGAGTTTTCAATCATTTTTTAATCCCCGACGGAAAAAGAGGGGTGTTATCAATTTGACGTGAATTGCTGTGTATCTGTGTGTCTGTCTGTGGCATCATAGCTCCTAAACAAATGAAGCGATTTAGATTTTTGTTTGATACCTCTATCGAGAGGAGACTATCGCAGCCATGGTAGTTACAATGACAACCCCACTGCACATTAATTCAAAGCCATATACAATTGCGAATGTTAAAAATACTCAAATGTTCGTTTATCCTTTTTAACCAAAAAAGTTGATCCACAGAAATGTGTTCGACATGTATATAATAAACTGATACATTTAAAAAATCAGTGATTTCCTCTAGGCGTGATCATTGAGACATGTATATGAACTAGATTATGGCTATGAAAACATACACGTATGTTTTCCTAAGATATCAAACTAGCTTAGCTAGGAAACACCGTACTCAAATAGTTCAAAACAAACGAAAAACTGACGTGTTAAAGTGTTACATAAAAAAGTGTCAAATAAAAGTCTATCCAGTTGATTGTATTATTTATTATTTACGCTTTCCTACTATTTAACACGTATACATAACATCCGTATTAAAGAACGGGGCTCATGTATGAATCCCGAATGCCAGAACCTAAATAAAACAAAATGTCAGTGACAGTTTCATACTATTCTAAGCTGAAACCTGTAGGTACTATAGTTTATGATTAACATTGTTCCAAGACGTATGCCACCATTTTATTAGGTACTGCACCCAGTTCGTCTACCATGCATGGTGTATTTGGATATTACATTTATTTGTTACGTCATTCTTATAGGAAAGACACGGGTCCAACAATATATATTATGTAATTATGAAATATTATTGACTAAAAATAAATTCAATCGTTCTTTTTTTAGTGTATCTTAAATTCTCCTACCTTTCTTACCTACCTACGTAGTTTCGCAGACCACAAATCATATTGCGTATCTTTTTTTATTTGTGAAATTATTTACTTAACTTTATTTGTAAGTGTACCAAAAATAAAACGAATGAACACTTTGCTCATTCATTCATGCATTAAAATGAAATTCCACTCATTCTTCGTATCACATCACTAGCACTTTGTGTTTGCTGTCATAGGATAACTGTATAAATACACACAAAATTGTCAATGAATGTGTGTTTTTTGATTGTGTGATTATTATTTCTTCGTGTGCGTTTGTAGCAATAGGATCCATGTATCTGGGGGTGATTGTCAAATTTTTATAGTGTGCTGTATGTGTTTTCCTCGCCCCCCGCCGAAAGTGGCAGAAAAAGTTGTTCGGTGATTCGCGGCTTGCCGTCTCCATAGGTTAAATGCTCTAAGCCCTATCCACTTAATTATATGTATTGATCCAGGTATTTTACTCGGTGGAAAAAGCGAAATACCTACCTATTAAAAAAGAATAAAAAACTTTTTAACATCAAAATCTAAACGAAATCCAAAACAAAACACTACAAAGCAAGAAATAACTTTCTTTTACGAAGTCGGTGTCGAAACACGGAAAAAAACTTTTTTTTAAGGGTCCCCTAGACGTGAAATGGTGATGCTTTTTTTCTCGTCTATCCCATGGTGGGGTATCGTTGGATAGGCCATTCAAAAATATGACGGCTTTGTTAAAAATTTTTTTACAATGCATGTCCTCGAAAAGGTCGTTTTCCAAGCAGCCAAACAAAGTGTCACTTTTTTCACTAGTGCTTTTTACTTTTCTGTATTTTTTAAATTTTTAACTCCAACGTCAGTCCGACGCATAGAGTTTTTATTATTCGAGAAAAGTTTTACAAATTAGTTAAGTACAGATTATCACTCATATAAAAGGTAAAATAAAATGAATACTTCATTAAAGGCGTTTTTAATTACTCTAAATACCGATTTTGATCAGAAAATTATTTTACAATGCATGTCCTCGAAAAGAGTGGTTTGCCAAGCAGCCAAACTGTGCGGAAAGTGTCACTTTTTTCACTAGTGCTTTTTACTTTTCTGTATTTTTTTTATTTTTAACACCAACGTCAGCATGACGCATAGAGTTTTTATTATTTGAGAAAAGTTTTACAAATTAGTTATGTACATACTTCATTTTAGGCGTTTTTAATTTCTCTAGATTTAGATTTTGATCAATAAATTAATTTTTCATATTAATTAAATATGTTTGGCAGAACGTATATTTTGCTCGTGCCTTATTGCGTTACGATGTGACAGCTATTTGCACATGCGCAGTAGATATGCCCGAGGTTCTATTAGTTAATCTGTGGATATGCTGAACGCGCTTGAATAAGCCCGCCATTTTATTAATTTCATTTTATTTATTTATTTATTTCCTCGCACAATGCATAGTAAAATGTTGTATGATACACATACGTAAGATGATTGCCGACTCGTGTTGATCTCGATTCATCCACTCACTCGCTTCGCTCGCTCGTGAATAAAAATGCCACTCATCGGAAATCACCTACCTTCCGCACTTGTAGCATAAATAACTATTTCCATTCAGAGATCCGTTTGCGTAAAATTAAGCTGTATTTTTTTTTTGTTAGAATCAAGTGTCAAACTCCTTCAGTTACCATCGTCCTATGTGGGCCCGTTTTTAGACGTTGTTAGCAGCTGCAACCGTTTTATTTTTCATGTAACAACAAAATTATTATTGTTTAATTTTATGCTTATTTCTCGTGTCTCCTGTGCGGGTCACAATTTTTTTTTTTTTTTTTTTTTTTTTTAATCTTCTTCTTAGTCCGCATTATTACGCAACTACGAAACTCTATTACAGCGCATGGCACAACACGCACTTGGCTGGTTTTTTATTATGATATTGTATCAAGAATATTCTCTGTCTATCTGTAACAATGTTTAGTTTTGAAATGCTGTTATCAACTAGCAAAAATTTCGACAGCTTTTAAGGAAAAATATACCTATTTATTCCAAGGTCTTGTCTCACATTGTTATCAAGTACGATCAAACATTATGTCATCTTGTCAAAAGGCAAGTAAATATTTAATCATATTGTGTAGACACCTACGACAATATCGATAATAATATTTACCCACACTTTAGCCAATTAAATGGCAGAATTCATACTTATCATTATAAATATTATAAAACAAAGTCCCCCACCGCATCTGTATGCGATAAACTCAAAAACTACTGAACGGATTTCCATGCGGTTTTCACCAATAGAAAGAGTGAGAAACGAGAAATGTTTTATAATATAATTTGTCATGGGCGAAGACGGGGCGGGTCGCTAGTAACATTATAAATGCGAAAGTAACTCAGTCTACCTGTTACCTTTTCACGCTTAAACCGCTGAACTGATTTAAATCAAATTTGGTATGGGGGTAGTTTGAGACCCTGGGAATTACATAAAATTGTTTTTGTCCGACATTCAACCTTAACAGGGTGGAATTTTGTGTGGACAAAGTCGCGGACGACCGCTAGTAACAACATGTTTTCAACTTTTTTCAAATATCCGTCGGAATTTTTTGCCGGGGTTATAGCGAGTGAAGCAGCGTCTGTTTTAATTATTGGCTAATTAATTCTTCGTGGATATGTTTATGTAAATTGCTGTATTTTTCTGACTTAAGTTGTCTTTGCAACTAGAAAGTATTTGGAATCATTGAAACAGATGCGTCTCTGGCAAGTGCAGCTCAGATTTATTTTATAGTATTGACTGCCTCAGCGAAGTTTGTCGAGAAGGCTGACTGCTGATATATTTGCTGTAAATACTCCAATATGGCGATGAAACACATTGTAATATAAAAATATTACAATGTGTTTCTACGCCATTCTAATGCAAGACAAAGTCAAAAATTAAAGAGTTGACTTAAAGTTCTCAGTAGCCAGGTCATTAAATTCCCAAAAAAAAATTACCATCATCTTGATTTTTTGTCGTTCCATTTTTGAATATGCAAAATTTATTTTAAATTATTTGCAGCTGAAAAGCTTCAGATTATTATGTAAATACTTCTGACATCGCGGTATAGTCGGTCAGCGATGCGAGAGACATCGGTTTGCCGAGTCTTTTGACTCATCAGCGGCTCGCTCGCGCGGAACTAAGTATCTGTTTTATTTGTTGAAAATATTATTCATATATTTATTCGGTAAACATTGATATAAGAAGCCTTTTTTTAAAGGGTTTTGGGTTATATGGACCGCTTGCTCCACAAATCTATAACATGCTAAACGGTAACGGTTCTGTTTCTGAAGTTTGAAGATGTTAGAGACAGAATGATGTTTTAAATAGGCAATTTTAGAGTCCGCAGACAGATAAAAAAAAGTTTTATCTGTCTGCGGACTAGTTTAAAGTTTCCCACAGTAGGAATTTCCCCTGTATTGTGGGTGCATTTACAAACATATAATCTAACATACACAAACACTCAGACCAGAACAACTTGGGTCATACAAATATTTGTTCTATGCGGGAATCGAACCGCAGCAGCCGATCGCTCAACCACTTTTTTTTCTCCGTTTGAACAATCCTAATGGAATGTTCTCACGGAGGGGTCTGTCAGACTCCTACTGACAAAAACCACCCCGGTGTTCCATCTCACACTTACGGCAGGGGTCGCGGGAACGTACAATCCTTCCGCAACCCCTGGCTGGTGCCGCCGCCGCCGGCCCGCATCCGTGGGCCTCGATCTCGGATCGGGGAGTGGAAGTGAGGTGTTTCACTCCCCGCCGCCACGGGGGTGGGGGTGGTGAAACACCGGGGGACGCTGGACGTCCCTGCACACATTTAGGGGGGCTGGACGACAGGTCCGTCTGCTGAAGGCCCGGGTGAGGCAATATGCCTGGCAAGATCGAGCGATTGAACACATTTATGCCTCTGAAGCCTGCAATGTAAGGCATTTGGCATGCGAGCTGGTTGCAGTGGAAACGTGGCCTAGGAATCTTTTTCTTGTTCTCTTCTCTTGGTGCAGTATGTAAAAGCGGACACTCTCTTTGTTGCAGATGTGGGGACGCGCGGCGTGACCACGGACGGGCTGCTCAGCGCCCTGGCCCGCCTGCGCCGCGCCCCACCCCCGCTCCCGCACCCCGCACCTCACTCGCCCCGCTCCGTAAGTACCAGCAGTAGCACGCGGCCGGGTCGTGGCTCACGCTGTTCAGCGCCCTGAGACTCTAGGCAAAGTGTAAAGTATCAGTCTACCAAAGAAAGCCTAGCCATAGCGACTGAAAAACGTGACAAATGTATGGGACTGTCAAGCGCTGTCAGAACGTCACATGGTCAATCGCTAGGCACACAACGAGTTGGCGAGCAGCGAGAAGCGAGTGTGTAGCTTAAATAGTTTTGTCGCTCGGCTATAAGCTAGTGTTCTAACTTTGATAGCTCTTGTCGCTGCGACAAACTTGTGGTGAGAGAGTACTCGCCGGCAGAATGAACAGCCAGCGATCAACTATTACTATATGTTTCTTTTTTATTGACTTGGGATCTATATCTTTTGTACGTTTTTTCAGCGAGAAAATAGTCGATAGCTAATCGCTTACTCGTCAGCATTTCGACAATCGCCATCGCTGATAGAGTGACAGTTTTTATAGAGCCTTTACAAGAGATCTCCTAATATGGTATTGGTTTGATCTAAACCATGGATAATCGCTGCCTTGTAACAATTTATTAATATTTCAGTGACTAAACGTAGCCAAATCAATACAAGCTGCATTTTTGCTCATTCTGCAAGTTCCCAACATTCCCTTTAGCAATACCAGACCAGCATAGTACCTACCCAGGGAATCACAACAAATTCCAGCTTAACCAGACAGTTTGAACTACTTCAACTAAGTCCCAAACGAATTTTCTTTTTAACGAGTCGTATCGCCGCTCCCCCGGGTGTTACCTATCTGCAGAAAGTTTGTCATGTAGGCATGAGACGAAGTTTACGTTTCATTTCGTATATCTAAGTGCGAAAGAAAAGGAAATTAGTTTTTGAAGATATTTGCCGGTGAGAAGTTTTGGAAGGTAATTGGGCGAGATTCGGGGAGGCTCATTGGATTCAGGTGTGCAGATAGTCTTATTATGTTACTTTAGTTTTGCCTGTATAATCTGGCTACTAAGCTCGCAATGTTACTCTAGACTAGCGAGAATATTATTCAGATGTAGTTCAGAGCGCACAAACAATCTGCTAAAAACTAAACGTACCTTCATCATATGTAAAGTGGGACTGGGCGGGTCATATACTTGCATCACGACCGATGGGCCAGGATCGCTACATCGGTCGTAGCCGAAAAGAGCCTAAAAACCGCTGGCAATTTGGACTAGTTTTTGACGGATTGGCCAAAATTCAAAGATCGTTGGCAGTCTACGGGAGAAACTTTTCACACTTCCACACAACACGTGCGCACAATTGCGTGTGCACTCACTTACATTTAGTAAATTGAGCTATTAACTCAATCAAATAGATTTAAGATAAGTTATTATGATGATACATAAATGTAACCAAGTTATGGGAGAGCGGCCTCTCCTGGCACACGTGTTTTCACACTTAGAAGGAGAAGTCAACCTCAATATTGTTATACCAACTTTTGTTAACGAATAAAACATTTTATTATTTATTATTATTATTACTTTTGCCCAGCAGAACGCGGCACAATAAAGATTAAATTTAAAAAAAAAAACCTTCATCTCGCTCTAGACTGCTATACTAAAACACAGAATATTATTTACTCTAGAGAGGTCATAAAAAAGGTAATTGCAAGCAAATCTACGAAACACTTTTTTTTTATTTTTTATTATCGATAGGCCTGATGGTAAGCGATGATGTGGCCTACGGTGAAGCACGCTTGCCTAGAAGAAACCTATTCACTCTTGACTTAAAGACCCGGAGGTTGTAGCTATCAGGAAACAAAGACTCCGGAAGGGAATTCCACTCATTAGCTGTGCGCATAATGAAAGTATTAGCAAAACGCTTTGTTTTCATCGCAACGAACAAAACTGTTCAGCAACAAGTAAAATTTCATTATTTAAAAAACCCCCGACACATTTATCTTGCGAAAACACCCCGATTCAAACAGTAAAACGCCCATAACTTTTGAACGGCTTAACCGATTTTATTCAAACAAAGCTAAGAACACTTTCGCCAAATTCACCTTTCAAACAAAAAAAACTAAATCAAAATCGGTTCACCCGTTTAGGCGCTCTGATGCCACAGACAGACACACAGATACACAGCAACACACGTGAAACTTATAACACCCCTTTTATTCCGGCGGGGGTTAAAAACACCCCGATTTAAACAGTAAAACGCCCATAACTTTTGAACGGCTTAACCGATTTTATTCAAACAAAGCTGAGAACACTCTCGCCAAATGCACCTTTACACAATGCACAAAAAAAACTAAATCAAAATCGGTTCACCCGTTTAGGCACTATGATGCCACAGACAGACACACAGATACACAGCAACACACGTGAAACTTGCAACACACGTGAAACTTATAACACCCCTTTTTTTTCCGGCGGGGGTTAAAAATGAAGCCTCGCCACAACAGAAACGCAAACTACGTCAAAACAATGCACCAACGAAGCCCATTGTTTCGGAAACGTATTAATCAAAAGCTTATTAATTACTCTAATTAAACTCCAATTGAATTCAAATCAATTCTGAAAGCGATTGGATGCTCTCCACTGACATCCAATAGCTGCACAGATCTGATTAACATAGTCAAGAGTGATCGAACGCTAGTAGCCCAAGATCCGACTGACTGCAGTTAAATCTGCATGAATCAGGGTGTTTCATTAAACTTAATTATGAATGATACTTGATAGTAGAATAGATTGCTACAAATAAATTGAAATTTATGTGTGCTAATTAACCCCAAATATATAAATTTTCAAGTGTCAATCAATCCAACGTCATTTGAAAGAAAGTGGTGTAGAAAATAGTAAAAAGAATAAGGTTGCTAGATCTTTCTTAGCAGCAACCTGTGAGGTTGCCAGTTTACCTGCTAAAAACCTGGTAACACAAGAATGGCGGCTCACTGAGATCTAGATGATGTTTCATACGCACCTACGATTCAGGGGAAATTCATAGTGTAGGGCAAAGATAAATAAAATAAATCAAAAATTCGTTTGTGGCTAATTGCGGCCAGGCAACCCTGCAGTAATCTTTTCAAGAACCATAAAAATAAGTTTCGTAAAAAACAATATAACCTGCACATTTTTGCAATGGGATCTCATACTATAGAGTACAGTGTATTGTTCGACAATTTCCCCTCGCACGTACGCGAGGCGGTGCATTACTGATAAGATTATGTGGCGGACTGAGTTGATGCGGTCGGTGGGGTGAGGACCGGGATGTAATATTATTATATTCAGGGGCGATATTGGTATGATAGCACCTCTGTGCGGATTATTGAGTTTTGTTTCTTTGATCTTTTGATTAAAATGTTCAAATCCAAATCATAATCTTAGTGCCCTTAAAGGTTATTGAGGCCTTAAGGTGCTTCAGAGGAGCTCGGAGCTCGGAACTTCGAGGTAAAGCAACGATTTCCGAGGTCGGCCCGTGGGTGGGTGACTTTTCCTGTCATACCGAGACACCTCCGTGTTTCGGAAAACACGTTAAGTCGTTGGTCCCGGCTGTCATTTAAAGATCTTTGACAGTAGTAATACTCGTAAGTAGTCAGGAGTGTCTTTTACCATGTCTATACCATCTATGTAATGCATATGGAATGCAATAAAGTATTGAGTATTGAGCCTGAGATCTGACCAGTATAGCCAAGAGGTATCGTGTTACAAAGTTACTGGGTTACTGAGGTCAGATTGGCAGTCGCTCCATTGGCGCAGTTCCGCCATTGTGCCCAAATGTGGAAAACTGAAAACCAATATTTTCAGCCTGTGAAAAGCTGTTGCAAGCAACCGTCCCGGACTGCAATGAACGATGATAGTTTAAATGTAGTCAAAACTTTATGAAAAAAAACCTTTTACTTCATGAACCATGCTCTCATTATGTTTTTTTTTATATATTCACCAGCCTATGTTACTCAGGATAACGCAATGCTTCTAACGATACTACATACATTGATATCAGCTTAGCCATTTAGAAGCTAATGGTGGTATAAATAAACTCACAAACATACATAACCCTGAAAACTTAACACTCCTATTTTGGGTAGTCTTGTAAAACTACGTGCAGTTCTGCAAACCGCAATCACCTGTGTATGATATCGTTTGTATATGTTAATTTTATTTTATATTTATATAATATTATTACCTCTTTTATCAAGTTTTCGTCCATTTTCCTTATTGACTGCCTTGTTGAGATTATGCTTGCCTGTTGAGTGTGGGGTTCGATTCTCGGGTTAGGTACTACCTATACATGAAAACGAATGTTATAGTAACTCTGTTTGTTTGTTACCTTTTCACGACTAAACTAATGGACCGATTTAGATGCAATGGTTGTTATGGAGATATCATTTTATTTCTTGTTTAAAGGTAATCTAATGACCTACTTATATCTTATTTCTTTTTGTAATATAATTTTATTTCTTGTAGGTAATCCAGAATTACCTACAAGATTTTACCTGCCTTGTTACCACATCAACAAATTGTGTTTTAACTTTAAGATATCGCAACTCCGGGCGCCAAGATACAGGCGCAGCCTAGTTTGGGTACCTTTGTTTTTTCTTTACTTTATTAAAATATAACTTGTTACGATTACTAATAGCGCTAAGTTAGATTAAGAAAATGATTGTAACAATGGCTTAATAAATTTATTCTTATTCTTAAATTTATTCTTATTCTAGTTTGAGACCCTGGGAAGAACATAGGATATTTTTATCCCAGTATTGTGTTTCCTTGTGATGATAGAACAATGTTTACGCAGGCGAAGCCATGGACAGAAGTAGATAGTGGTCAAGCGCGAGCCTTTTATTAATAAAAAAAAAACCGGCCAAGTGCGAGTTGGACTCGCGCACGAAGGGTTCCGTACCATTATCGCAAAAAACGGCAGAAAAAAAACGTTTGTTGTATGGGAGCCCCACTTAAATATTTATTTTATTCAGTTTTTAGTATTTGTTGTTATAGCGGCAATAGAAATACATCATCTGTGAAAATTTCAACTGTCTAGCTATCACGGTTCAGGAGATACAGCCTGGTGACAGACAGACAGACAGACAGACAGACAGGCAGACAGACAGACAGACAGGCAGACAGACAGACAGACAGACAGACGGACCGCGAAGTCTTAGCAATAGGGTCCCGTTTTTACCCTTTGGGTACGGAACCCTAAAAAGATGCAGTATATCATAACCTCAAACTTTTTTCCAATAGGCGTAGACAAAAACTACAGAACGCCATCTGCAACAATCCTTACATACTCCTTTTGCTACGTTAACATTCATACATCTAGTCATACACGCACGCCGGTTATCAGTACTGCGCACCTGTCCTTTCTGAAGAACATCCTTTCTGATGAAAATTGGCACACGGGTAGTCAATGTCTCGGCTTTACTTTTTATCCTAGGATTGTATTATCTTGCTATGTTTAACAACTTACACGTGGGCAAAGCCACTGGCACAAGCAAGTGCTGAATAAAAAAACTGTAGGTAATTCAGTAAAATTAACATCAATAAGACCATTCTTCCCCCATATTCTGCCAGTGCCAGTTTCGACCCTCGTTATCGTCGCCCGAGGCACGTGATAGCCTTTATCCGGCGCTCTACCGAACGCACAATACTGCCGTCACAATGCCTGTCTAGTTAATACCGGATCGAACCTGATTTAACCGGATTTTACAGCAAAAATCCACTCTTTATTACAATAACTTACAAGCTTTTTAAGAATCTTCATTATGTACGGTCTGAGGCGAATATGTTGTACGGTAATAGATAGAATATTTTTAGCCTGAGGGGACAAAACATCTTCCATTCATTCCTTCACATGACAAATTCTTCTTCCTTTCGAGTCGATCTTAAGTTCACTTTAAAAAGCATGGAATTATTTTGCACCTTTCCACCAATCTTTATTGGTAATAAAAATTATCGACCCTATCGGGCACGGCAACTTTTTAAATAAGAAGGCAAAGTTAACTAAAAATCCTAGATATGACTTTGGATATCCAAGACATACCTAACTAATAAAAAAATGCTAAGGAATTGGTAAATTGCGCCTAATTTTATTTGACTTTCAAAATGTCTGTGTGCGTTTAACCAAATATTTCTAGAGAAATATTTGGTTGTATAAGAGTGTTTACGGAAAAGCGATTCGGCGCTCGAGGCGTAACCTTCTGCATGTTTGGTTTGGAAATCGCACAACGCAGATGTGAGCCACCGTCAGCAATGGAGTACAACGTTTTGTTAGAAGATAATTCAATGCCCCGCTCAACGCACCGCGTCTTCATAAACAACATCGTACATGAGCATAATTTGTGTTTGCGCGTGCGATGACGCGGGCCGCTGCACGCGCCGCCACTCCGTAAACGGAAAAAAGTGCAACGCGCCGCGAGACGCCACGCTGCACGCGCTGCCCGACGTCCCGCGTCTCCAGAAACGAGGCCTAATTATTCAGAATGATTCGCAGAGGTTACCATATATATTACCGTAGTCGTTGAGCGTTGGTCTAGCAGTCGTAACGGCTCCAGCTGACTATGAGGTCCTGGGTTCGACAACCAGGTCGGGCAAAATGTTATTACGTATTTCCATTTGGAATTTCTCATTAGCAGGCCGTAGTCTGGACTTGTACTCGGTTGATGGCAACAGGCTCGCACCTTATTACTTGACTTAAACGTAACTGGTGGTATGTGGGCGTACTATAGTTGCCTGACCCGTTGTGATATTATTATGATGTTTGTAGGTTAACTACGTTATGTTGACTAAATTTTATGTATCGGAAAACATCGTGAGGAAACCGGCATGTCCTAGAACCAAAAAATCGAAGACATGTGACATCCACCAACCCACAATGGATCCGCCTGGTGGATTACGTCTCATTCCCTCTTACAGAGAGGAGGCCTGTGTCCCAGCAGTGGGAACATTAAAAGGTTGATGATGATGATGCTGATGTGTCCCAGCATGTAGTTATATAAAAATAAGGCTGTTAAATGCTAGCTTATGCCTAGGGAACCGTGCCTTTTACCGGGATAAAAAACATGGATTTCAGAAATATTTTTAGCTGATACCCAGCAGTGCTATTCTGTAAAAATTTCTCCGTGAAATAGTGAGTGAAGCGAACTATCATTCCTCTTGAAGCTAGGGTTGACAACTCACTTCAACTAAGTTTTCATGGTGAGATGTTTACAGAATAGCACTGCAGTTCTGCCAGTGATTACCACCTATGAACAATAGAAATAACAAATCATGTTATCTTCTTTTATTTATTAGAAAGCCTCCAAATTTTGATTCAATACAATACTGGCTTTTTAGTCTTAACATCAGTCAGACATACAGGTGGTGAGAATCTTCTGAGTTGCCTATTCTTACACTAACAGCTCTACTTTTCTTCAAAACAACCCAAGTTTCGGCTCACCAGCAAAAATATTTTGATACCATACAAAATGAAATGCTCAAGATAGCCATTATATCCACACCCAGACCGTTGCAGAATGTTAAAAAGCAGTTTGGCATGTGTCTGATAGGAGCGCGCCAAAGCGCTGGCGAGTGGTGCCAAGCGGCGTGGCGTGCCAAGTCCCCGAGACTCCTGTCTGATAGAGTCGGGTGTAATCCTTGCTTTAAATAGTCCTAGCGTATTAGTCTTGCGTCGTCTAGCTGTTTACATGAAGTTAATTCTAAAATTGAAGTTAATTTCAATACATATAGATTACAGTTGTAAAGAATATAAAACAAATTTAGTTAAATAAAATAAAAAATCCCGACTTCCAAAAAAATATTAACTGGAAAGAGAAAAACAAGTAAGTACTAGTAAAATTGCAGCACCTCATAACATTTAATGTTTAAATTATATTAAATACTAGCTGAGCCCGCGGCTTCGCTCCCGTCTACTGGCTATCTACCTACCTACACAATAGATCCCAGTGGCTCGAAGTGTCCGATTTATTTCTCGGCCCCACCACAAGATAAGATCTCCGGGAGGCCATGGTCGAACACTTGAATCTGTCCTTGAAGGCGGTCTCCGAATGGGGTGATGCCAATCTGGTCAGTTTCAATGCTACTAAGACCCAGGCGTGTCTTTTTTCCGCTAAGAAGAGCCAATTCCACCCGGCTCCATCTTTCCGTGGTGTAACCGTGCCGTTAACGGACCATCTCGAACTTCTTGGTATTACGTTGACATCAACCCTTAATTTTGGTCCATTCATAGAGGCGAAAGCTCAGTTGGCTGCAAAAAAGTTGGGGATTCTTGCAAAGGTGAGACGGTACTTCACACCTGAACAGCTGCTTAACTTGTATAAAGCGCAAGTTCGATCGTGCATGGAGTACTGCTCTCACCTCTGGGATGGATCTGCCAAATACCAGCTTGATGCACTTGATTCGATTGACAGACGGGCCAAGAGGCTTATTGGCAATGATGCACTGGTCACGTCGAAGCTCCAGAGCCTCGAACATCGACGCCGAGTTGCCAGCCTGTCGGTTTTTTATCGGTTACATTTCGGAGAGTGTGCGACGGAACTGCACAATTTGATTCCGCCTAGCCCTTTCCATCATCGGACTACAAGACGTACGGCCATGCGCCATCGGTACATGGTAGACATCCCACCCATACGCACAAAGCGTTTTGCTAATACTTTCATTGTGCGCACAGCTAAGGAGTGGAATTCCCTTCCGGAGTCTTTGTTCCCTGATAGCTACAACCTTGGGGTCTTTAAGTCAAGAGTGAATAGGTTTCTTCTAGGCAAGCGTGCTTCACCGTAGGCCACATCATCGCTTACCATCAGGCGAGGTAGTGGTCAAACGCGAGCCTATCGATAATAAAAAAAAAAAAAAGATACCCACCCACCTACCTAACTACATACCTTACCTATGTACCAACCTACTCACCTGCCCTACCGATAAACCTATATACCGTTTTTTTACCGCGATCTCTTCCAGGCAACCTGGAATTGACAGTGATATCCTGGACATGAAATGGGGTTGATATTGGTATTATTTATATTAAAAAAATAATTAGCCTTTGTCATTCCCACAATTGGTTAGTTGAAATAAAAAAAAATACGATTTTTTAATGTATTTTTCTACATATCATAAATTATAACTCTTAAGTAAATATTTTTTCCAATTTATTATAAGCAATTGAAAATCGATAAAATTTTATAAAGAACCACGTGACTACGAATGGGCCATGTTGGTGACTTCATAATGCTCATGGAATTTTACGATACTACAGTGTCTCTGTCAATTACACGTGAATTGTCTAAAATTATCCGTAAATTATTGCAAAAAATATTTTTATAACAGCACATTTTATTCAGTCATGTGAGATAATAGATTCATAAAGGCTAATAAGGATAACATACCTACCTGATGGAAGATTTGGAAGTTTTGAGCATAAGTCCTAATCCTTACAGGAGAACTCAATAACACTCCCAACTTGGACATCAAATCCAGCATCTAGGTGGAATTTAACCTGGCATTACCCACTTCCTAAACACCTTACACAGTCATTAGGAAAAAAACATGATTTACGTGTAACCACAGCTTAAATATATATAGAATAATAATTATGTCATGATATTAATTAATTTTACCGTGTTTGACGTACGGACTGCCAGACGTGGAAATTCACTGCGAACAAAATCACATCTGTGAAGCATGCTTGCTAAGTAAAATAGATAAACTACGACGCACAAAAATAAGTTTTATATTATTATTATTTTGACCTTCGGAATCCTTCAAAAGGTGCCTGGTCTTTTGGGGAAAGACCAGGGTGTGTGGGCTTTTTACTTCATTGAAACCTCCCCGGTGATCACTATCAGCACTTGGTTGGACCCCGTTACCTCTTAAAATACCACCCTGAAACCCCTCTGCAACGCCTGACAGGGCACATCCCTGGGAAGACTGAGAAGCGTCTCCCCTGAGCCTCATTGTGCACGACAGCATGTGATCATTGTGCCACCGTCTTTCCAGAAGTCACTAAGTGGGCGAACAGAATCCCCAATCTGACCGCCCGTGACTCTGGAGTCCCACCTGCCATGAGGTGGAGTTTCGGCGTTTTAGGCGTTGAGGTGAGTTGTCTCCATGACGCCTTCTTCTCCTAACGGGAGATATACAACAGAACTCTTCAATAAATGACAGCAAATCACTCTGGATAGCTGCAATCGCATGTCTGGTATTGTTTACACCATTTCATAACATAACATCACACTGGTACGCGGTAAAGGGGTGCGCAGGTATACAGTTCACCCTGTTATACTCTCATTCCACCGGTTTTGTTTAATTTTCATGTTATTGGGTTAATGTAGTTTGACATCACCTTGGGCATTATAGGTACCTAACTATAAAACTTGTACATTACATTACAATTAAAAGTGAAAAATAAAAAAACTTTTTAACAAAAAAAAAACGGACTTCCAAATAAAAATACTACAAAGTGAAAAATAACTTCAATTTCGGATGTCTGTGTCAATTGTAGTTTTTGTAAAAAAGTATTTATGGGGAAGCTTGTTGATACTAATTTTTTTGATAATAATTTTACAGTTATTGGAAATTATAGTTAGGTCGTAGATAAGCCTGTGACGCCTGTGATCTATTAGGTACTCACCAATGAATCATCAATAATACTTGCAATGGAGGTTTAACATAATTATCATGACCGTATTAAAGTTATAAGTACTGACTGTGTAGAAGTCGTGCGCTTCTGCACACATTACACTACTATACGCACTTCCAAATTCTGTAACTCTCTGTCAGCGTCTATGTTCCCTACAACCAAACCCATCATCATCATTATTTCAGCCGAAAGGCGTCCACTGGACAGGACATATGCCCAAAGTGTCCCTACATCGATCGGCCTGTGCGTCTTTGATTTCGTAGCCTTTGCAGGTCATCGGTTTACCTAAAGCGAAGCCTTTCAACACTGCGTGTTCCGGTACGTGCTTGCCACTCCAGAACTTAATGGTCCCATTGACCTCAGTTAACTGAGTCATTTTCTGGGCGTTCCATCGTAGAGCGTTCATCGCTTTCAATCAGGAGAGTTCAAGAACTGGCTTAAAAAGTGTCTAAATAACACGAACATAGAACTAAAGTTATTCAAAAATGTTTTCACTAAAAACTTTGTTCTTTGACTGAAATAGTGGGAACTCCACACATTCTGTATTCTACTTATCTTTAGTTAAATCCTCATTCATATTCATGCAGCTGTCGCCGGCAGTTTTTAGGCTTCCATGCGCAAAGTTTACGACTGCACTGCAATCAGATGGTTGCTTGGTTGTTATTCACCGTGTTAGCATTTTCACTCAGTTAACTGTAAACTTTTTTGAAATAGAGTAAAAAGCGTAGTCGCAGCTTTGTGTTGCTTCACTTTTTTTTAGGCTAGTTTTGAATTTATAGGTTATATATTTCGACGGAGCACATGGTTAAATAATAAAAGCAAGACGGCTCGTTTTTAAAGGTAAAGTAACGCCTGTTGAGGTCACTCTGTGGATGGGTGTCCATTTTTATATACGTAAATCAAATCAAATCAATCATTTATTTGTCTGAATATGGTACATTATGGTCTTAAGAATTAATAAATGGTATCATCACATTCTGCAAAGTGTGGCGTGCAAATATAGGTACATTAAAGAACATAGATTATTAGGCTAAATTAACATAATTAATTGCATAATCACGAATAAAAATACACAATACAATCTAACACATTAGAATTTGAGATACGCTAATAAAAAAAAATATATATATAAATATCGTAAACACACACAATTTATTTATGATGTCAAGGTATCATTTAACGCCAGAGTATCATGAGATCTTAAAATATAGGATGTAACAATTAAATTAGAATGTCAAAGTATAAAATATTAAAATTCAATTAAGATGTCAAAGTATCATTCAAATAGTCATTAAACTCTAAATTACAATTAAATTCGGATGTCCAAGTATAAAAGATTAAAATTAAATAAGGATGTTAAATTAAAAAAGATTAAACTTACTTTGACAAATTATAAAATATTAAAATTAAATTAGGATGTCATATTAAAAAGATTAAAATTCAATTAACATAACATTATAATAGCATTTATTACATAGCGGTTCGTTTTGTTTCTTTATAAATCCATTTAAATGTGTCTTTTATTGATTTTGGAATTTTGTTATAGACTTGCGGGGCTATACAGAATATGCTTTTCCACATTAAGGCTGTTTTGGCTCTTCGTCCTCGTAAAATATAATTCCGCCTGTTACGTTTAACAGTGTCTGATAGATGGGGAAAGAAGTGTGAATTCAACTTAACAAATAAGGCATTTTTATAAATATACAAAGCCAGCAGTGTCAGAATTTTGTATTTTTTGAAATACGGTACACAACTATCAGTTATTTGTAGTCCAAACATGGCTGTGATGGATCGCTTTTGCACTTTAAAAGCGGTTTCTCTGTTTGTGGAATTACCCCAGAAAATAATACCATATCTTAATACAGATGCCACAAGACCACGATATGCCGTGAGTAGTACGTAACGAGATTCCTCCGTGCCTCGGAAAGCATGTTAAGCTGTTGGTTTCAGCTGTTATTTGTAGATTTTTGAAAGTTGGGTATTAAGTTAGGATATTGTTAACAGGTTACAGGGTTGAGGAAGTTAGATAGGCAGTCGCTCCATGTAAAACACTGGTACTGAGCTGCATACGGTTAGGCTAGAAGCCGACTGTTAGTTAGGAAAAGGCTAGGCAGGTTGATATTTTTACATTTTGTTATTCAATACAATAACAAATAAAATATAATTTATAATGTAGGAAATAATATTTGATGTAGGAACAACTACGACTGAAAAAATCTAAATATTATAATAACAACTACACACTACGTTCATATAGTAACAATTACATTTATCTATACCAAAATAAATATCAAAATTAGTAAAAAAACCATGTCCTAATACAGTCAATAAAATAATCCAAATATGTCACATTAAAATTATTACAAAATTAATTAAAATAGTCAAAAAAGATGTCGTAGTAAATTTAATGAAAATAGCCCAAATAAGCTAAACATTACGTGATGATTGATTGATTTCAGTTTGAAATTGAACACTATTCCATCGTTCTGAATCACAATAAATCGTGTTAGTTATGTGGCAAATGCGTGCATGTCCTTTGGTAGTTATTTTCAGAGACTAAATTGCAAAGTATCTGTGCGTCACGGGAAAATAGAATTCCATCGTTAGTCGTTACCGCTTAAGGAAATGCCTAAAAACTTATTATAGTTAAGTAATTTCAATTAGTTTTAATCACGGCTTTTTTGCTGAAATTGCCGTTTTACTAATTGGAAGGGAATACCTTGCTGTCACAACACAACTCACACTCACTCTTAAGCATAGGTATAAGTGGTAGAATTAGGTGACTACGTAATGTGGTTATGACTCATGCCAGTCAGTCTAAGCACGTTCCAAAACCACTATTAGTATGAATTCCTATAAAAGGTATGCTTTTACTCCTCTTATATTATTCGATTGATTGTCCACGTGTGAAGTGACGAAGTCTAGTTTATAAGAGTGAGTCAGGCATAAGGATTCCTTTAGTTTGATATAAACATTTCGAGACTAGTTTCAGTGATTTTAAAGCTCCCTTCTAAAGAGGCTGTCTTCTGAAATGGTTTTGCAGACGATAACCCATCTCGTGTCCTCTCCTTATGCAAAATCACCTGCACCATGCGAGGCCCTTTGTGAGACCAGCGCTAAGGTTAAGGGTTAAGGACGACGTGGCTGAGTTCTGGTCAATGAAAATTTAGGAATCATCGACATGAAGAATTTTAGCAAAAAACTGTCAGACGGATTGTTCGCCATCATCGTCATTTCAGCTGAAAGACCAGCTGCTGAACATAGGCCTTCCCCAAGGCCTTTTCCAAAACCACATTTATTATATTTTTCCTGTAAAGTTTAGGCATTGTCTTGTCGTTCCATGTGTTTAGTATAAGGTGACTAAGAGTGAGTCAGGAAGGAGTTCCTCCTGGTTGAAAGATACATTTCGGGACTCGTATCAGAGATTTAATAGCTCTTTTAAATAGGCTGTATTCTGACATTGTATTGGAGCAAAGTTATGTCAGACAGATAGTTCATCACTCCTACCGAAAGACAGCCACTGCTGAATATAGGCCTAGCACATGTCACCACATCGACCGGTCTTGTGCGTCTCCATCTAGCGGTTGCCCGCAGACGAAAAGTTACGAGGAGATATCTCGTGGGAATTATCACAAAACACCTGTTATTAAAAGGCCTACCGGCAGACATTTACAGGCTTTTAAACGGGTAAATTTACAGTCCCGAGACAATTCCAACAATCAATAAAACGTCCTGACGATAGAGCGATGAAACACTAGCGTTAATTCACGACCTTATTGGCGCCCGCTTGGGACCATGTTGGCGCCCAGTTGGGACCTACTATTACTACCCCCATCGTAATATAAGGGGCATTGTGTTAAGCATTTAATTACTTGCGCAGGTGTGTCCCCACTAATACTGTGATTACAACGAGATAGTGCACGTGGCTAAGTTATACTGACTTTGGGAGAATTGGGGTTTAAAGGGGAACCCAAAGATCAGGATTTAAAGGGGTTTCAGGTGTGATTTAAATGATTTGGGTATGCTGTGAGAAGTGCATAAATGAGATACTTATGAGTTTATGGAAATTATCAGCAGTTGGTATGTGATAACCTTAATTAATTGAAGAGACTATGTAAATGTTCTTTAAGCCTTTGGTTCAACTCCGTTTAGTTTCATTTCTAATATAAACGTAACTATGGACGAAACTTATAAAAGTTGTGACCCGCAGCCTAATTCCGTAAGTGAATACGGCAAGGCAAAGAAAGGGTTTGACCACATGAAAGAGTTTGACAAATTTTCTTTAATTAATTAGGTATTGTCAAAAGTTATTGGACTCTTTCATTGGCTGATGATGATCGTGAACGGGCGCCATCAGTTGGGATTGGTCATAACTTAGCTGCCTCCGCTTGTTTTTAATTACCTATGTATTGTATTTTTAATTGTTTGTTTTACTGTAGAAGCTTTTAAGTGCGTTACTTTTATTTTTTTTACATCGTTCTCACATATATGTATTTTTTTTTCAACGAGATAATGTAACCAAATACTTGTAAAACACATTTTTTTTTTAAAAAGGGTAAGTGTGCAGTTTCTTGTCCATTCTTCTCCACAACAAGCTACATTTCCGAATGGACGGTAGAATCAATTATTATTAGTTTTAATAAAAAAAATTGACGTTCGAAAGTGCCGCTTAATGGCCTAATTGAATAAATAAATTTTGATTTTGATGCCTATATCATATTATCATCCGATCAAATATTTATAAAGTTTAGTAATTACCTATAGAAAACCCTGTAACTTTATGAGCCGCAAATGATTTATGAAACACATTGGCTACCTAGCGCTACCCCGGAAATAGAATTGGTTCAAAGGGACTGCGCAATTTGTTTTATTACAATAGGGACAATGGGAAACTATTCGAACTATAGCAAGTATGTTTCTATCGTGCCCATAGTTTATAGCATTCCTGACACGGAGTAGAAAGTAACACAGCGTTATTAATAACAGATGACTGTTAAGTTAGGGTTTTCGTGGACTACCTGTACTACTTTTAATATAAGTACCTGGGCGACCGAGCTCTGCTCGGCTGAAAATAGAGAAAACGACGTTTATTAAGAATGCAACCTATCGATAATCGATCTAGCTTATCGATTTATCGCCCCCGAAACCCAACGGCTCCAACGATTTTCATGAAATTTAATATGCAGGGTACCACTTAGCGCTTGACCACTATCTCACCTGATGGTAAGCGATGATGTGGTCGACGGTGAAGGACGCTTGCCTAGAAAAACCTGTTCACTCTTGACTTAAAGACCAAGATTAAGAAAAATTGTAGCTATCGGGAAACACAGTCTCCGGCAGGGAATTCCACTCCTTAGCTGTACGCATAATGATAGTGTCCCCAAAACGTATTCTTTATCTATTTCTAAGATTTCAAATTGTGCCTTTTATAAAAAATGTTAACGGAAGGACGGATAATTCAATCCACTTGAATGTATTCTTATCAAATATATTTATTCTTATTATTATTATAATATCTTACCACTTTCCTACCAAAAGTCAATTCTTTTGGTTTCAATAATTGAGCAATATAATCGAGTAGTTACAACTCGCTTTATGTAATTCTAGTTTAGTTTTGATATGTTTTTTACTAAGTCAAGTCAAGTCGATATTGCCAAGAGTCTGAAATGATTTCCTCCCCTTTCATTTTAGTTTTCCCTATATTAAAACATACAAGGGAAACATTGCGTTACACTACAGGTAAGTTCACAATCTTGACCTTGATCCTTTATACCTAAACCCACACAGAACCTTAACGTCAAGTTGAAGGTCACAGTTTAAACAGCACATAAAACCTTCGTTGTCCAGCAGCGGGGAATCTTGCACGTCGGTCGGCCACAAAGCCGTACCCACCGGACTGGACGTAACCGCATCACGCGCCGCCCGGGCCGGATTACCGCTCCGGTTTCACGCTCGGGTACCTCGCAAAGAATTATATTATCGTATAGTTTCCAATCGCCACGAGTATCGTGCCTGTTTTTTGTGTAGGGTTGGATAGGTATGGGTATTCATGTGACATGGTTTCTTTGAATTATTTAAAAGTAAATTCTTCGCTGATCCAGTGTTTTTAGTTTTTGTAGGTAAATAATTAGAAAGAGGAAATCTATTAATTTGATAATACCTGATACCTTTTCGCAATACTTTAACGCTTCTACGCAATGTTGGTGTTCCATCTTTCATTTATTAGCAAAAGATGCACCTCATTTTTTTCACGTCTCGTAGTTTTATTGATATAGAATTTAATTTGAAAAACACATTTAAAAAAATACTACCGACTTCTAAATAAAAACACTGCAAAGTGAAAAATAACTTTCTTTCTGGAAGTCGGTGTCTTTGGTAGGTACCAATCTTTTTCGTTATATACACCGACTGCCAAAAAGAAAGTTATTTTTTACTTTGCAGTGTTTTTATTTGGTAGTCGGTAGTATTTTTTTATATTTTTTTATTTTTCTCTTTTTAGTTGTACCTTATAGGCAACTTGCCTTTAGTAAGGTACCTATAATGCCAGAATAAATTACCCGAATACAATGAAACTTGAACATTACCGGTGAAATGGGAGTGTACCACGGTGAGCTGTTCACATCTGCGCACCCCTTTAAAGCGTACTGGCGTGATGTTATGTTATGCAATAGTATAAACAATAAACAAACATGCGATTGAAGCAATCGCGAGAGATTTGCTGTCATTTATTGAAGAGTTCTATTGTAGTTCTCCGAAGTTCTTCATCAGATTTTCAAAAAATTAAAATGGGACCCAATTGCGGCACATACTCTTTCAAACAAAAATAAATTTCCAAATTGGTCCACAATTGACGGAATAATCAGTAAAAAAAAACAAACTAAGTCGAACATAGAACTTTTTAAGCGAAGGAGGAGGCCTTCGCTTAAAAAATCTTTACACAACATCATCCCTTTATCCCATTTACAAGTTCAGACACTTCCTGACACCTGCTACTGAAAAATTCTAGAATAAAAAACCAATAACACTTTGCCCGACCGATTCGAAGCCAGGACCTCATACTCCACAGTTAATTTAGTTTTCATTGAAAATTCTAATATTGCGCTGCAGAACCCTAAAATCTCACATTTACATCTCACAACTCAAACCTCAAAAGCAACTAATCCATTTTCAAAAATCGCCCGCAAACAAATTTCATCCATAGAGTAGAAAAAAAAAACCTTTTTAAAGAGCGATCCGTTACCATAAAGTAATTAAACGCTCGTAACAGTTTTTGCTCGCGTCACGTGGCCAGTTAAATTCAAACCGTTTCACTTGTATTCTCGGCATGTGTGCATGTGATGGCTAATGGATTTATGAAGCCTATTGGATACTTAATAAGAAGTTTTAGGGCTGTGGATTTTAGAATGTTTTTTACGGCTCCATTAATGTACAACACAGTAAATTAATTGTTTTTAGGATTTTTTTTTTTAATTTCAGGAAGTACTGATAGAAGCCCCCTTCTATAAGTACTTCCTGAAATTTAAAGGAATTTGAAATTTTAATTTAAGTGAAAATAAAAAAATACGAGTATGTATTTCGTTTTTGTGGCGAATAAACACTTTTTCTTTCTTTCTTTTCTTTTAACTCATCGTCACCTTCCTCCCCTTGTCTCATGAAGAATTGAGAGAATTATATTTATAAAAACAGTGATAAAAACTACACATCGTTAAGTTTAGGCCGGCAACATTCACGGTTCCTGAGCAAGCCTTTGCAATATAAATGTGGTATTAATTATTGCACATCTAATAAAAAATCACCTATCAATTTATTTCTAACATTTGTATATTTTTCTACATCAGAAATACTGACTGCACAGCAAATTAACCAGAGCGTACAAGCGTAATACTCACACATATAACAATATACGTCCAAGAGCGAGCGAAGCGAGCTCGGGAGCTTAGGCCACCCCGACACTGATATGTTAGGTTCGAAGGAGCTGACTCCTTCATGTTAGGTTACTTTAGACCGTGCAGACAGAAATAGGAGCCCCGCAATTGTTGCTAAAAGCTTAATACTTTGCTGTGCAATCAAGTTTTTTCTATTGGAATTTGGATTATTTTTGGATGCAAAAATATTTTTTAAATATTTTTTTGATTTGCGTTTAAATACTACCGTATTTCAATTTATGTAATAATAAGCTGTAAAACTTTACGAAAATCCAAGACAATGGAAACATTTTATTTCATCGGTATGTAAATTTTGTTTTTAAATTGTGTCTAAAAAAAAACTTTTTTGCAAAAAAATACTACCGACTTCCAAATCAAAAACTACAAAGTGAAAAATAACTTTATTTTTGGAAGTACGGTGTCTTTCTTCTTTCCCATTTTTTTGCGATATGGACACCGACTTCCAAAAATAAAGTTATTTTTCACTTTGTAGTTTTTGATTTGGAAGTCGGTAGTATTTTTTTGCAAAAAAGTGTTTTTATTTTACCCCCTTTAATTCATAATTCATAATTCATTTATTCATTTGTTAACATAGGTACAAAAAAATAGTTGTTAAAAAAAAAATTACAAGCGCGCTATTTTATGCCAGAAGGCGCACAAATATTAATTGATTCCATTGATTTAATAATAACAAAATAATAATAAACAAAAAACACAGATTCTTGAAAAATAAAAACAAACAAAAAAACCAAAAGAAAATAAAAATCACAAAATGTCAAAAGGAAAAATATAAAAATAATATCAATAAAAAAATGTCAAATAAAAAAAAAAAAAATGTCAATTACGAAAAAGAAAACAAAATAATACAAAAATGTCACGTGAAAAGTTAAAAAAGTAAGAAATAAGCCTATTAATAATTACATACCAGGCCACTGAATAGGTACAAACTATAGGGAACAACACATTCATTACATTTAGTCTGTCAAAAATTCCGTAATGCTGTAATATGCTTTTAACAACAGTAAAGATTTAAGCCTTTTCTTAAACAAGTTTATGTTTAACTCTTTAATTGAATTAGGTATGTGGTTGTATATTATCGGTGCCATAGAAAAGACACTCTTTTGCATCAATGCTGTGTGGGACCTTTTTATGCACAAGTTATTATTCTGTGGTCGAGTTCGTTTATTATAAAATGATATTTTGGTAAACAGGTCTGGATTGGTCTTAACAAATACAGCTACTTCAAAAATATACAAGCACGGAAATGTCAATAATCTGTATTTGATAAACAATGGCTTACAAGAATCCAATCTGTGGAGTCTGAACATTGACCTAATACACCTTTTTTGTGCTTTAAAGACTATTTCCCTGTTGGTTGAGTTACCCCAGAAAATGACACCATACCTCAATACTGAACTCACCAAACCATGATATGCTGTGACTAAAGCATCGACATTAATCACTGGTGTCAGTTTAAACAGGGCATAGGCTGATTTGCTAATTCGTTTAGTTAGCTCCTCCGTGTGTGCTTTCCAGTTCATTTTTTTATCAATAGTTAATCCTAGGAATTTGGATGTATCTACTTGTGCTATAAGTTTGTCATTATGGCATACTGTCATATTGGTATTCGCACGTTGGCTAAACATCATTAATTTCGTCTTATCAAAATTTATTTTTAGATTATTATTATCTAACCATTTCACTATGGAGGTTATTGTCTGAGAGATAGCTTCATTGTGGTTTTGATCATCAGTTTTCTTAATTGTCACAGTGCTGTCATCAGCAAACAGTGACATAGGGTGACTTGTTACTTTTGGCAGATCGTTTATGTATAATATAAACAGCGGGGGCCCTAAGACACTGCCTTGGGGTACACCATAAGCAACTGTGCGATAATTAGATTTAAAGGTTCGTTGGCATTTAGTTTTGGGATCTATATCGGTAACTTCAACGTACTGTTTCCTGTTCCGCAAAAATGAAATTATTAAACTGAGGATATTCCCTCTAATACCGTACGCATCCAGCTTATTGAGCAAGATACTGTGATCGACATAGTCGAACGCTTGAGTCATGTCACAATAAACTGAACAAACAGGTATTCTTTTGTCAACATTCGTAATGACATTGTTCAAAAAGTCATATATTGCCATATTGATGGTTTTATTTTTACGGAAGCCTTTCTGTTCGTCGGTTAATATATTTCTTTTATCTAGATATTTAGAGATTTGATTATAAATATATTTTTCAAATATCTTCGATATTACTGGCACAAGCGCAATGGGTCTATAAGACTCCATACATTGCTTGTCATTTTTTTTAAACAATGGTTTAATTACAGCTGTTTTTAGATTATTAGGATAAGTACCATGCGATATGCACAGATTGAGAATATGGCTCAAATGTTCACTAATGCAGTTTGATACATGTTTAATTACTTTAGTAGAGATGTCATCATTACCTACACTGCCGGAATTTTTCAAAGTTTTAATTATAGCTTTAATGTCATTTTCATTGCTTGGTGCCATAAACATCGAATTACTATTCTTTTCTATATTTGAAGTTACTTGTATGCCGCAATTTGTTATAGGTTTTATTTTATCAACAAAGAAGTCGTTAAATGCGGTCGCTATATCAGGTGGATGTGTCACTATTTTATCTCCTATTTTAATGCTACGAATTAAATTATTATTGGGTATATTCAATTTAGTTTGGTTAATTATTTCCCACGTAGTTTTAGACTTGTTAGATGATGATTTGTTCTTGTAGTTATTTGTAGTTGTACTTTCCTAAAATAGGCAAGTTGTTTAGTAAGGTACCTATAACGCCAGAATAGATTACCCGAATAACATGAAACTTGAACATAACCGGTGAAATAAAAGATCTGCGTACCCCTTTATAGTGTACTGGCGTGATGTTATGATAAGAAATGGTATAAACAACAAACAGACATGCGATTGCAGCAATCCCGAATGATTTGCCGTTATATATTGAAGAGTTCTGTAGTATATCTCCGAAGTTCTTCATCAGATCTTCACGAAATTAAAATGGGACCAATTTCGAAACATACTCTATCAAACAAAAAAATAATTTTCAAAATCGGTCCACAATTGACGGAGATATCGGTGAACATACATAAAAAAAAAAAAATACATAGAAGAAGTCGAACATAGAACCTCCTCCTTTTTGGTAAGTCGGTTAAAAAGTGGAACGCCTGGTTTTCATACAGATCAGGCATGATGGCTTGCGTGATCTAGTTACATATATTTATGTCTCTGGACATCCCCAATCCCCATTTAACCGAGTTATAAAACAAAATCAGCAATTCGTTTGAGAAGCGTGCTGGGGAATACATCAATATTTGAAGCACTCTCTTTAAATTAGCTATATATTTATTAGCGGTTGTTACCAGGCAATGTAATATCACGGGTAAATCCTAAGATATTATAAAGTTTGTGATTCCTATGTCTTTTACATAATAATAAACCTTACCTACTCGCTGGGCATCAAGGCGATTAAGGGACTTATTGGGACCACTACCCTGAGAAGAGCTGAATAGCTTTAAAATTATCCCTCAAATAAAGCCATTAGTTATTGATATTAAAAACATTTTTCTGTTTTTAATTTAATTTAAAGTTCTCCGGTTCAAAAAAACACCCGTTATTGAGAGTCTCAAATCAGATTAAGGTGATGAAGGGGCTCACAGTGACTACAGCGCTGACTAGGGCTGAAGACAGAGTGGCCTGCTTTCCAGAAGGTGCAATAAGTGACATTTAATAAGGTCTGCGTCGCGATAGCGATTGGCAACATTTCCAAAATGTATGCCCAGCGTTAATGTGACATTATCAATCCCTTATAATCATCTTGGCATTTCGACTGTCACAATATCGCTGATATGACACTTTGTTTAGAACATCAAGACGGGCACCACCTTCATCATCATCATCATTATCTTCCTGCCCTTGTTCCATGTTACTAGGGGTCGGCGCAGCACGTTTTCTTCTTCCATACCTTTCTGTTCCCAGTTACGCTATTCCTAACTCTCACCACCTTCAGCATAAGAAAAAAATAAAATAAAAAATCATTGCAAAAAACCGACTTCAAAAGCAAAACACTAAAAAGTGCAAAAGTAACTTTCGATTCAGAAGTCGGTGTCTTTAGTACTTCTTGTTTTTATCGTTTTCCGACACCGACTGCCGAAACGAAAACATTTTTTTTACTTTTTAGTGTTTTGCTTTAGAAGACGGTAACTTTTTTTTTAAAAGGATTTTATTACTCCTTCTTTTGAAGGTGGTAAAATAGTTTACGTAAAAGGTACCATGAATAGACAAAAATAAATACAGAAACGTACTCAGATAGATGTTATTTTCGTCATCCGTACAAAAAGTCGTGAAAAGCCGTAATCTGATCAAAAGTATTTGATTTGCCTTTCGTTGCCAGTTTCAGGCAGGAAAAGGCTGCAGGCTCGTTTGAATCCCTAACAAACCGGCTCGGCAGCGATTGAATTCGGAAAATGTCGCATTTTCGGGCAAACTCTCAAAGGAAAATGTTTTGAAAGCCATGCAAGCCGGATTCCGAATATTTGCCTATGTTGGTCAGCTTTTAGTCCTTTCAGTTGAGACTTAATATGTTATACACGAAAAATGATTTTGCGATCACGAATGTTAAATGAATACTGGATTCGGCAACTGATATTTTTACCCGACTGCCGAAGGAGAGAGAGTAATGTGTTTATCAGTCTATGTATGTGTCGCATCAAGGCTAGCCGACAGATGCAAACCATCGGGAAGTCAGGATGTATTTCCTTAGGTTAAGACATCATGTGTGGGCAGGTAGGTGGGTACAATCGTGCAAATGAAATCACAGAAGTTATTCGATACACTGGGTTTATTTAAATAGTCACAACTCGGTTACAATCTTGCTTACTAATATTACGGATCGACACTGATTTTACGACGTGTTAGCTCTACGGCGTTCAGTACTCAACTGCTATATTCTATGTTCCCCACTACGCCAGTGGTTAGAAATAGCGCGCCAATGCGTAGTTGTTCTTGCTTTGCCGCCAGATGGCGTGCTTGCGATTTGTTTTAACGTCCGTACTATTCATTCAAAAACTACAAAACACACTACAAAACTAATCAAAATATTTCATTTGGAATTATCATAATTTCCAGACTGAAGTATAAGGTAAAGGTACGGTACGGTAAGAGGAACAATAATAGTCAGCCAAGGTCAGTCAAGGGTTATTTCCAGTGATAATAGAATAATAACTCTTCAACAACACCAAAACTTGACCATCGATAACTAACACGAAACTATGAGCTGACACGGGCCACCCCGACGAACCACTGATCACCATACCGTACACAAAACCAGAATTTTGAATAATGAACACACTTTTCCATAGTCATAACAAAATGAAAACGACTCACCAGATTGGCATAAAGATCAGAGCGTATGGATTTTTCCACACGTCTACACGCTCCTCCTTGTCCTGTCCAGCTCCTTGGTTGCTACTAGCCTCCTTGCTGCTCCGCTCCAGATTGGATTTTTATTATTCAAGACTGAGGGTAGTCTCAACTGACATCGCGATTTTTTTTTTGCAAGAATGGAACCACAATTTTCACTAGCATTGTTTTTACGTGTGATCTCATTAGCACGACCGAATCCCACTTCTGATGTCGCATCAAGGCTAGCCGATAAATGCAAACCATCGGGAAGTCAGGATGTATTTCCTTAGGTTAAGACATCGTGTGTGGGCAGGTCGGTGGGTACAATCGTGCAAATGAAATCACAGAAGTTATTGGATACACTGGGTTTATTTAAATAGTCACAACTCGGTTACAATCTTGCTTACTAATATTACGGATCGACACTGATTTTACGACGTGTTAGCTCTACGGCGTTCAGTACTCAACTGCTATATTCTATGTTCCCCACTACGCCAGTGGTTAGAAATAGCGCGCCAATGCGTAGTTGTTCTTGCTTTGCCGCCAGATGGCGTGCTTGCGATTTGTTTTAACGTCCGTACTATTGACTAAACCCGACATATGTATGTATGTACGTATGTTTGTTCCTATATGGCGTCCTAGAGACCAAACACGTTGGCCAATTTTGATGATTCTTACAGCAATCGATTCTTCTTAACCCTGCGAGTGTCATTGGCACGGACATTAAAATTGCAAAATAGGAAAATGGCGGATTTTGGGCGCCATATTGCGGGCCCAAATTTTTTTTCTTCCTAACCCATCGTGTGGGGTATCAAAATTTAGGGTTTTAAGAGGTGATTACAAAAATATAAAATACTTATATGTTTAAATGTACCTAATTCTAAAAAAATAACTAAAAAGTTGTAAATAAAAAAATATTTAATTAACAGTCGGAGGATACATGTACGCGAGCTGGCTGACCAAAACCAGATGTATCCTCCGACTGCACAGCATGATTTTCTTCTTGTTTACATCTTTTTAGTTGGCTTTTTAAGCAGGCGGGTTTTTTGTTATTTTTACAAACTTTTGTTTAACCTGCAATGTATGTATGAATGCATATATATAAGTGTGTTCGGGTCAAATCTTGGAACTGAATTTTAAAGCAGTTATCCTCCACCGATTAAGATTAAATTTTGCATACACGTATAGTTTGGATGACAATGCATGGTTAACTAAGTGACGTCATTCCAAATCCCTTATGGCGGACGGCCCAAGATGGCGGACTGGTTATTTTTGTCACTGCCATCAAATCAAAGGGTTTGCTGAGAAGAATATGAAAAAATCTAGTTTTAAAAAAATATTTTTAATTTATAATTATATTTATCTTCGTTCCCTTTGATGCTGTCCATTTGGTTGGCTACAGCTTTTTTATATTTTGTAAAAAGAAAAAAACTGATGGGTGTATTTAGTCAGACATTTTTTAACGTTTCCTTTAAGTATCCCAATTTAACATTTTGCTTTCTATATTCATTTCTTTCAAGGATTTCAGTTTTTTTACTAGCAATCAATTATTATGATACATTATTGTATACCAGGCAATTCATAAAAAAATACATCAGACTCAATCTTAGTTTTATTAGATCTGACAACTCACACATTACTCAAAGATAATTTTAAACCAAGAAACAAACAACTGGCGGCCTTATCGCATTCCGTGATCTCTTCCAGGCAACCTAGGTGAATGCATGGACACACAATACGGTTGCCATTGGCGCATAAATCTAATAAGTATTAAAGTAAGCAGTACAAAAATATAATATAAAATAACAGTAAAATCTCCTTTAATATTTACAATTTATTACACGGGTCAACAAAAAAAAAAACATTTTTTGCGCACTTATTATATTCTGATTATTTAAGCATATATATGTAAAAGTGCTGGTACTCAGCTGAATCCGGTAAGACTGGAAGCCGACCCCAACAATAATTTGGAAAAAGGCTAGGCAGATGATGATGATATATAAAAAGTGCGATTACAAATCGAAAACCTTTGCTTTTTAAAAAGTTATAGCTATTTGACCATTTTTGATTTTCGTGCACAGTTAATGTTGGTCTTTGCGCGCTATCGCTGACGAAAGAGAGATAAGAGGGCGGGGGATAGTGTTTCTTGCGTTTTTCGTTGTGTGCGACGGTATATACGAGTACTTGCATATTACAGAGGAATAACGCGTTTCTTTTTTTTCGCTGTATCAACCTGTACAAAATAGCTTCGAGAAGTTGTAAACGAGACGCTGACTCGTTTTGCTATATTTGCGGCGAATTTATTGATGTGAGAGAGAAAAAGTATGATTTAAGTATAAATTTAAAGATTTGCGAGGCATATCAAGCTTATTTCTATCTACCTGTTAAAAATCAAAACAAAAATGGGCTCCACATGTGACACATGTAGTAGGTAACTCTTGCAGATACATTCTACTATACATGGACTATATTTGGGGGTTAATAATAGAAACTTCTACTGAACATGAAAGCAAAAGTAAAACTGCTAATTTTTTAAAATTTGGACTCTATTTTAAAACTTCTATTGTAAGAATGAGTCATAAATGGATGCTCGGTCATAACCTTTTCCCAATTGTTGTTGGGGTCGGCTTCCAGTCTTACCGGATACAGCTGAGCATCAGTGTTTTACATGGAGCGACTGCCTATCTGATCTCCACAACCCAGTAACTGGGTAACACAATGGTAGTGTAGGGTAGGGTAGTGTAGGGTAGTGTAGGGTCGGGTAGGTTAGGGTAGGGTAGGGTAGGGTAGGGTAGTGTAGGGTAGTCTAGGGTAGGGTAGTGTAGGGTAGTGTAGGGTAGTGTAGGGTAGGGTAGTGTAGGGTAGGGTAGGGTAGTGTAGGGTAGTGTAGGGTCGGGTAGGGTAGGGTAGGGTAGGGTAGTGTAGGGTAGTGTAGGGTAGGGTAGGGTAGGGTAGGGTAGGGTAGGGTAGTGTAGTGTAGAGTAGGGTAGGTTAGGGTAGGGTAGATAAATGTTTGGTCTTTTTATGGCAAAACAAAGTTTGCCGGGTCAGCTAGTTTTATATATATTTTCATTGATGTGAAATTGTCTATTTTTTACACATAAACACAAATTCAGAATTATTTTTTGTTTGTATTCTTATTTCTATATAAGCTATGTATAACCCGTGCGCAAAAATGCTTTAGACCAGTGTTATTATTCTTCGGGCACTGTTACTGGACCTAAGGTTACTGTGTTAGTGCACTCTTGTTGCTGTTGTGAGATATTTTCTTGCATTGTTTTGTGTTCTGCTAACAATGTATTGGTTGAATTTTTAAGATCAAATAATATAACATTCATCTCTGCTCGAAAGTCATTGAGTGCTGTTAGTACATCCAAGCATTCTGTCTCTTTCAGTGTCCGATCGGTAACCTTGATACTCGAATCATCATAACTAATTTTTGATAATTCCGGTAGTGAGTGCGCAAAAGATTGATCTATTGTTTCGTTTTTGGATTGTGACTGAACGTCGCATCTCTCACCCTCATAATCTGATGTGCATTGACACACTGGATCCTCCTCATCATTTATAGAACAGACGCCGTTGTTTAAACAATGCTTTTGACACGCGTCGACTTCGCATCTTTCCCCAGAGAAACCAGTATCACATCTGAAATAACGAATATAATTTTGTTAATTTATGATGTACCAGGCATTGTAATAAAAATATTTAAAAAAATATTTCAATATCGCAAGTCGGTGTCAAAAAATTAAGCAACGAAAATATGAACACTACAGGATTGTAGATAATTGGAAGTCGGTTGTATTTTTTTGTATAAAAGTTTTTACAATGCATGTCCTCGAAAAGAGCGGTTTTCTAAGCAGCCAAACTGTGCGGCAAGTGTCACTTTTTTTCACTAGTGCTTTTTACTTTCCTGTATTTTTTTAATTTTTAACTCCAACGTCAGCCCGACGCATAGAGTTTTTATTATTTGAGAAAAGTTTTAAAAATTAGTTATGTACAGATTATCATTCATATAAAAGGTAAAATAAAACTAATACTTTATTCTAGGTGTTTTTAATTACTCTAGATTTAGATTTTGTACAATAAATTAATTTTAAATATTCATTAAATATGTTTGGCAGAACGTATATTTTGCTCGTGCCTTATTGCGTTACGATGTGACAGCTATTCGCACATGCGCAGTAGATATTATGCTCAAGGAACTATCAGTTAATCTGTGGATATGCTGAACGCGCTTGAATAAGCCCGCCATTTTATTAATTTATTTATTTCCTCGCACAATGCATAATAAAATGTTGTATGATACACATACGTAAGATGATTTCCGACTTGTGTCGATTTATCCACTCACTCGCTTCGCTCGCTCGTGAATAAAAATGCCACTCATCGGAAATCTCCTACCTTCCGCACTTGTAGCATAAATAACTATTTTACTTTTTAGTTGTAATGAGCAAGTTCTAATCTAGATTAGAATAATAACTCAATGAATTTTAGCAATTTCAAGATATTTGCTGTCATTTATTGATGAGTTTTCCGTATCCGGTCCTTGTATCGTAAACATCACAGTGTCGACGCTCCGGAAAGTTTTTCAACAACAAATACATTATCCGCCACGGTTTTCACAAATAAGTCGCATCCAGCGAAGAAATAAGTAAAGTTAGAAAGTTAACAATAATAACCATCGCGTATTGTTCGGTTACACGGAAAATTTTGAAGAAACAAAATCAACAAAATTTTGAGGTTAGAATTGTTATCCAAATATCCATAGACATTATAGAGCAACAGTACCAACACATAAAACTGTCAACTGACAGTCAGTGTCATCTGTTACCTCAGTGTTGCCAGCAAACAAATTAATTATCAAAACATTCCTTCACACGCAAAAATATAATAAACATGGAAGGCCAATTTCAACTACTATTCGAAAAAATGAAAATAGAAATGCAAAAGCAAACCGTAGAGTTGAGTAATGCAATAATGGAAAAAATGGACGAGAAATTAAAACCTATCGTAGAAGAAAATAAAAATTTGAAACTAAAAGTTGAAAACTTGGAGAAAAAAGTGGAGTATCTAGAAAGAGAGAAAAAAAGCAACAATATAATAATTCACGGGCTATTAGAAGAGGAAAAATCTACATCGGAGTTACTTGAAAAGCTGAAAAAAAAGTTTTTAGCCGAATTAGATATATCGATAGAAGGCTATGACGTAAATTAGATTTACCGCATTGGAAAATCAAATAAAAGTGAGAAGCCAAGACCGATGCTCCTTGGATTAAATAGTGGGTGGAAAAGAAGTGAAATAATGAAAAACAAGAAGAAACTCAAAGAAATATATATAACGGAAGACTATTCAAAGGAAACTATGGAAAAAAGGAAAGCACTACAACCTAAGCTCATGGAGGAAAGGGCAAAAGGAAATTTTGCGTACATAAAATACGACAAACTAGTCGTCAAAGAAAACACAAGCGCCAATGATAAAAGAAAAAGAGAAGTTTCTACTTCTCCTCAAACTGATGTACAGCCAAGAAAACAGCAGACACTAATCGGATCTAAGAATAACAGAATTAACGCATTTGATAGGATGAGGGAGCGATCTAACTCCCTCTCAAACATAACATCAGAGAAAAAACAATAGCAATTAAACACATGCGATCGGAAACGGAAATCAAATACAAAGCAAAACAATAAAGTAAATAAAATTAAACATACTCCCCCAAGCCGACTGGTCCTCGTGGGGGAAGAAGACCAAGACCCTCCAAAGATTAATAAAACGTCAGATATATACATAGCTGCTTTTAATGTAAGATCACTACGAACTACTGAAAAACTTCAAGAACTGGAACTAGCCATAGCAGACATAAAATGGGACATAATAGGAATTAGTGAAATGAGAAGATATGGGGAAGGAATTGAAGATTATGGGAACTACATCCTCCACTACAAAGGTGAGACGGCAGGTCTATATGGTGTAGGCTTTCTAATTAAAAAAAGACTTGCTCATAGAATCGAAGAAATAAAAGGTATATCGGAGAGAATAGCAATTTTAAACATTGTGTTACCATTATATAAAAACGATAAATGGACCATCATACAGGCATACTCACTAATAGAACCAAACAAAAAAAAAGGGGAAAAAGAAATCGAAAATTTTTACGAAGACTTACAGACAACTATTCAAAACGCACATAAAAACATTATCGTAATGGGAGATTTTAATGGTCAGATAGGACAGTGTAACAGTTATGGAGAGAAACATACAGTGGGAAAATATGGATATGGTAAAAGAAGCAAAAATGGAGACAAACTGATCACTTTTGCTTTAGAAAACAAATGAAGTATTCTCAATAGTTTTTATAAGAAAAAAGAAATGGACATGGATCTCGCCAGGTGGACTGTACAAAAATGAAATTGACTTTGTCATGACCAACAAGCCCAAGAACTTCCAAGACGTATCGGTTATTCACAACTTAAATTTTGATTCCAACCACAAAATGGTACGCGCCCAGCTAACAGGTGCACCTGTAAAGAATAATAGGAAATTTCATGACAAGAAAGCAGCCATAGTATGCACCGGAAACAGCGACCAACTCGTCACTAACCTACAAGCTGTAATAAAGAAAGAAGAAGAAAGTTCACAACCAATTCAGGCAAGGTATGACCAATTCATAAACTTGTTAGTAACAGAAACAAAGAAAATAAACTCAGAGAAGAATAAGATGATTTCTAATGAAACATATCAGCTGCTACAGGAAAGGAAAGAACTAATACGAAGAAAAGAAAATAAAGACTACCGCTCCAAAATATCTGCTATCAGCAAAAAGATAAATGAAAATATGAAGAAAGATAAGAAAATAAAAAGACAAGAAACATTGAAAAAACACATTGAGAAAACCGGTGGAATCAAAAAGGCTTTAAAAGAATTAAACATTAAAAAGGATTGGATGCTACAAGCTAAGAATCAAGACGGAAAATATACAAACAAAAGACACGAGATAATAAAAGTAGCTACAGACTATTACCGAAACCTATACCAAAGCAAGAAACCCAAACTAAAGACTAGACAAAATATCGAAACAGAGGATAAGCTAATACCAAAAATACTAATGCAAGAAACATTAAGAGCAATCAATACTCAAAAAAGGGGTAAGACACCTGGTACCGATCAGATAACAAATGAAATACTAATAGCGACCGCACCGGTGATTGCTCCCATTTTAACAGACTTATTCAATGACATTTTAGAGACTGAAAGTATCCCGGCCGATTGGACTAAATCCACTATAATACTGTTACATAAAAAGGGAGTTAAGGGTGAAATAAGTAATTATAGACCAATCAGTCTGATGTCCAATATTTATAAAGTTTTTTCTAAAATAATTCTGTCTCGAATCGCACGAACACTCGACTTCAACCAACCAAAAGAGCAGGCTGGCTTCCGTAGCAAGTATTCAACTGCAGATCATATACATGTACTAAGGCAAGTTCTACAAAAATACAAAGAATACAATAAAATCTATTACCTAGGATTTGTTGATTACAATAAGGCTTTCGACTCTCTGGAACATGATTATATTTGGGAAGCACTACATATACAGGGAATACAAAGAAAGTATATACAAATACTCAAAAATATCTACTCAAACAGCAAAGCACAAGTCAGGCTAGAAGCAACAGGAGAGGAGTTCCCAATTGAGAAAGGTGTCCGGCAAGGTGACCCCGTCTCACCGAAACTATTTTCTGCAACTCTGGAGATGGTATTTAGAAATCTGAAGTGGGACAAAAATGGAATCAATATAAATGGTGAAACTTTAAACCACCTCCGTTTCGCAGACGACCTGATTCTATTTTCTGAGCGCCCGGAAAGGCTAGAGCAAATGCTACAACAATTATCCGATGAAAGCGCGAAGGCAGGACTTTCAATGAACACAAACAAAACAAAAATTATGACTAACGGTTCACAAACCTATAACATCAGGGTTAACATGGCGGTAATAGACTATGTAGAAGAATACATATACCTAGGACAGTTAATAGGGCCAAGTGATACTATGCAAAAGGAAATCGATAGAAGGATAGCCAATACTTGGAAAAGATACTGGTCGTTAAGCGAAATTATGAAGAATCAAGACATGCCAATAAAAGAGAAACGGAAAGTATATAATACGTGCATTTTGCCATGCTTAACATATGGATGCCAAACATGGGCATTAACGGAAAAACTAACAAGAAAAATAAATGTATGTCAAAACGGAATGGAGAGAAGTGTAATAGGGGTAAAAAGACAAGATAGGGTAAGGTTAGAAAATATCAAAAAAATAACTAAATTTAAAGATGCAGGAAAAATATGTAAAACATTAAAATGGCAATGGACAGGTCATATGTTAAGAGAGAGGAATGGGAAATGGACAAGAACAATATCAGAATGGTACCCCAGAGATGGGAAAAGGAACAAAGGGCGACAACCAAAACGCTGGGAAGACGACCTAAAGAGAACTGCTGGACCAGAATGGATGAGAATTGCGAGGGACAGAGATAAGTGGAAATCTTTGGAGGAGGCCTATGTCGAAGGACAAGCTGGGGAAAAAAGTACTGATCCATAATAAAATACTTAAGAATAATTGTAAACTCAGTAATAAAGGCTTATTATTATTATTTTTATTTTTTTTTTTATATTGATGAGTTTCATTGAATATCTACGAATTTCTTCATCAGATCATCACCAAATAAAATGGTGGTCCCATTTCCCATTCGGGAACATACTATGCCAAAAAAAACAAGAACTTACAAAATCGGTCCACAATTGAAGGAGTAATTGAACATGAACATAAAAAAAAACTTAGAGCTCCTTCTTTTTGGAAAGTCGGTTAAAATGTTTACAATTTCTATGCAAATAAAATACATGACTAAAATGTTTTACCTGCATGTAGGCTGTCCCTCGGTACCGACACTACAGTTTCCTTGCAAACAATAGTTCTTACAGATAGAAATGTCACCTCTTTCACCCTCATAATCATCTTGATCATCCTCCTTATTCAGGGAACAGACTATTGTATAATTGACTGCAAAATTACGACATTCCGTGCGGTGAGGAGCAAATTGAAGATATTGTTTCGGTTCCACATTCACAATGCTCCATGGATCCTTTGGTAATTGCCAAATTCCCATAGAATCCATATCCACTGTCATATAATCCTTCCAGTAGATGAAATCTTTCGATATGGTTAATGCTTGTATAAAACTTGTGTATTTTTTATTATGTAATGTTCTTATGTTCGTTCCGTTCAGGTCTACACTTTTCATTTGTAGTGTTTCCTGTCCTCTGTCCGCTCTTTTCATCCAATCTTCAACATATTCAGTCCAGTACATTTTCTGTGTCTGATGATCAATGGCCAAGCTTATTCGCGACTGGTCAGTACTATTAAAGTCTATAAAAACTTCTCTCTCCGAGCCATCAAACCGAACCCTCTCTATCTCTTCGTCTGTAAGCCAGTAAACATACCTGTAATTTGAAAATAAACTATGAATGCACACATAGTTAAATATGTATTTTAATTTAACTATTTATTAGTAACGTACCCTCCACAGCTATCCACGGCTATATCATGCACGTTATTCGCGACAAATAATTTATTTCTGCGATCTGCTTGGTTAGATTCAAGTTTTAAAGAAAAAAAAGTGTTATTACTAAGCCCGTATGCTTCATTCCAAAAGAGAGATTCTGAAGCCGGGTCGTAAGCTAGAAATGTGACAAATTCCAGATCGCTAACTAAAGATTGTGTTTTCTTCGTTGCTATGTCAAAGCTATATATTTTTGCAGATGACCAGAAATCTTGTTGGTCGACGAAGAACACCCTGTACTGGATCGTAAGTTACAGCTACGATACCATCAGCAAATGGAATGTTTTCTGTGTGCATAATTGTTCCGTATTTGTAAAAGTTTAGTTGTTCGTATTGACCCTCGACGATTTCTGAAACATCAACATATTTTTAAAGCCGATTGTTGTTGTTGTATTTTTAGAGCTAATGTTTGGGATTGAAGGACAACATTGGCATACCTACCTTTATCAACGATTTATTTAACTTTTCACAGCCCAAATACTTATCAATTAGTGATGTCGCGTTTACCCATTCGAATTCTTATAACAATTGACTTTATTTAAGAAGTAATCGTTTTGTTTGCGAATGAAACATAACTATATTTTATTTTTGCCCAATATTATGAATTGTTTTTTAAACACACCCAGGCGTTTAAAGGTCCTATGTTTTATGTAATATAACAAAACCATTTATGAAAAGCAATACGGTAAATTAATTTTTTTATTTATATATTTTTTGATATCGTAGTTTACATTTATATGATATTAGTTTTTCAATATTTAACCATAATTGCATATTTGTAAATGTATTGTTTAAATAAAATTAAAATATTTAATTTATACTACCCTCTTCTTCTTAGTCGTTGTCTTCACTTCTGAAGGCCGTGCCCGTCTTGAAAAGATTTGACGGAGTAAACGACGAGCCACCCTGTTTTCGGCTCTTCTCATATCAGTGGTCACCGTGAATCTCGTAATTAAATTAAAATTAAAATGTTTATTTAAATTAAAATGTTTATTTGACACAAAGGTAGCACGTAACATGATGATGCTAACTCCCAAACTAGGCCTGAGCCTGTATTTTGGGGGCTAGTGAACCATGGTATTAATATGAAAAAAAAAAACATGAAAATGAGATGTGTTGCTACATTGCCTAGTGGTAATTTAAAATACAATCAGAAAAATTATAAACATAAAGGCCCTAATCTGTTCAGACCAGCGAGTAGGTGAACGTCCGCGTGGGCTTTTTCCATCCACCTTTCTCACTACAACCAGTTTTCCAGGTTGTCTGGAATTGCCCAAGATTCGGTACCGTTAAAAATATCGAGAATACCACAGTTATCACGAGTCTCTTCTTTGTGTTAGTGGAGACACATCTGTTCTGCCATATCCTCGATATCTTGCTCATAGCAGCCTTGGCCACGCCTCCGAATCTCCCCGTCGCAGCCTCCCTGATTACTGACCATGGAGCCCAGGTACACAAATTCACTCACGAACTCCAGTTTCACAAGTTCTCACGTGCGTGCGATTAGTCAAGCTCGGTCGGTGATCATCACTTAGTCTTTGATTTTTTAATCAACAATCCTACCATCTCGCTTTCACGCTCCACTCTAGTAAATAGTTCCGCGAGTTCGTGCTCTGAGGATGCAAACAAAGTGGTGTCATCTGCGTACCGGAGATTGCTGATTTTGTTTCCACCTGCCACTCTTCCAAGGCTCTCCTCATGATGTACTCGCCATATATGTTGATAAGAGGAGGGGACAGAATACATCCGTGCCGTACTCCTTTTTTTGGCTTAAAAAGTCCCGACACCACGTTATTAACTCTGACCAGCGATTCTCCATCTTCATAAAGGTTTGCAATCAGTGCTGTCAAGTGCGAGGGTACTCCCATTTCCTTGAGCATTCTCCACAGGCAGTCCCACCTCATACAATCGAACGCTTTGGAGTAGTCTATAAAGCACAAGTGCATTGGAACATTAAACTCGCGGCTCTTCTCTATCATTTGCCTCATATTCACGATTTGCTCTCTTGTGTCTCGAATCTTTACAAAACCAGCCTGCTCACTTGACATTTGTCGCTATATGTAAGATTTGAGCCGTCAAATTCAAATTCAAAATGTTTATTTGCAAGAAAATACATAGTCCGTTAATTATGTAGAGCATTATCTTGCTGGTTGCGAGACGCACAGGACCGGTCAATGTGGCGACGCCTGGGGGAGGCCTATGTCCAGCAGTGGACGTTTTTCGGCTGATATGATGATGATTATCTTGCTAGCGTGGGATATGAATGCGACCGTCCGGTAGTGCCCGCATTTCCTTGTTGACCCTTTCTTGTGCAGTGGTATCAAGAGAGACTCCTTTCAGTTCATAGGCCATCTACCCGTTCTCCATAGCTGGTTACATAAAAGCCTAACACCTCTGTCTTCAAGACTTTTCAGCTTTTCGGCGTAGATGCTGTCTCCTCCAGCTGATTTATTACGCTTCAGCTTTTTCAGCTCGGACTCCAGGATCTCTGGCTCTAAGAAAAGATTTCAAACTGGGTTACCAGCTCATCAGATCTCCTCGATCGGCGGCTGGCGGTTGTACTGCGAGAGGCTATTTAAGGACTTAAATAAGCTCTCGCAGTACAACCGCCAGCCGCCTCCGTGACCTGGAGTTTCCGACGAGTAGCATCGTATCTGTATATCTGTGTGTCTATTTGTGACATCATAGCGCCTACACGGATGAACAGATTTTATTTTATTTTTTTGTTTCAAAGGTGATTTTGTCGCGAGTGTTCTTAGCTATGTTTGAATAATATTATAAAGCTGAAGAGTTTGTTTGTTTGAACGCGCTAATCTCAGGAACTACTGGTTGGAATTGAAAAAATCTTTTTTTGTTGGGTAGTCCATTTATCGAGGAAGGTTATAACCTTCCTCGATAAATGGACTATCCAACTGGCTATATAACATCACGCTACGACCAATAGGAGCGGAGCATAAATGAAAAATGTTGCAAAAACAGGCAAAATTATTCCTTTTTGAGAGCTTCCGTTGCGTGCGGTACGTAAACGGTTTAAGTTACGCAAAAATTATGTGCGTAGGGTAGATGGGTAGATGGGTAGGTAGGTAGGTAGGTAGCCAGTTGACGGGAGCGAAGCCGCGTGGGACAGCTAGTGTTTGAATAAAATCGGTTTAGCCGTTCAAATTTATGGGCGTTTTTCTGTTTGAATCAGGGTGTTTTCGCAAGAAAAATGTGGCGGGGGTTTATTAAATTTTAAAATTTTACTTGTACTGTAGTCCAGTTTGTGTTAACATCAGTTATACTACCATATTTACTATTAAATAAATTAATTCGATACATCTGTGAATATTAATTCGTCGGAAAAAGAGAAACCTAAAGAGCACGAAAACATGTGCTTGTCAGTAAAAAAACATGGACCTTTATAGGCATGCTTATATTATAAGTTAAATAAATCGTTGGAAAAGGCATAGTTCAAAATGTTTTGTGTTCCTGTAAACATAATTATGACAAGTCTAAGGTTGGTTACGCACTAAATCCGATCCGTGTTCGTGAAATTTCGGTTCCGAAGTAGCCGCAGTACTTCTTGTAGGGAAGCTTACGCACTACATCCGAACTCTATCCGTCATAATCTGTAATAATTCAAAACATTTTGAACTCTGAACCCAAATCACGGACACGGATCACGGACACGCATGTGTGGTGCGTAACCACCCTGATAATAAAATTATTCATTAAATTTGTTTTTAAAACAAGTTTTTTCGTATTATTCTCAGCAAACCCTTTTATTTGATGCGTATCATGTATCATGGTAGTGCACAAACAATAACTAGCCCGCCATCTTGGGCCGTTCGCCATATTTGATTTAGAATCATGTCACGTAGCTAACCATGTATTGTCATCAAAACTAAACGTGTATGCAAAATTTCATCTTAATCGGTGGAGGAACAACTGAATTTTAAAGCATTTATTGCTTTAAAATTCAGTTGCAGGATTTTACCCGAACACACATACATATATTGCAAATTAAATAAAAGCTTGTAAAAATGAAAAATAGGTTTGCTTCATTGTGAAAAGAAAAGTTAAAAAAGGGAGTCAGGGAGAGGAGCCTCCTAACAATACGAGCCATGTCCAAGTACTGCTTTCTGAATCAAGCCCTTGACCGAGCTGCCTAACGAGTGCCTCCTAAAGTGTAGGTGGAGGCTCGTGGCTATTAAGCCATTGGCTGCCACGTCTATCGGTACAATGATCGTTGAGTCTTCATGCTAAATGTCGACAACATTGCGATCCAAGTCACGATAGGTACTTGATTTGCTTATCTTTCTCGGCCTTTACGAGGTTCCCGTAATGTGGGACAGTAATGTCAACAACAACAACAAAATTGCACGTCTCTTGATTCGGTCCATCACCACTATATTAGGCTTATTAGCTACAATAGTCTTGTCAGTGTTGATGGACCGATCCCAACACAATGCGCTAGTGTCATTTTCGAGAACCAAGTTGAACATACCCTTATTTTGATTATTGTCAAGACTCTTATACTCACCCCACGAGAATGAGTGCGCCAGTCCCACAAACAGCGTCAACAGTGCTAACACACACGTTCTAAACATCTTATAATCAGACTTAGAGACTATATCGTGTCAACTGCGCGATGTTGCGTCCACTCCTGTTGAACGCTCGTATATATAAAAACAAAACGATGGCCTGCTGCAAATAATAGATAGCATATAGGGACACGTGGTTTTTGCCTGTTGGAAGAGTGGTCGGTGATAAGCTGACTTCCTTTTGGGACGGTACTGATTACAATGAGTACCTAATAAAAACTCATTATCACTCGCCAGTTTCCGGTAAACACGAAACTATATGTTCACAGTAGATAAGCTAATAATTATTAAAGCACAAGTTTTTTTGGTACAGTGCTTAGTTTTTACTCGTGTTGTTCCATTGCAGGACAAAAGAAACGGAAAGAATTAGAAATGGGCCAGCTGTGGACCAGCTCAAATGTGTTCGGGTTAGTTACCGAACAATAGTAAATAGTCGGCGTAATAGCCACACCGCGCTCTATACTTTGAATATTTTATGTATTACCTATGTAAAACAGAACGAAGTAAGATAGCATATTGGGCGCGACTCAATCTCATCTCATTCACCTCATTAGTTTTAATCGTTATCCCAGTTACTGAAATATATCTATCTTTATAATCTTTAATCTTAGTTTATCTTAATCTCACCCCAACCCCGAACACTATTGTTACCTGCAAATGAAAAATTAACAAGTTTTACGCAAATACAGAATAATGATATTTGATGCGCAAACAGCAAACAAGAATAATAGAATGAAGATCATGAACATTTCAAGGCGCACACTTGGCGCAGTGGTTGAGCGATTGACTGCTGCACTGCGTGCCGCGGGTTATGTTTGTAAACGCACCCACGATACAGGAAGAAATTCCTAGTGTGGGTAAAGTTTCATTCAAAATAATATAAATAACTCTATGGTTTCAAGAAAAAGTTTATGTTGTGCCTATAGTCCTCTCCACAACAGGCGTTATTCCAAATCATCTTCTTCACAGTTTAAAATTGCTAAGTCTACAAGAAACCCTCTATATTACTTTACAAACAGCTGCCATCTTAAATACATGTCGTATAGTTAGAAAGTTCTTGCAAATAGAAGAAAACGAAGTAGGACCACATCAAAACATACCCTCCTCATAATACACCACACGCTGCGTTTACTTGGTTTCGGCCCGTAAATGTAGCTTAAACCAGCCTAAGAGCTGAGTAGTTAAAAAACTCTATTACAAACCAACGCTCAACAAGTATGAGTTTACTAAGCCAATATTTATAGTGCTCACAGCTATTACCATACTAGTTTTTCTCACGGCATCGTTCACGTTGTATATCCTACTGAAATGAACTGAACTGAACTGTGTATTTTTCAGGATAAAAAGCCGGTGATACCAACTCAGCGGCAGCATTGAAATAAAATCATTTATTTGCATTATACAGGTTAAAAACGCTAGAAACATAGCCATCTTGAATGCAAATGCTGATTCTTTTGCCGAACGTGCAAACCCTCTGCTATTACAAACGTGAAATGAAATGTCTTCCAATAACTTTTGTGGTAATTTGAGTTATCTAAACTAATACTATATTTATAATTTATCTACAGTAAATAGGCTTCGATCGACAATCTATTGAACACGTAATTGTGACACGATATGTTGCGAAAACGCCCTAATTCGTACAGTAAAAGGCCCATAACTTTTAAACAGCGGAACTAATTTTCATCAAACATAGCGAAGAACACTCTTAATAAAGACACCTATAAAAAAACGGTTTAACCGTTTAAGAGTTATGATGCCACTGACAGATACACTGCTGTTTCTTCCTGTCGAACAAACGCTGGAGCCCGCGCACCCTTGCGTCGTATTTGTAATGGTTTTGATGAAGTTTTTACTGACTTGGACATATTTGCAATGCCCACTAATAAATTTCGCAACTGCCTTATTGAAGCAATAAAGTGCCTTTAAATTGTTGTATCGTTTGCTAAAACTAACTTTCTACTTTATATGATGTGGATGACGGTTTGAGTTGCGCATTTATACCATGTTCTTATAGTATTAGTCATATATTATGTTTTAAATGTGTACAGTGCGACATAAAAGTGTAGAAATTAAATGAGGGCGCCACAATCGCTCAGATAGCAACCCAGTTAGTACGACCCAGCAGATCTTGATACTTGAATAGTATAATTTATTTATTGGGTATAAATAATGAGTAAATATATTAAATAAGTATGTTTATTAAATATTTGATAATTATGTAGAAGTAATAAAACAACAACTTCACAAAAAATAAGTATTTTTAATAATCAATTGCTTTCCATATAAAGTCGTCCAATACGTTTGGGGGACGACCCTTTCTGTGTTTAGCTGGTGTTCAGAATTTCCCACCGTTTTCAGTGCCGTGTTTCACCATTCTGCGCACTGTGCTTGCAGAAACACCTAAAACAAGCAAAGTAAAAAATGACTGTCCGTCCGATGAAAGAAGTTCCGCGGTAAATAAACGTGAATATATTTTAAAATTGTTTCTTTCCATTAGGTCGATTGCATCAACAAATATGGTATAGCAAAAAAAAAAATTCGTATCCGCAACAAATTACATTAATTTTTGTTGCCTTACTATTAACGTTGTTAAGTCGCGCTATAACTACAACGCTATTTGTTTATCTTAGCATAACCTCAAAAATGGTAAACAAATAAATTTTAAATGATATTTGGTTCGAAATTTTTGCTCCCTGAATGTATTAATCGTTTGTAATTACCGTTTAGTGCAACTTTCAATAGTTACTTACCAGTAAAATCTGCTGTACGATGGTAAACATCTTCTAAGTTGGATAGAAGCTTCCCAGCTTGGAATTCGGCTATACACCGCATATAAACTTTGTAAACTATGTCACCATCACCACGAATGTTATTATTTGTTGCTTATACATGTTTTTCCACTGTTTTTCTATCCACACACAGAAATATCACACAAAAACTAACGAAAATCGAAACCGATCGAGATGAATTGACAGCTCAAGTACTCATTTTAGATGTTGCCAGATAATGAAAACTTTTAGTTCCTAAATATTTAACTTCTACTCTTTTATGTTGCACTGTAACTGTTGGTTATTCCTAAATAAATAAAAATACATAAATGCACAAACACATAGGTACACACTCAAACTTATAACATGGCTCTTTTTCCGACAGGGGCTAAAAAGAATACCTGGTTCTATAATAGTGAGCAAATGAGTTAAATAGAGTCACAAATTAAGTTATTCTAATATGTTACAATGAAAATGCTTGAGCTGAGCTTAAGGTCCTGGTTCAGTGCCCGGGTCGGGCAAGGTGTTATTTGGTTTTTCTATCTGAAAGTTCTCAGAAGCAGCCCGGAGCCTCCTATAGGCTCGCCCCGTGACTGGGCCTTAAACATAACTGGCAAAACTTGGGTGTACTGTGCATCTTTGTCCGACCCTTCGTGGAAATACAAGCGTGATATTACGTAAAAATGACCGAATTATCGTAATTGGGTCAGCACTTCCGGAGATTGCCTTTTACAGACATACAACTGACTAATAAAATATATAGTATTATTTTAGATAACTCAAATTACCACAAAAGTTATTTGAAGACTCACGTGACCATATGACAGGTATTTCACGTTTGTAACCAGAGGGTTTGCACGTAACGCAAAAGAGTCAGCATTTCCATTTAACATGGCTATGCTGCTGGCGTTTCGGGTGCGTTTGAACTCTTTGAACGTTTCACATTGACAGTGATGATTTTGATGTCCTATGAGTTCTTCGCCTGTCCTCTTTTTGTAGTCTTGTACATCATCATCAGCCTTTTAATGTTCCCACTGTTGGAACACAGGCCTCCTCCCTGCGGAAATGGGAATGAAATGGGCCGTAATCCACCACGCGGGCCCAATTCGGTTTGGTGGATGTAACATGTCTTCGAATTATTGGTTCTAGGGCATGGCGGTTTGCTCACGATGTTTTCTTCACAGTTTTGAGAGCAGTGGTGATGAAATAATTTACACAAAGGAAAGCGCCTGCCATGGTTTAAACCTACGACCTACAACTTGTAAGTCACTGCCGATACCACTGGGCCACCACTGCTCTCCCACTGGACCACCACTGCTTTCGCGCTTGTACATCATAATATAATTAGCAAATAACTTAAACACACGTTATAAATCAATAACCCTGATCGCGATATCCGGAGCTCTCGGGCCCCTCCACACGCTCGGGGCTCTTGGCGTGAAGAGCTCTTCACAATGAAGCTGGTTTTACAAGGAGTAATGAGTAGTGCTTAGCTGGTAGGTGTGGAGAGTCTGCTGTACTTGACTTCGATGCAGAACCGGTTAGCACGGTTTTTTTATTATTTATTTTCAGTGAAATCTTAAAAATAGTGTTTTTCGTAGGTTAATTTACTCTTAGGCGGAAAAGCTTTACTCAGAGTTAGGGGCTAACACGAGGTTAAATTGATAGTTTATCATACAATATTGTCAACTTAACCTCGTGTTAGCAATTAACTCTAAGTTAAGTTTATCATGCAAGTGGGCTTTAGAGATCTCTCCGTTGAAGTAAATTTCCAGTTAACTTAAGTACATAAATGCGAAAAAAAAATGTTTTAAAGCACTGAAAAATCGAGGAAAACCGTGTTAATATCTGTCGCAGTTATTTACTTTATGAAATTACACTTTATACAAATTACTTAACGGCCTTCAATTTAGTTAATTGGGTAGTAATTTTAGAAGTAAATTTTCCCGCCTATTTCCTTTTGTTTGATTCGACGGACAAAGTGCCATTAGGAAATTCTTAGATGAAAGAAAAAAAAATATTGCCGACACTGAACAGAATCATAATGATTACAAAAAAATGTTTTAGAGATTGCCTCGTTAAAATGGTAGTGGCAAGCGCAACTTTTGTGGATTAGGTCCTGGGTTCCATTCTCGCGTCGGACAAATTGTTGTTGGGATCTGAAATTTCTCAATAGCAGATCTGTGTCCGGTTGATGGCAATAGGCTCGACGCCTATTACATAGGACTGAAGGCGCAGATACCCCTCAGTAGCTGATTTTAAAATGAGAATCACGTCTAAAAGGCTAGTCATATTTTTTTGGAAAAAATAAATGTTACATTAAACCATTTTTTTTATAATTTGATCTCAGAAAATTTTGAGTTTTAATCGTATAACATTGAGTAATGAATTTGTAAAGTTATGTCTAAAACGGACAAAAACACGACAATCGCACAAAAACCGCTGGGCGTATTTTAATGAAATCGACACCATCTCAAAGACAATTTCAGTATCTACATTTTGATCTGAGGCTTTTTTTTTAAGTTATGGAATAATAAGGTAAGTACAAAAAAATACAAAACTTTGGGTCGCGCGGGTATGAAACGAGTGCGCGTTTTGTTCCCTCAAGGTAGTTGGCGACAGAAAATTGGCAAAATGTTGGTATTATGTTAAATTTTCTTTATTAATTCTGAAATCAGAGTATCAATGTAGAAAATAGCTCAGCAAATGTTAAGCAGTGTGCATAATAAGAAGATGTACCTTTTACGTAAGCTAGTGAACATACAGCTTCAGGAGAATACAGTCGTAAAACTATATGTATTGTAATTGTAATCTAGTTTCTATAGCTACTTGACTAAATTAAAAACCCATCACGCCCGAGCTAGACAGTATACATTTCAGTATCGGATTGGATTCAAGCACTCGAGTGTTCCTCTCGAGTTACGATCGAGTGTGCGAGATCCTCTCAGGTGTACGAGTATGAACAGGATAGAAGTAAATAAATTAAATACGTTCGCCTGAGTGTGCTGGGATTAGGAGCGACCCTAACTGATGCTGTTGGAGATTTCAAAGAACAGATTAAGCGTTTGAGAGAAGTGAATAAATTGGTTTTTGAGATTTATTTACGAATTGAGTTGATATAGAGTCAGGACTATTATTTGTTTACCACTTTTGGTAACAATACCCACCGATTGAAAACTTCACTTATGTTGAAACTAACTAATTTTCGTATAGAAAAAACACCTTGTGGTATAAATTCGTGCAAGTTACTCTATACAACTACTTACAAGACTTATGGCCGATTTCTGAATTAAGTATTCGACGCTAAGTACGTGCTGATCTCGATTTAAGCATCTGTCACCCTTGATCATCTGCCACTTTAAGTTTTCTGCGATGCTGAGCAAGGTTTGAGTATACGTAGTCAAGTCATGCCAAAGTATACCTTATGTCATACAAAAAACCTTCATCGACGATCAATTGGGTTTCACAACTGAGAAAAACACATTTGATCATTCTCGAATTCTCAAAGCTTTCTCAAACCGTTGTCAACGTTACATCATTAGTGTAGCCAGCTTGGGCGCCTTTTTGCCATTTAGGTTACTCGGAAGGGTGCCGAGGCGACCAATTTTACGAGCGGCGCTAATTAGGCTACCTCCAAATAAGGAGATTTTAGGCGATTTCGGAATGAGACTATCCAATACAACATTATCTGAGCAATTATGTAAACCAAAATGCTTTTATCAGTTCATCACTATTTTTCATTATACTTCAGTCGCAACAACACAGGCAAATAAAGAAATGCTGTTTTTTTTTTATGTGGAACCAATAATGATTATTGTTTAGTGAATTCATGGTCGTCTTGAGTTTTTTATAAATGGAAAAACTAAATTTGCGGCGACTTGGGGCTCGTCGAATCTGGCTACACTGGTTACATTTGGCAGTTGATAGTTGACAAGCCTGTGCTTAAATGGTGATCAAGCGAAATAAATACAAAATAATATATAAACTTATAAAACGAGTGACGAAGAAGACCTTGTCTTCCTTGGAGATGCTTCCAAGAAGACCTTGTCTTCCTTGGAGATGCTTCCAAGAAGACCAATGCGTGGAAGAAGAGTGTTTGCCCTGAATTATCGAAAACATCAGATTGGATGCAAATATTTTACGCCTGATAGATCTCAGATGCTCGAAGAACGGATGGTCAATGGGTTAAGTTCTGGAGTGGCGGAATACGCAGCGCTTTAAAGCCTCCCTCTGTAGACCGATGACCTGGTTAAGGTCACGGAAATCCGATGTATGAAAGACGCATAGGACCGGTTGATTTGGTGACGCTGGGGAAGTCCTGTATCCAGCAGTCTTTCGGCAGAAATGATGACGATGATGAGTGAGATCTTCAAGAAAAATATTCAAAAAGTGCCAGTTTTTGTGTTTGTGGTCGCCAGTACCTTTTCCTGCGCGAAAACCGACAGTTATCCAACAGGAATTATGTATAAAGTTTAGATGGACCGGTCATATGATGCGCGATAGCCAAGGGACATGGAGAAAAGTGACAAAATGGTACACAAGAGATGGGAAAAGAAGCCGTGGAAGACAGTGTCATAGATGGAAATGGGATATGGGAAAGACCTCTGGTCCAAGAAGGCAAAAAGTGTAAGCGATGGTGCGCTGTGGTGTTGGCGAGTAGCTCAGGACAGACCCTTAGTGGAAACTGTTAGTGGAGGCCTATGCCAAGCACACTGAGATTAGGGAAATTTTATAAACTATAAACATGTATTGTATAGACTTCAGTTTTATATCTTTGATTTCAGAATAAAAGGCTTTGTGATTCCGTTTATTTATTATTATATCTATTATTTAATATATTTATTTTTTGTTATTATATCCTAAGTTCTAATTCTGTTCATTGTGTGTTTTTCGAAGTATATCCTTCCAAATATGTTCAACCATTGAGGTGTGATTAACAAATATCCAAACATACAGACTTTCATACCTACATAGAATAGCCTACCTTTAAAATAAATGTGGGGAGAAGCCCTCTATTGTGGAGTCTATCTGATAAACCGTTTATCAAGCGAATCCATCAATTATATTACCCCCTATGAACTGTGGAATAAACAGAAACCAAACTTATCCAATGTAAGAGAATTTGGAACGATACCTAGCTTATGCAAAAAACCTGACATCTTTGAAAAAGTTGGATTCTAGAACGCAAGAGTATATGATGATTGGGTACGCTATAATAATGGATTTCGACTTTGGGATGTAAAAAAGAGGAAGGTAATTGTAGCACGAGATGTGATATTTAGTGGTAAAGTTCCACTTATAAAACCTGAACCTATTATTAATACTTAGTAGGATCCACTAGACAAGAAGAGGTTACAACGATGAAATTGTGTACATAATTTGGCTTTTTTATGATACGATTTTGATATCAGAACAATAAAAGTTGATAAAAACAACATGACAAGTCTCATTTATTTATTATTTTGCAAAATAAATAGGTAGAACACAGTAGTCCTTCATAATATCCGACAAAAAAATGGCACCGACCCTGGCTAATATTGTTTATCTTCAGAGGCTGTTCGATGGCTAGCAAAGCCTTCGGTCTTGAAACCACAGGTCACTCATTAAAAATTGCATCACAATAGTCCACATTTGTTGGTAAATCACAATTGCAATCAGATTCCAATGCAGATGCATTAAGGTAATAATGTACTACGCACTGCAGATGTACAAGTGCCCTCTTGAGAGATCTTGAGAAATTCTGAGTAAAATATTCTGTAGTTCTATGAGGTATCACAAGAACCAGCAACTGCTCGCTCTGAACACATTTACTTCTAGTAATTATAAGCTTAAATGCTTGATTTTGGCAATAACAAATTACATTAGATGATATTATTTTATTTCGATAAGACATCTTTGACAAAATAAATATGGTTGCCATGACAATATTGAACATAGAATTTTTTTTTATTGAAGTGAAGTCTAGTACCTACGATCCATTTCATAGATTCATAATAAAGTTGGATACATTTCAGATAGGTATCTTTTAAATTGCTTAAATATGAAAAAACAAGTTTTTAAAGATTATAACATCTTTAATAACTTGATTTTTTAAATCTTGAATGAAGAAATATATAACTAACGTACTTTTTACAGCTGTATAAAATTTATATTAGTAAATTTATTCCAATCTTGTGATGTCTCGGATTTATTTTGTAAAATGGAACGTAAGGGTGAAAGAGAAAGTGAATGGAACTTTGACAAACCCATAGATAAGTAGGTACTTATGTAGTTACTTAACTGATCTAGGTAGATTCTCAATTGTGAAACGTAAAATACTCAAACGCTTCCTAAATTATTTGACAATACTCAACTGATTATTGCTGCTTTACTTAAATCAGAAACCGGCCATTAGCATTGTACGAGTACAGCCGCTTTTATAAATGTTTGTACTGTGCGTATTATGAGTTGTACAATCAATTATATTAAAAATAAATAAAGACCCTAAACATGTATATCCACTTCGGATGAGAAGCATGATAAGGAAAGTGCCTCAACGTTTGTAAAGGTCATTAATTAAGCCTTTTAATATAAAATTAAAATGTAATTCCCTACTAAATAAATACAAAATGGCCCCTTCCTAGAAAGCGCAAACCACATTGATGTTCCAAAATCAAATTATACAATAATTGATTCCCGGTAGGAAGCTTCCAACCGTCTCCAAACAGCTTTGCCAACGGATTATTTCGCTGTAATTCCATTTCTGAATGTTCAAATTTTATTACGTAGCGTTTTGATATCGGCTTTCTTCGGAAGTGCTCGTGAAACATCATGAGATAAAGGTTTGTTTTCATATCACAGATTTAGGAGTGTAAATATGTAAATAGCCAATGTTGTGGTTTTTTGATCTTTTAGTAGTGTGGGTTCGGAGAGACCGCAGTGTATTCTGTACTGTTGAAATGTGAATATTAAAGGGATCTCTGCCTAACCTTACAGGGAAAATAGGCGTAAAGTTATGTTATGTGATGCTTTTATCATTGTTTTTAAACGAATGGTAAATTTATCGCAGCTGGACAGAAGCCAAAAACAGATTATCCGACGTTACCCGCTCACGATTCTCACTGAACCATTTCAATTCTAGGCTTTAGTTACGTAAAGAGAAATCATAATTCAATAGAACCAATTTCTGTAATCGAAAAGGTATTTTGTCTTTTTCGGCTACAATTCAGTCAACAAAATAATTTCGGTAGAAAACCCCTATTCGTAAACTTCAATTCATTTCGAGTTCGGGTTTATTCGGGACTCCTCGTGAATGATCGTAACAGAGGGTTTTATTTGATGTCTGCGAGTAAAGTCGATCCTATTGCGGGTCCTTGGATGGGCGCGTACGTCCGAGACGTAGACAGGCACTTGTGAGAATAATGCTTAACAGTACTACAATACCGGATAGATGGACGAGTTTTTATTTATTTCCGATAGAATTTGGGAAAAGAAAATTTAGTTGGGCGAATTATTATTTGAAGAATAGAATTGTCAGTTATATCATGACTGTATTTTTTGAAGGGTTGCGTAGAGGTGTACCTATACTAAACACACATTTCGTCAGTTAACTGCCACATATTAGAGGACGATCTCAATGGCTGTCGTTATCAACCGGGTACAAATCTAGATTCGACCGAATTCGATTCGAATGTTAGGACCCATTAATATTAATGCTAATTTGTATCCGTGGTGCTAGACAACTGGGCTTATCCCAGTTGTAAACGACCCTTTGTGCCTATTGACCTTGTTTGTTCTGTCTCCTGCTTGATATGGAGGGAAGTGGAAATTTGAATTTTTTCTTACTCCTCCATTATTCTTTTCTGATTATTTTCGTTGCGGGATCCAAGATTGTTAAATTCATTCTCCGGGACTTCGTCGAGCTCCATTGCCTCGGCGCTTTTCTGGTGGTTGCCACTCATGTTGATTCTGGCTTTCAGGAGTTGCAGTGGTTTGGGAATAGTGCGGTGGGGTTGTCACAAAAAAAAAACTTGATTCCAAGTTGCTATTTTAGAAGGAAACATCCAATGACACCTTGCTCGAAACCGGGATACTCAGCAGTAGCGCTTGCTACTACTACACCTGCGTGGCAATCCAATAAGCAGTAAGGCTGGGTTTAGAGTCACGTATGAAGAGCTTTTTAAAAGCGGCGCGTAGCTCGTTCAGAGGGCCCCCTCTGAACGAGCTACGCGCCGCCCCGACAGCCGTGCCGACGGTCAATGTGACTCTTAAACCAGCCTTACTGTTCGATTCATGTGAAACTAACCGAAATTGATTTGAAAATCGCAGTATGTGTGTACTAGATATAGGTGCACCTCTCCCGAGCCCTTCTGAGACGTACAGGCGTTGTATTATGTCATGTTATGTTGATTTCCGCTTGGCTAAATCGCTTGAAAGTCAAAGACTTTTCCTGCATCTTTGACAAGAATCCATATCTAAAGACTAGTTCTAACAACAAACAAATATTATACTATCCCAATCCATAGCTTTACCACAGATAATACTTTCTACTCAACCCAACAATGACATACATACACACATACATAATCCAGTTTTCTTGTCAAAACAAACAGCAACCCTAGACCTGTGACTACGGCTCCCAAACAAACACGGGGGACAAACATTAGCTCACGGCGCCACAACAAGTATTGTAAGGAAAAGTTACCTTTTGTCCGTCCGTGTGTGTTCGGTTCAAATCAGTTAGATTCTGTTTAAATATTGCTGCCTGAGGGTTGCTGTTTGTCGGCGGGTGGGAAAATATTTGTATTGGTTTTTCTGTTGTTGAGTTTGTGGGTTTTGATTTGCTCTTTTTAATCCCCGCCGGAAAAAGAGGGGTATTATAAGTTTCACGTGTGTTGCTGTGTATCTGTGTGTCTGTCTGTGGCATCATAGCGCCTAAACGGATGAACCGATTTTAATTTAGTTTTTTTTTGTTTGATAGGTGTTTTTGTCGAGAGTGTTTTAGCTATATTTGAATTAAATCGGTTTAGCCGTTCAAAATTTATGGGAGTTTTACTGTTTCAATCGGTGTGTTTTCGCAAGATAAATGTCGGGGGTTTTTGAAATTTTGAAATTTTACTTGTTGTTGTTGAGCTATCAAAACCAAGTTTTTATATTTTAACTTTTTGTTTTTGAAACGTCGTCGTAGAAACGGGGCAAAATATAAACTTTTTAATGTTTCAGAATGTTTATGTTGCCCTTAGTAAAGTGTTAGTATGGTCACAGATAATATAATACTAGCACACAGATGCCTCATCCCAGACTGAGAAACCGTGCCACGTAACTAGCGTTTTTCATTCGATTATACCGATTATTTTTTGTAAATCGATCGCATTCGGTTCCGTTCCACGGCGAGATAGATAGATCACCATCTACGAGTATATCCGTGGAAAGGAGCGGAACGGAACCGAACGCGATCGAGGTACACAATATAATCAGTATAATCAGTATAGAACGTCGGCACGGTTTCTTTGTATGGAATAAGACACCACTGGTATGGTGTAGTCACGACACAACTACTTACACTTTAATAAAGTTGTAAGTAGTTTGCATGTAAGTTTTTTTTTTCATTTGCCGAATGCCAAAAAAGCCAAACGTAAACAAATCTCTTGGCGAAGGTTAAAAATAACTATTATATTTTGAACACACAGAAAAGCCATTTCTGATCACGACGAAAGTATCGAAACAACACACTCGCTTCAAGCTGCTCGTCAACTTGTCTAGTTTTTAGCTCAACTCGCTTTTGGTGATCGTCGGCGGTGGGAAAAGTGCCTGAAACACCCATTTACCTACAATATTTTCAAATATGGATCATTCCAACTGTAAAGTGTCTTTGTGAAAATGTTTAGAATAAACCAAGCCTTGTTTACGGCCCTGCGCTCTGTAATACCTCGCGTGTCAGCCGGACAGACTGTGGGGGAAAACATGGAAGTTGCCATTAAAAATACATTCATTCTTCCACCTCTCGTAACCTAGAGAATCTCAAAAAAAATCTACGTCTACATTTTGATTTGCATAAGTAATTATTATTTGTCTACATACGATTGGTCCTTCGACAACCTACCCACATTTACAACAAAAAGAAAAGCACAAAAAGTACCCACAAAGGCGCTGCAAAAGCGAAACACTCATTCACAATACTTTCAAATACGTAACATTCGTACTTCAAAGTGTCGTTGTGCAAATGTTTTGTATTTTCCTTTCTCTAATTTGAGGTATAAACCAAGATTTTTTTACGGCTATAAGCTCCGGAGCTCGCGTGTCGGTCGGTCAGGCTGTGGGGAAATGTATGCGAGATGGAAGAACAGATATAGCCAGCGCTGTGTCTAGGAAAGTAGAACGGACGGGACTATTAATTATTTTTTGGATATCAGCTTTGGTTGTAGAAAATTGTATGGGGAAATATGTAATAGGGTCAGTGTCGTTGTTCGTCCAATATGGCACGACTAAAGGATTTCTTATGTGTTGTGAGTATTTGGAGGTGAAAATATTTTGGATGTAGATTGTAAGTTGATAAGGCACTTTTGTCTTGATATAGGCATAAAATGAAGAGGGACGTACAGGTGGCTAAAAGAGATATGTGCAGCTCCACTTGACGTCATCCGGTCAACTCCGGCTGTCGCTAAAAACCAGCAGAGGGTTTACCGTGCTTGAGTCCTAGCATTATGCTGAGCGATGGCCATCTTGCACGGATGTGATGATAAATGATATATGATTTTATTTCTGTAAGTTGGTTTGTACAAACGCTTTTACATGTCTAACATATTTTTGTTAGATGACTAAACTAGATGAGGTCGGCGTTTCCTATCTGACTACTCTGAGAAGAAAGGCCGAAACAAACTCAGAGGTCACAGTCTCTTTTAAAGTCCTGACAAAATCTTGGTTAGATCATGTGAAGATCATGTAGACAGATGTCTGAAATGGTCTTTTGAGGAAAGAACCAGCCAGATTGAGTGGACCTGTCCAGTCAGTGCACGCATTTGTCAATAACCGAGCAGCTCAACTCAGAATTGAAGGAGCTCAACGATTCGATGAACAATACCAAAGAAAGGACATTCGGGTAGGCCGCCTAAACTACTCAAACGGCCAGACCATGATTAGAAACTAAGATAAATTAAAAACAAAATAATTATCCACATAGTCTTCACATTCACAATTATTAAAATAAAATAATATAATACTTTAAAAAGTAAATATTCTTGTCCTTGCGAGAAAACAAATAAAAAAAAATGTAGTGTGTGTAGCTCACTCCCAAGCCGTTTTATCCTCAACGTAATCTTTAATGCTATAAAACGCTTTTTGGCACAAGATGAATATTTTTTACCCTATTTTACTATTTATCTCATTCGCTATTTGGATTATTTTATGGTACGAGTCATACTTGGCGCAAATATATCATTTTTCTTTATTTTCTTTACATATCTCATGTTATACTTTAACAGCTAGAATACTAGTATGTAGATAATTTATATCCATTCATTATTGAAAACTTATTTCATTGAAACACCTTGGTCACCGCTAAGAGACCGTTTTCCTTTATGTATTTTTCTTCTCTCATATACACATCAACGTCATCATCATCAGTCATTTAATGTACCCACTGCTAGGACACAGGCCTTCTCTCTGTGAGTGAGTGAAATGGGTCATAATCCACCACGCGGGCCCAGTGCGGTTTGGAAGATGTGTGTTTAATTAATCTTCAAGTAATAATTTTACTGCAATTATGTTTCACCAATTCTTGTAATTATGTAACCAATATTCGACACAATGTTAATTCATCATCAGCATCATCATTTCAGCCGAAAGACGTCCACTGCTGGACATAGGCCTCCCCCAGGCGTCGCCACATTGACCGATCCCGTGCGTCTCGCATCCAGCGCCTTCCCGCAACCTTAACCAGGTCATCGGTCCACCTAGTGGGAGGCCTTCCAACGTATCGTCTTCCAGTTCGCGGTCGCCATTCCAGAACTTTTTGGCCCCATCGGCCATCCGTTCTGCGAGCAATGTGCCCTGCCCACTGCCACTTAAGTTTGGCAATTCTTCGGGCTATGTCGGTAACTTTGGTTCTCCTGCGGATATCATCATTTCTGACGTGATCACGCAAGGAAATTCCGAGCATAGCCCTCTCCATTGCCCTTTGGGTGACTTTAAGCTTTCTGATAAGGCCAATTGTGAGCGACCACGTCTCGGTCCCATAGGTGATCACTGGCAACACACACTGGTCATAGACCTTTGTCTTGAGACACTGCGGTAAATTGGACGAGAAGATACCACGCAACATCCCGAACGCCACCCAGCCGAGTCGGATTCGACGGTTGACCTCTTTCTCGAAGTTGGACCTACCCAACTGGACCGTTTGTCCCAATGTTAATTGTTTGTGAATAAATAAATGAAATGAAATGTTTTGGTTCTAAGACATGCTGGATTCCTCACGATATTATCCTTCACCGTATTAAGAGCAGTGTATTTTTTCCCACGAGTTGTAAGTCGCGGCTGTTACCACTGGGCCACCACTGTTAATATATACACATGGGTTCATCAATTCCCATAATAAAATGGTGAGTTGATTACCCATTCAGTGTGGTAATTATTGTTACTCATGAAAGCCCTTTCAATTAGCTAATCGTCCTCTAATACAAGGGTCTCCTAATTGACTGTAACAGCAAAAACGCGAGAACTCGTGAAGCAACTTATCATAATTATATCGCAGTTGTGAACAAGTTCGTAGAAGTTGTGTGAGTCGTGTGTGTCTATTGCGTGCTTAATTATGATCGAATTATGTTTATTTTACTTAGTTGGTATGTGAGAAAAGTTAGAGCAGTATAGACCAAGCTGGTAATAGGTAATTAGTATGTTTACCGTCTCGAAAAGGAAGGCCATTGGTGACCAAGCTTTTTTAAGTATTGTACATTACTGCAGCGGCCACCAAAAGAGGCATTGATGGACGAACGTAAAAATGTAGGCCGATGTAAGTCCATCAATGCCTAGTTGTGGCCAAAGCTTGTATAGTACTTTTCTCAAATGTTGCGTGGAAATTAAAACTAAGTACCCGCCGTAAGTGCCGTAAGTAGTCGCCTTTGTACATATACTTTATTATCACGTTTACCTATGTAATGTTGTTTTTTCGTGTACAATATAGAATTAAGTAGTACCTAGAACTGATTTTGTTAAATACAATTACTTTCCAAAATCAATGACGAACAACGAATATCAATATTTTTGCCGTGTTAAAGTGTTTTTTTTTTTTTTCAATAAACAGTTTTCAATTTGCAAGCCAGTTCGAAATTTTAATAAAACCTTTGATTAGTCACCTCCTTGTTAGCTATGTTTCGGAGTTAAAGATCGTTCCATTTTTAAATTACACGCAAGATATGAGTTTACTATGTAATTTTACTCAAAAATGCATGTAATGTGGTCATTATTTTGGCAAAGTCGACCTTGCCGTTCTGTTTCAAGGAGCGGCCGGCAAAGTCTTGCTGGCCGCTCTAACAGGCCGGCAATGTTTTGCCGGCCGCTATTTTGACGTTTCAACGTTTTAAAAAATCAAATGCAAACAGATTTTATTTAAAACACAGCTGTTTGTATCTATAGAGATAGGTACAAAAAGATTTTATTCCATAATAGGCTGTATAGTTCCAACTATCATTGCTCAAAAACTTGAAGAAAAAATATGAAATAAATGAAGTAATAAATGAAGAAATAGGGATCCTGCCGTTTTGCCGAAAAGATTTTGACAAAATTTCATTACCCAAACAAATTTCAGCAATCTTTTTTTATACCATTGCAATATTTCGAATGATTTTAGTACGCATATTTTTATTTGGTCAAATTTTTACATGGCAAAATTTTACCAAGTATAATGTCATTATGGCATTTGGTCTTTAATCAAATGATTTATTACAGCAAACAATCTTCAGACAATAAACGTTTGGTGAAATGATTTGTTAAGACAAAAAGTATTAAGGCAAACATAAGATTTTTTGAATTATATAATAAAAAATACAATTTTATTTTTTGATTAATTCTTTCAATTTGTCTGAAACAAGTCAAATTTATGGTTACTTGATATTAATTTATTTATGGAAGTAGTTAGAGTAGGTTAATTATTAAAAAAATGGTTAGGTTAGGTTAGGTTAAAACTGTGACCTCCTACGCACGAGCCGAGCGAGCGAAGCGAGCGGTGCCGCGGCAGCGGCCGGCGAGTGCCAGAAACGACTTGCATTAATAGAAAAAAGAGATTGTTTTTAGTAGGTTACCCGGAACTGAACTATTAAGATTAGGATAATTAGTTATTTAAAAAAAAATGGTTAGGTTAGGTTAAAACTGTGACCTGCATTAAATTTGAAAAAAATATATATAAAAAAAGAGAAATAAAAAACTATAAATATTTGGCTTATTTGATTTTGCGTAAAAACTGTTATTCCAAGTGAAATATTTGAATAAATAAAAAATGTTAAAAGTACTAGTTGGTTAACAAGTTATAGTTTAAACGTTCATTTCCCAAACATTATGTTTGCGTTAAAAATTTTCGTGAATAGATTTTTTGCTAAGTAATAATTTGGGAAATGAAATTATGCGAAAATTTTTTTGGTAAGTGAAAATTTGTCAAATTCGTTTCGGTCAAACAAGGGAGACCCGAAGAAATAATACAGCAGTCAAACACCGCATTAGAATTATCGCAAACTATTAGTAATATCAAACCGGGAAAGTCCGTGTTGAATTTTAGTAACTGTACTTTTCATAATTGTCATTTTAATTAAAATTCTAGTTAATTAATATATTTTTCATATAAATTACTTGCTGGTTTTATTTAGATTAGGTACTTGAATTTTTGAGTAAAGCACTATACAAACCTTGGCCCTCAATGACTGCTTCGCTGGTCACGCTATGATTGCCTCGAGCTAGCCTAGCTACGCTCTAGGCCATACAACTTTTGCCGGCCGCTGCTCGCATGTATTTGGCCAGTACAGCAACTTCAATTTATCTCGAAGAAGGTTGTCAAAATAATGCTCAAACTTCCAAGCATGTTTGAGAAAATTATATTTTGGTAATGTTCTTCAGAAAGTCAAAAGGATTATGGGATCGAAAATGGTGGCGTTTTATAGTGTCTAGCCTTGCTCTTAGGGAAAAGGCATGAGTTTATGTATGTGTAAAATCCCCGTCACGAGAAGCTATATATCTATACTAATATTATAAAGAGGAAACATGTGTATTTTTGTATGTAACGAATTAACTTAAAAACTACTAGACCGATTTCAAAAATTCTTTCATCGTTGGGAAGCTACACTATTGCCGGGTGACATAGGCTAATTTTTATCCTTGTATTCCCACGGGAACGGAACTATGCGGGTGAAACCGCGATGCGTCCGCTAGTGTTGTAAATAAAGAACTTGTACTAAGTTACGTAGCGACAATTCAATCAACAACAAATAAGCCCAAATTCAATAAACTCAAAGTAGCATACATGTTATACGAAACTAACGAGCAATTTCACTTGGTCGGGTTATATTTTAGGGATATTAAGCGCTGTCGTCTAATGTTTTGTGGTACTGGAACGTTCCATGAGCCAGGCGCGTTCCAGTACGTAAGTTGTCAAAATTTTTAGCTTCTCGAGACGGGGACTTTTTGTATTATGACCTATTTATTCTCTAAGATTGTTGATTCTTGTTCATTGATATGTTTCTGGATCACCAGTATGGAGGTATGCGCAACAGTGTGTCCCAAGTCCCGCAACCTCCATTGAAAAGTGAGGATCATCCGACGAGACCTACGATGTGACAGGTCCAGGCAAACGCCCGATGGTTTTTGTCGAGCTTGTGAGATATTCTGTGTCGTCAGGATTTTATTTAGTTCTTTTTTGGCGCCGCTACAATTCGATAGGTAAATAAAGTCTTCAAAATTACATTATTTTTAATGAAATAGAAATAGTTATTTATGCTACAAGTGCGGAAGGTAGGTGATTTCCGATGAGTGGCATTTTTATTCACGAGCGAGCGAAGCGAGTGAGTGGATAAATCGACACGAGTCGGAAATCATCTTACGTACGTGTATCATACAACATTTTACTATGCATTGTGCGAGGAAATAAATAAATTAATAAAATGGCGGGCTTATTCAAGCGCGTTCAGCATATCCACAGATTAACTAATAGTTCTCGGGCATATCTACTGCGCATGTGCGAATAGCTGTCACATCGTATCGCAATAAGGCACGAGCAAAATATACGTTCTGCCAAACATATATAATGAATATTTAAAATTAATTTATTGATCAAAATCTAAATCTAGAATAATTAAAAACGCCTAAAATAAAGTATTAGTTTTATTTTACCTTTTATATGAATGCTAATCTGTACATAACTAATTTTTAAAACTTTTCTCAAATAATAAAAACTCTATGCGTCGGGCTGACGTTGGAGTGAAAAATTAAAAAAGTACAGGAAAGTAAAAAGCACTAGTGAAAAAAAGTGACACTTTCCGCACAGTTTGGCTGCTTGGAAAACCGCTCTTTTCGAGGACATGCATTGTAAAAAAGTTTTTCACTCAATTTCCCCCGAAAAATGCCCAAGATTCACCAACTCTTTACAAAGTACCTAAACAAAGAAAATACTGAAACAAATTGTGTACAACGTAAATTGATAGCATGTAGATAGAAAGTAAATAAACAGTCTTTATCGCGAAATGTTTACGTTCCCTCGTTACACATAATTGAGAGAATGGCGGCCTGATGGGATGCTGAAGTGACGGATTTTTAACGGGTAATGGTGTGAAAGCTTTTTAGATAGACGTGAAGTGTTTCTGAGGTAATCATATCAGCCTGCGATTGGAGCTCTTTACGTCAAAAGTGAAGAAATGAGTATTAAACAAACATTGAGTTTTTCATTTTCTCCACTCGAGTCAGCCTTTCTCTAACAAATTGTCTTCTTCTAACTTGTTCAGAGTTGGGTTGTATTAATTATAGTACGTAATTGTAATTAAAGTACGTAATTGAAATACAATTACGTATTTGGTATTTGTAATTCAATTACTTATTATAAACCGGCCAAGTGCGAGTCGGACTCGCGCACGATGGGTTTCGTACCATTATCGCAAAAAACGGCAAAAGAATCACGTTTGTTGCATGGGAGCCCCACTTAAATGTTTATTTTATTCTGTTTTTTGTATTTGTTGTTATAGAGCAACAGAAATACATCTGTGAAAATTTCAACTGTCTAGCTATGACGGTTCATGAGATACAGCCTGGTGACAGACAGACAGACGGACCGTGAGGTCTTAGTAAGAGGGTCCCGTTTTTACCCTTTCGGTACGAAACCCTAAAAATGTATTTTGTTATTGGTAGCGCTCGATAGCTTTCGTAAGTAAAATGGCGACCGCGTACGTCAAATTGACAAGTCAACAATAACATTTCAAACCATTTTCAAACGGTTATTTTCACGAAACTTCTGTGTATTAAGTAAGTTTAATAATTCGAATGGCACGATGGATGATCAACTGTATTTTGTAATAAATGTATTTTTTTTATAGTCTAGAAGCTTCTTAAGGTTCAGGTTTCCGTTCACGAAGATGTGTATATTGAAGGTATTTTCTAATAGCTATAAAACAAGGTTAGGATACTTTGTTATAATTATTACGTGGAAATAGTTTCTATTGCTATATGGTGCCTAATTGTACCCTATTTACTATTTAATTACTAGTAGCTGTGGAGTATAAAGTACCTTTATAATTATCTGGAAAGTATGGAGCATATAATGACTACTTTTATAGGTAAATATAAAATAAAATCCGCCGGCGACTTCGCCAACGTGGTCGGAAATCATCCAAGGGAAACTTACCAACTCCCAGGGTAAAAATATCCATGTCCTTTTCCAGAGTCTAATCTACATCTATGCGAAAAGTCATTAAAATTTGTTTAGTGCTTAAGGAGTTTCGCAGGACTTTCGCATTACAAAATGATAGTAGGTATAAGTATGGATTACTATTTAATTACTAGTAGGTACTGCGCACTATTACCTACCAATATAATTATCTAGAGAGTACAATCCATTTAATAAGTACTTTTTATTAATTAATATTAAAAACCTAACTATTTCATTTTGCTGAACAAATACGCCAGTTCAAACTAAACATTTCGCCATAGGGACTGCGGCATAGCGACCAGTGTAGTCAGTGTTTCAACTGAGATTTATTTTTTGCCTTTTTAATAAACCCTCGGCAAATGGCGCGTGAAATAACTTTGCCGGAGCCTAATGTAATGTCACTTGATATATTGTTTGCGATAGAATACTAACTGACCTCTTTTGTTTCAGGATTTTTTTTAAAAATGTGCACATAAAGTTTTTCACAAAATAAGTCATCAAAAGCAATACACTAAAAAGTGCAAAAATAACTTTCGTTTCGGAAGTCGGTGTCTTTTGTACCTCTTGTTTTTATCATTTTGCGACACCTTTTGATGTCGGTTTATTTTTTTGTGAAAATGTTTATATATATTTTTTTTATTTGTTATAGGTTCGCGTTTGAGTAGTAGTACTTTTTCGATGTAGTTTTGTTAGACCATAACTAAAAAGTGAGCAAGTTCTACAGAAAGGTACCTAAAGGATTGACAAAACCAAAATACTCATAATAACTTAATTTACTCATTCATGCTGTTTGTCGTTAAGGAGTTCGGTTGTATGTTCCATATTTTGAAAACTGCTGAATCGATTTTGATGTAATTAGCACTATTCGCTAAGTTGAGAGATACTTAATCCAATGAAAAAAGAATGATCACGATCCGATTAAGAGTTTTGGAGAAATGCGTGGACACATATATATAAATTGCATATACCTATTTGTATTTTTTTAATAAATATAATGTAAATAGTATGCATAACTTGTTACTCTTTTAGGCAACTCAAACTGTATTGCATACATACGTATCGAATTGACAATCGTTGCCTTTCCGTTCTCCTTTTTTTTTGAAGCCGGTACAAAATAGTGCAGTAATGATGAATATGGGTATGAGCAGTTTTTGTGACGTTCTGAAAAACGAATCCTTTACGGATACATAAATTTCACGTCCTTTTCTCATCAGGGTATGCAGAACCTATAGAACGCCTCCGCTGTGATCCTTACATACGCATTTTGCTTCGTTTTCGTTCATACTTGTATATTGTTCATACTCGCGCTTCGGTTATGCCTAAATTCTACACACTTGACCTTACTGAAGAACATCACCAATAAGATGGTATGTCCTTCTAAGACGTATAAAATATGTCCAAACAGTCATATCCGTATAATAGGGCAATATTTCCAAACAGACATATTCATTTTTAACAAATCAAACATACCAATATATTCTTCGATCGACAAATAAAATTAATTGATTGAAATCTAAAATAACTGTACATTCAAATATTATGCAACGCATACCAATCACCTGTAAAAAACAGTAAACATTGCTCATACTCAATAAAATATTTTCAATCATAGCCCGAGGCCATGTGAGTGGGACATGTGAAATGGTATTTAAAATCAATCCAATAACTATGGCGTACTGCATACGCCGCGTAGTACTCCGCGCGTGGTGTATACACCGCGTGCTACGCTTCGCAAAATAAACTCGTGATTAAAAATCAACATGCTGCCAGTTTGTTCAAGCATATTTATTCAAATATTTTATTTCAGAGGCTTTGTATTTTACGTGTTGTTCGTTTTGCTAGTTGGCTTTTAGTTTTTTTTGTAGGGATTATTTCAGGCATAAATCGGGAATTTAAAATGGTTTTTGTAATTGTCAGCAGTAGAGTGCCTATTCGTCTAAGCTGATAACTTACGCCGAGTTGTGTAGGAGTTTTATTGCCTCTTCTTCCCAGCTAGGAAGTAATGAAGGGCGAATCTTTTTAACCCCCGATGAAAAAATAGTGGTGTTATAAATTTTACGTGTGTACTTGTGTGTTTGGCATCATAGCTACTAAACTTATGAACCGTTTGTGACTTTATCGAGAGGGTTCTTAGCTATGCTTGATGAGAATCGGTTCAGCCGTTCAAAAGTTATGGGCGTCTTACTGTTTGATTCGTGGTGTTTTCGTAAGGTACCATGTAATAAATACGTGTTCAATAGATTGTCGATCGAAGCATGTCTACTACTAGACTATGTAGTACTACTACTTAATTATGTAGTATGAAATAAAAATGTGTCCGAGCGTTTTTATATTTCAAAATTTTACTTTTTGGCTTGTATCTATGACGTTGTAACATAGTCTTCTTATTTCCATTTACTTAAGAAAGTAAGTTGTAGAAGTTATTTGAATACCCTTAAACCAGTGCATGATAGTGTTTGGCCATTTGAAGTAAGTTTCTAAACAGTTTCAATGTCAGTCTTGATAAAAACTGCAATGCTATTCTAACATACTATTATGAAGAAGGGTACAGACTTAAACTATACGTCAATACTTGTCCTATTTTCTTTTAATGACAGTTGTGGAGCCGGGTCAGCATTTTCCACAGAGCGATGAGATCAGCTTCGGCGGCAGTTGTTAATCCACTAACGTTCATTCCTTCTGACTTGGTCTGTTATACAAACTGTACGGAAACGCAACGGGATACAAGTAAAATTTCAAAATTTATAAAACCCCCGACACATTTAACATGCGAAAACACCCTGATTCAAACAGTAAAACGTACATAACTTTTGAACGGCTGAACCGAATGTATTCAAACATAGCTAAGAACACTCTCGACCAAATCACCTATCAAACAAAAAAATACTATATCAGAATCGGTTCATCCGTTTAGATACACAGCAACACACGTCAAACTAATAACGGCCCTGTTTTTCAGGCGGGGGTTAAAAATAAATCGTTGAAGCCACTAATTAAGCCAAAATCTTACATTCTATCCCCTGATATTATCATGACACGCCAGTCCGACAGGAAAAACAGTCCTTCGATCACCATACACACGTTAATTAGCCGTATTTTAATACCGTATTTCTTTCTCGCTCTTGCAAATCCATTGAAGTTCATTTCTTAAGGATTGTAGGTTCCAGCAGGAATAAACGTTAGTGGATGGGAACTACTTTGGTGTCGGCTTCCAGTCCAACAGTATGCAGCTATATACCATAATTTTAAAGCCAATGACTGCTTATCTGAAATCCACAAACAAGTAACACGATACTCCTTGGCAAGGCTGGTGGCGAGCTATCTGGGTTCAGAATTTCCAAAATCTTAATTATCTCAATACTTTTTCTTTATTTATTTTTCTACAAATGATGGCCGGGACTGAGCTTTAGCTCATGCTTTCCCAGGCACGGAGGAGTCTCAGTTTTTAATGAATGATCACCCATCCAAGGCTGACATCCGTATGCGATGTCATTCGAGACTGCACTACCAAAGGGGAGATAGTGCAGTTATGTGCGACTCCAACCTACTAAAACTCCACGGTGTCCTCCTGTGCCGCTTATGGCGGGTAGACGGGCACGCGTTAGCACTCACCGCGAACCCGTCGCGGCTGTCCGTTAACGGATCGGACGCCGTGAACGCCCCAGGGACCAAACTAGCACATGGGTGGCAGACGACCCCGTGTATGGCACCTTTGGTCCACCTGTGACAGGTCAGCTCAGTGGTCTCGCCACTTGCCATTTATTGGCCGCAGGGGAGAGAGAGATAGGGAGAGCGGCAATCGCTATACAGACACTCCTCCTCCCCTGCGGCCCCACTGCGTCTGCCATCAGTGGGTGGCGACCCCGTTCAGACCACGGCAGGTAGGGAGAGCGGTGCACCGCAATACCACTCCTCGGCGGCACCGCAACCTTTTTGTCGTCGGCTTAACGGCAAAAGCCTTGACGAGCGGCCCCTCCTCGGGTTCCTCTTCCCTTCACCGTGGATGACCAAGCCACGGCCACACTATTATAGCCCCTGCACTACTTGTAGATACGGAATTGTCAATACTTTCGATACTAACCAAGCGCGTTATTGACTGTCTCCGTTTACAAATAGCCAGTGACAATTTTGACTATGTCAAAGTCAAAGTCAAATGTGTTTATTTCAAGTAGGCCATTATGTGGCACTTTTGAACGTTAAAATTTACATTTAATAAAAATTGATTCTACCGTGCATTCGGAAATGTAGGTTGTTATGGAGAAGAACGCACAAGAAACTCCATACTTACTCTTTTAAAAAAAAGTTTTATACAATATTTATATAGGTACATACATTAATAAATTCGTATACGTGAGGACGATGTACCCAGCACTACTATACTACATATAGGTATGAGAGAATTACAAGCATTAACAGGTAAATTCCTTTACTTGATAAATAGGAACATGGTCCTCACGTACTTACAAATAGTGCAAACATAGGTACATTACCTAATTAAACAACAACAGAACAGTGTGCGAGTCAATTTTTTTAAACAAAAAAGAAGAAAAAATAAAAATAAAGCATTACTATAATTATGAATATAATACAAATTAACCATTTTGATTTTGTCCACACCAAAGATAGGCCTATGGAGCAGGACCAGCATGTTTCCAAGCATTCTTATCTTGAATATAATCATCTAATTTGTAATAATATGCTTGTTTACAAAGTGTGCTTTTAACTATTGTTTTAAATTTTCTTTCATTTAACTTTAATATCTCACAAGGTATTTTGTTATAGAATTTAACACAGTACCCCATGAAAGATGTGTGTACTTTAGCTAATCTATATGATGGTTGATCTAACTTATCTTTATTTCTGGTATTACAATTGTGTCTATCACTAACTTTACTAAAGAGATTTAAATTTTTCCTTACATACCAGGCCCCTCAGAAAGTATTGCGAAAAAAAGTTTTTATATATGGGAGACTGGCCAGTTATAATGTTTTTCGAAAATATGATTATTTATAAGTAAAAATAAGTAAGTTCCAATTTCAAAATTTCCCTCCACATTTTTTGCGAGTTAATTCTAAGTATTGTGTCTCACTGAAATATGGATCTGCGCCGGGAACATTTTAGAGCTATGATTTTATACGATTTCAAGTGTCGCCTGAAACCGGATGAATCGTACGATAGACTTCAAATGGCATTCATGGATGAAGGCCCTTCCAAGGCAACCGTGTATCGTTGGTATAACGAATTCAAGCGCGGTCGACCAACTTTGGGGGATGACGAAAGAAGCGGTCGCCCTTTGACGGCTGTTACCGAAGAAAACGTGCTAGCAGTGAAAAATTTAATCCAAGACAATAGGCGAATTACATATCAGGAGATTCAACACATATTGAAGATTGGATCGGGAAGCGTTCACGAGATTCTACACAGCCATCTTCGCGTGAGGAGGATAGTATCACGCTGGGTGCCGCACAACCTCACCGATGCTCAGAAGCAGGCCCGGGTGGAATGGTGCCGTGATATGCTTAACAAATTTGAAGCAGGCTCGTCTCGGCGTGTTTACGACATCGTTACAGGTGATGAGTCCTGGATTTATCAATACGACCCAGAAACCAAGCGCCAGTCGACTGTTTGGGTGTTTCAAAATGAGCCAACGCCTACCAAAGTGAAGCGATCTAGAAGCGGGGGTAAGATTTTGATCGCTAGCTTTTTTAATTTGACTGGCCACTTGGTATCAATTCCCTTACGGGATCAAAGAAGCATTAATGCCGAATGGTATACTACCAAATGTTTGCCAGAAGTTTTCTCTGTTATAAGCAACAAGCGACCAAACACAGGGCTCCGCGGGCTACTGCTCCACCACGACAATGCACCTGCGCACACCGCACTCAAAACGAGGGACTTCCTGGACAGCACGCCAGTCAAACTCCTGGGTCACCCTCCTTACAGCCCTGGTCTAGCACCGTGTGACTTCTTTTTATTCCCAAAAATAAAAAATCAGCTCAAAGGGATACAATTTTCGTCGCCGGAAGATGCGCTGGCTGCGTTCGAGCAGGCTGTAAACGAGGTGTCTGCGGCGGACTGGAAAAAGTGTTTTGAAAACTGGTTTAGGCGCATGAATCTTTGTATAGAGGCTGGTGGAAAGTACTTTGAAAAGATTTAATAAAAATATATGTACGTATAGAACAATTTTTTTTAGTTTCGCAAAACTTTCTGAGTGTCCCACGTACATAATATTTTCATAAATGAATTGGCAAGAAACTGTCATAATATTAATCTTTTTAAATAGCTCCCTAAGAGATTCTCGGTGACTTAACTTATATATGGCTCTGACAGCTCTCTTTTGCAATATAAATATTGATTCAATGTCAGCCGCCCGACCCCACAGTAAAATACCGTATGACATAATGCTGTGAAAGTAACTAAAATAGACCAAACGCGCGGTTTCTACATCCGTTAACTGTCTTATCTTTCTAACAGCATAAGCGGCTGAGCTCAGCCGTCCTGCCAGAGATGTTATGTGAGGCCCCCATTGTAATTTGTCATCTAGAGTGATTCCTAGGAAAACTGTTTGATTTACATAGTCCAGCTTTTCTCCATTCAATATGATGTCACATTCGCTACTTCTAACATTCGGCAATGTGAATCTAATACATTTGGTTTTTTTTTCATTTAGTACCAAATTGTTTGCTGTGAACCAAGTTTGGACCTGATGAATAGACTTATTCACATCATCAAGATTTTGTGATCGTCGATCTATTTTAAATATCAAAGATGTGTCATCAGCAAATAACACGATCTTCGGTTGATTTTGTAATAATTGGGGCAAATCGTTAATGTAAACTAAAAAGAGGAATGGACCCAATATAGAGCCTTGAGGAACGCCCATTGTCATTTCAGACCCTAGTGAGTTTACGCCGTTTACCTGAACTTTACCTGAACCTTATGGCTGTACATATATGATAGCCGTTACTTGGGCGTGAATATTGTAAGCAATGGCGCCCGTAGTCGATGCCCGATCTACACGGGCATTGCTCTGTGGTATATCCACTCACATGATACTCGAGCTATTATATCGACCGATTTAATGTGTAGTCTGTGGGGTATCATCATACGAATAATATATGTCTAACTACTCAGCAATATCACTACAAGTTGCTTTGAATTATACACTTTGTAGCTCAGTCATTTTAGTTAATGAGTGCTTGAGATGTGTCACTAGACTACTGAAATATAATAAACTAGCTCCCAGCCGCGGCTCCCCCTGTGTTTTTTTTAAGTTCTTCTATCTTTATAAATTATAGCCTATGTTGTATTCTGATGTACGCTATAATACTGTTAAGTTTCATTAAAACCCGTTCCGTAGATTTCGCGTGAAAGAGTAACATGTATACATCCACTCATCTTTACAAACTTTCGCATTTAAAATAGTAGTAGGATGAATAAATAAGAAAGAAAGAAAGAAAATAAATGAATTTGACCCAGATTACTACATACAGAAAAATAGAACACAGACCTCTTTATGTTGTTTGCAGACTGATCAAATTTACAAATAGACATTTGCTGCGTCACTTCATTTCCCTTCTTGATTTACGGGGACAATCATAAGTTATTTTACGGTCCAAAAGTTGAATTAGAATAGGTATTGTAATTTTTTTTACTGTGAGTATACAGAGTAATTTCAATAATTATTATTTTATTTTTGAAGAGCTGTAAATCGCATTAATTTAACTCTTGTGCATACAAGAGTGTCCTCAATCACCAATATTCCAGTACAGCCGTTAGTTTCTCTACAGCTCCATGTTTGTGTTCAACAGAATTTAATCAAGCCCCAGGGCTCACCATTTATTATGCACTGGACTGAGCCCCCCCCCTCCCCCCATCCCTCGAACCCGCCAGAGGTTTTGCATGCGTAAAATAATTTCGTCCAGCAGTGATGTTCTTTGAGAAGCGGTCGCCCAACGAGAAATAATCTAAATAGAGGGGATTTTCAGATTAGCTGAATATTTCAGTAAGGGGTGCTCGTGCTAATATTGCATAATTATCATTTCAGTAGTTTAATGTTTTGGTAAATTCTGGTAGAGAAATAATTTCCTTCTGCGAATTATTAATTTACTAGCTTCTGCCAGCGGCTTCGCCCGTGTGAAAAGTGTTTTGTTATCCCGAGGGAATATCGGGAACAAAAGCGTAGTCTGGAATAGCGTATGCGCGTATATCTCTGTGCCAGGATAGGATATCCAAAACCAGAAGACTATAGGCTCATATCACCTAATCTCGTTGTAAATCTCATGAAGAGAGCTTTTAACGAGATTGGGGAGGAGTAAGTTATCTAGGGAACCACAAAAGATCCCAAGGGGTCGAAGTGTCCGAGCTATTTCTCGACTCCTCTACAAGATAAGATCTCTATGCTAAATTTTATCCAGATCTGTTCAGCCGTTCTGGCGTAATTGAGTAGTAAACATCCATTCATCCAAACTTTCGCATTTATAATATTACTATGATTTACCAGTAGATGTTTTGCACAAAGATTCAAGGCTTCCGAAATTGACGTTGTTTTCACTTAGAAGTGTTTTTATGTGGAAGTCGGTTGCATTTTTCAAGTAACTCTATCAGTGTGGTATGGAGTTTCTTGTGCATTCTTCTCCATAACTAGCTACTTTTCGAATGCACGGTAGAATCAACTTTTATTCCATTTAAATTTAAATTTTGACATTCAAAAGTGCCGCTTGGTGGCCCAGTTGAAATAAATATCTTTTTGTCTTTTTTTTTTTTGTCTTTTTAGTGTCTATTTACTCCATGGCCAGCTGTACTTACTTTAATATGAGAGAGTTTTTTGACTGTCATAAGATCATCTAGATAATTTGATTTGTTATTAGTAAAGTTGCCTATGTATTTATAAATTAAAGTTCCTATTTATCTATCTACTGTAATTGTTTGTCTGAAGATAAATGGACAATAGCCAAGTTTTTAATTAGTTGGATCGCACCGGTACAACTTTACATTTAGAATTGTTGAGAACTTTCTGTAGCTACCGGGATCAGGAGATGGACGGCCAGAGAATACAGGCATACAACATACACCTGCTGTGTATGTTGCTGCCAGTCAATCAAATGTTTTATTTCAAATAAATCTTAGAGGTACTTTTGAAATACCAAACAAAAAAAAAAAAAAACTGGTTGCAAATTCGCAAGCGTCAGTAGGTCTTAATGTAAAATAATTTTCAAGAAACTGCACGGACTCTCTTACTCTGTTGAAAAATACATATAATAAGTGAGAACGATGTAAAAAGACGTACACGTAAAAGCAACTAGTCTCAAACAATAAAAAAATACAATAATAGGCCGAGGCAGCTAAGTTATGACCAATAACAATTGATGGCGCCCGTTCACGAACATGACGCATGGATCGGCAACACTCAGCTCAGCCATCATGAAGGGAACCGAATGATCTAACACATGACGTGTCACCATGTGCCATAGTATTGTCCTACTATAGTCCTTGTTAAACTAGATCTGACTATAGTATTATAAACGCGATAGTTTGTGCAGGACCTTTTCACGCAAAAACAACTGAACGCATTTGAATGAAACCTTGGCACATGGGTAGACCATGATTTATATAGGAGGACATAGGGGTTAAAATTTCGATTATGGGCCATTGATTTTTGGCGCGGGGAGGGTGGAGGGGGAGGGGGCAGGTTTAGCCAGTACCATCCCCACCACTCGGAGCCCTATGGTTATGGAGATATCCATGGTTAAAGTTTTCAGGTTAGAATAAAAAAATACATAAATGTCCATCAATTTAAGGGGCGTGGAGAGGCCGTTCTACCCCCCTTTCCCTTCCGGAAACGGGGGTAGAGGGGCTACCTCACTGTATATATCAATAGTAAAAGTTTAAGATTACTATTTAAGCAACAAAGTCGACGGAGCCCCGCGGGGCTCCTATTTCTGTCTGCTGGGTCTAAAGTAACCTAACATGAAAGAGATGACCTATCCGTGTCGGGGTGCCCTAAGTTCCCGAGCTCGCTTCGCTTGCTCTTGGACTAATTAGCATTTTTTTACCTCACGAAAAACATACAAAAATACATAAAATTTCCGAGTCTACAAAATTTGTAAAAAGCTTTCTATTTGTGAGTGAAACCTACAAAAAAAAAAACCTATAATCAAGGGCCAATAATGGAAATTTTAGCCAACATGGGAAGCATTTTATACCGATAGTAAATTGCCTTGGGAAGAGTAAAATCTTTTTTACCCGGAAGAAGCCGCTTACAGAAGCTGATAAAAATTAAAATCATAAGCATACCTACAATATATTTAAGGAAATTTGCTTTGATTTTACCTAATTCTTCTAAAGCTATTTTTATCCTAATGGTTCTGAAGTTATTTTTATGTAAATTCGAGCCTTTTCGTTTCGGGAAAGTAAACAATCGAATTATCACGCCCGGTTTAAAGGAAGAACAACGTTGCTTCATTGTATTAACATTTAAAAAGAAACCTTAATCACAGGAAATAAGGTATAAATAACTTAAAAACAATTTGGACGTTTTTAATTTAATTACCAGGAGGTACCTATAAAAGTTTTTTTAAACGTTTTCCTGCTTATAATTCATTGGACTTTAATAAGTCGTTTATATTTCCCGTATTTCAATAATAATTATAAAAGTGTTCTAAACTTTTAATGGCAGACGTCCATTTTACTTTTACCGTGAAAGTTTGGAAGCCTCATTTAAATTTAGTTAAGTAATTCATTAAAACTTACGGCACTTACCTACATAATTTAATTTTAATGACAAATAATATTTTTTGTGTATAAGGAAATTCATTGCGGAAGTTCCTTCTTATTATCATCACAGCTAAGAAGATAAACGAAACAGAAGTTTATTTTGTTAATAATAATTGTTTTGAAAATGACAAACGAACTAAATAAGACGCTTTTAATAAATTAGACTTATTCTAAGAAAAACAAGAACGAAATAGCTTATCATTTTACGATAGACAAACCCATTACCAATCTACAAATTCATTACCTACTACATTTTTCGACAGTTAGCCACCCAGACCCAGTAAACACAGAACTTTGTAACGTCAACTAAATTGCCCACAGCGCGAGCCTACTACAAACGGTATAATGATACAGAAAGCAACATTGCTAACACGATTCAATCAGGCGCAACACGTTTGAGCAGTGTTTACGATACGAACGCCGCTCTGTTTGCTTAATTATGTTTGTAATGTGTACAGGGAATCAGGATATCTATCCCGATTCATACTATACTAGGGGTATTTATGTAAAGAGTGAATAGGTTAAGGCAAGCGTCGACAGTGAATCATCACTGTCGGACACGTCATCGCTAACCATCAGGCAAGATAGCGGTAAAACGCGAGCCTACCAACAAATAAAAAAAAAAAGGTCAAAGTCACGGTAAAAATATATACAGTATTCTATCTTCATACAAACGGTCGGAACGCGAGTAATGCCTACGTGACTCGAGCTCAGCACACACTCGTTATACTACCAGTCGCGGACGCGCCGCAGTGACGAACGAACGGTGTGCTGGTTTTGTAAGTAAGCGTGCGATTTGTGAATATTTTTAGCCATATTGTGCTGTTTTTGGTTGCTTGAATTCTTCTATAACGTACCCAGAGATAACATTTTTTTAAATTACCTGGAACCTCCAAAAGCCAAGACAATAAAAAAATATACCTAACCTAATAATACGTAATTTGTTAATTTTTTTAATAGGTAGGTATTTCGCTTTCTCCACCGAGTAAAATACCTGGATCAATAAATTAAAATAATTGGATAGGGTGATAAAGTCACACACGAGCCACCTACCTACGCTCGGGCACAGGCTCGGTTTAAAAAAAAAACTAGTAGGTAGTTTCCCAGGCTAGGCTATCTACTTACATATGTACTTAGCTACTTACATATATTATTTAATTAGAAAAAACATAATTATGAAATGATTACTTATGAGATTAATAATTGGTAGGTATCTACCTAGTAAGATTTAAAATAAGTTTAGTAAAAAAATATAATACTTACCTCAGATTAGAGAAAAGAATCTGAGATATTTACAATCACAAAACTAGAAAGAAACTCAAGTAGGTAGATGCGGGCGGCCCTAACGCGTGTTTAGGTACCGAGCGCTTGTAGGTACTTATTTCAAGGTCAGGGCCGAGTCACAATACTGTTAGATATGTTTACCGTGTCAAAGAAGAGTATCAACACTTTGTTAAAATGTCAAAGGATTATGCGTGTTAATTACATATTATCTACGAGTACACCGCATCGCTCACTATTTGTGAATGTGTCTGTGGTGTTATTGTCCTTCTTTTACCCAGGATAAAGCATAAGTTGTTTTTTGTGAGTAAAGGTTGCTTTTATACCTTAAAAAGTGTTCTGTGAGCACGGGAGCAAGGTTTTTTATGTATTTATCGAATAATATAGTCATCTAGTATCTTTAAACAAAAAACGAAACGGCTCCAACGATCATGAAATTTAGTATGCAAGGGGTTTCCGGGGCGATAAATCGATCTAGCTAGGTTTAATTTTTAGAAAACGTCGTTTTCTCTATTTTCACCCGAGCAGAGCTCGGTCGCCGAGGTACTATTATATAAAAAACTAGCTGTTCCCCGCGGCTTTGCTCCCTCCACTCCATAGGAACCGTTTTCAGTATTAAAATAGCCTATGTCACTCAGAAATAATGTAGCTTTCTATTGGTAAAATAATTTTTAAATCGCTCTAGTAGTTTCGGAGCCTATTCGGTACAAACAAACAATTTTTTAAAATATAATTATTAGTATATTATGTATTTATTATTATATTAGTATATAATATGTAAACAGTTACGTTCTGTTACATAAACTTCGTATTATATCTTCTAAGGATTCATGTTAATTGCTTGCTCGCGTGTACTTTCACGTTAGTTGCCACAACTCTAGAATATTAAAGCAGACCTACAGTAAACAACGTCACTTCACATTAATATACTGCTTCTTTATGGTCGGTATAACTTGTTGAACAACATTTAATTTATCAGAAAATTGTGATTAGAAATTAGATTCAGCAAAGCGGCGTAAACATAAGCAGAATTGCTTGTCGACCTTCTAAGGAGCAACTAAGTCACTCCGGACAATTCAAATATCTCTTAATCTCGAATAGCCTTGCAATTTTAATTAAACCAACTGTAACAAAACACTGAGCGCCTGTTGGGAATTTAATATTTAGTTGATTCGTCAACAAAACATTGCCTGAGAAATTGATCAGGCGTTACAAAGCTCTGCTGCTCAGCTCTCAAAGCACAATCACGTACTAGTAATAGGTATAGTTTAGTAATAGTTATCTTTATTCACAGAAATTTGTACATTTTAACTATAACACGTACTAGAACAACGTACGTGATTGTTCATTTATTTTAGTTTGTGGTTGTATGACGTCACGGTATTGTGAACGAGCCTATTTGAATATTAATGGAAGTAATTAATGTATTAGGAGCGCTTTTGATCTTTGTTCAGTGAATTTGTGAACGTTATAAACGTTTGTCGCTTACGATTACGCGGTTGGGCGTGAAATATTGTTGCTAGCATGTTTTGGTACCAACCGATACTGGTTACTATAATTAATTGGGTGCTAATATTATGTGTGGTTGCTTCTATTGTGGTGTGTCGTCAATTATTTCCTCATTTTCAGTGGCCGTGCTTTGAGTACAACGGACATCGGGTTCTCACAAGACTAAGTGACATTGTAGTTGTGTTTCAAAGCTTGTAATAACTGACACAATCAATCTATACTTTCCTAAGAAGAATGGAGCTAAACAAAAATTGTTTATAACATCGATGAAATTAATTTAACAAAATTAATACTTTTAAATAGGCTGTAGTATTAAATTATCTGTGACTAGGTCATAACAAGTCATAAACTCGTCAAATTAATTCGAAAACTTAACCTACTAGAGACCTTTGTAATACTCTCACAGCTATTGTAGTAATGGACGAACAATTTAATATCCATACAATTTTATTTTTAGTTCAAGTTCTTGAGTACCTATTGAGATAGAAGATTTCGTTTGTCTATGGCTTTAGAGCTTACCAATCGATTCTGAGATAAAAATCCAAGATTGAGAAAATGTTTTGGGCATTCTTACAATGCGCGAACAGCTCACGCTGCCGGACTTTGTGTTTCCGGATAGCTTTAACATGGGGGTATTTATGTAAAAAAAATAATAAGTTACTCTAGAAGTAAAGCAATGCAACACATCGTCCATCCTTCTTACTATCCAGTGACATATCCATTCGCTTTGTACTTATGAAAAGGTAGCTAACGGAGCGTTTGTAAGCCATCAAAAACTCAGGTTATCAAACCTTTTAATAAATGGTGATCACAGTTCCGAACCACCTACAGCTTTGAAAACCGCTACAGGTGCACCAATTATAATTAATAAGCTATTACTACCTCCCCTAGCAGCTAGCTCGCAGCTTGTCCCGAGCTAGTGAAGCCACTTGTGGCGCCGAAAGGTCACCGCTGTGCATTAGTAATGAGTGAGCTAGTTGCTAATAGTACTCTCGTAGTAGCAGCGCTTTTAAAACAGATTTAGCTGTAGCTTTAGGAACATTCGGACATTTTTTAAGTATCAGCTATGTTAAAAGAATTTTCGTTATGATTCAACCGTAAAATAAATTGAAGACGAAAACTTCAAAAGGCGCCTGGACTTGGTGGGAGAAAGAACAGGCAGAGTGGTATTTGTCCCTCACTAAAACCATCCCGACGATCACCATCAGCACATAGAATGGGCTCCGTTACTTATTAAAATACAAGCCCAGAACCCCTTCTGAGCAACGTCTGTTAAGGCACCTTCCCGTGGGGACTGCAAAAGGGGTCTTCCCTAAGCATGTTTCCTATGCACGGCAGTAAAGCTGACAGAGTACCCAGTCACGCAGAAAAGAGCCTAGTAAACCTTTAAGATCACTTTCCTCGGGTTTAATAAATCATTTATTTAATAAATTCTCTTTAAATGGTCTGATGATTGACTTAGTACAATGGCGCGGTCCCGCTTGCAATGAAGCCGCGCCTCATCTCAGATTGAATTCAATAAAAGCACTTTAGCTTTTAACTGCGATTGGCCACACCACACGGCTATCCTATCACAATAGCGGATGTTAATAAAGTAAATAGATAGTTTGACTGGAAGTAAAGCTGTCTGGAATGGATGTTGTTTGCTAAGCTAACAGAAACAAGTTCCTGGGGCATTTCAGACTTACGACTTGTCAACTGACTTAAGTGCTAACATCCTTCTTAATGCGCCAGCGAATGAATGGAACTCACTACCTGCGTCTGTGTTTCCGAACGCATTCAACCCGAATCTCTTCAAAGTTAGAGTGAACAGGCTTCTTCTGGGTTAGCTCACTCCATCGTAGACTCTGTCTCTGTCACCTCTGACCTAGACTAGAGTCAAGAGCAAACCCATCACAAAAAAAAAGTGCAGGCAGTGGGCAGAACGGATGTACGACAGGACCGAATAATTCTGGACTGGCGAACGCGTACCAGAAGTCGCAGCGTTGGAAGACGTTCTAATAGGTGGAACGATGACCTGGTTAAGGCTGAGGGGATTCGCTGGACGTGATACGCACAGTCAGCATAAACGGTCCAGTTGGGTAGGGCCAACTTCGCGAAAGAGGTCAACCGGCTGGACAGCGTTAGAGAACTTGCGCGGTATCTTCTTAACTTAACTTCTCCATAGTGTCTCAAGACGAAAGTCTATGACCAGTGTATGTTGCCAGTGATGACATATGGCTCTGAGACATGGTCGCTTACAATGGGCCTCATCAGAAACCGCTCAGTCACCCAAAGGGCAATGGAGAGGGCTATGCTCGGAGCTCCTTATGTGATCGAATCAGAAATGTAGAGATACGCAAGAGAACTGGTTCTACCCTGGAGTAACTGACATAGCCCGATGAATTGCCAAACTTAAGTGGCAGTGAGTAGGACACATTGTTCACAGAACGGATGTCCGATGGGGCAGAAAGGTTCTGGAGTGGCGACCGCGAACCGGAAGACGTTGCGTTGGGAGGCCTCCCACCAGGTGAACCGATGACCTGATGAAGGTTGCGGGGATCCGCTGGAAGCGAGACGTACGGGATTAATCAATGTGGCGACGCTTGGGGGAGGCCTATGTCCTGCATTGGACTTCTTTCGGCTGATATGATGATAATGATGAGACGCACGGGACTGGTCGATGTGGTGACACTTAGGGGAGGTCTATGTTCAGCAGTGGACGTCTTTGAAATGATGATGATAAAAAAGGAAATATTTATGAAAGTAGACATAAACATAAAGGGACACTCAGATATGTCACGTAGAACATAATCTAAGTAACATAGTCCGCTCCCAGTGGGGCGCGTCTCCAACGAATTGAATCCTACACGACATCGACATAATAACATAAAGTGCTTTTAGTTAGAAACCCCTCTGTGCACGTAGGGCCACGAGAAAGGCGATAGTGAAGCATTGAAAATCTGTAATAAGTCAATTTCGAATAAATTAATTAATCCATTAGTTGAACGACGCCCGACGCATGGTAACTGAAAAGGATATTACAGCAACGGGTGGAGATACAAATGTTAAAAGATACTCAATTCTGTAACAGAAAGGGTTGCTTGTAATCGTATTAGTTGCTGTCCGCTTAACAGAGGCTAGATACAAAGATAATGGAGTTTTATTCTAGAACTGTTTGGTAGTTCTGTAGCTACCTACAAATCAAATCCAGAGTGTTATTAACTGTTCCAAATGAAATTACTACACAAACTGTTTGTTATTGATCCCGTTTACCGCGAGTTAAAACAGTGACATTAGATATCATTTGTGCTAAGAAGAAGGATATTTTTTTTCTGAATTTGGATTTAATAATTTTTAACCGGCGTTCTGAAGCCGTAATGCTACCTGTTAGAAATTTATTTTGGCTTAATTAAGAGGGAAAGTCTAAAATATAATCGAATCTTCAATATTAGCGCAGTATTAAAACGGATATTATTAATATCCTATCTAGACTTCTAAAGGTCATAGAAACTTCGTAGCATAATCCCAGCCATCGCTTATGATGAAGACTTGTAAAGTCAACAGGGTTGAAGTTATCAAGTAGATACCGCTGGCGCTCACGACTCATAAGTCTCTCTTAGAGGCCACTTGTGCATCTTTGACGGAGTTCGAAGGCTCTCATCTCTTGCATACTGATGCTTTAACTACTTACTGTGCGATTAGTAAGTAGTTTTAGTACCTAACTGATAACTCAGTAACCTATGCTGATAATTATAGAAGACTAGCTGACCCGGCAAACTTTGTTTTGCCATAAAAATACCAAACATTTATCTACCCTACCCTACCCTACCCTACACTACCCTACCCTACCCTACCCTACCCTACCCTACTCTACCCGACTCTACACTACCCTACCCTACACTACCATACCCTACCCTACCCTACCTATAAACCTCACGGAGGTAGGTAGGGTAGGGTAGGAATCGGTTCGTGCGTTCTGGAGTTATAGCGTCAGGGAGGAAAAGCCGACTTATTTTTATATATTAGATATTCGGTCACCGCCAGATAACAAAAAAATAAAAGTCGTTATCACGTGTCTACCAATGTAATCCAATATTTAAAAATGATACAAAAAAAATGTCAAGTCGGTGTCGCTAACACAATCAAAACAAACGTATCGCGGTAAGGGGTGTCCGTGACCCTTTCACTTCCTTGACATTCAGTAATGAGATAATATCTCATACGCGTGGACCGATTTACATGATTAAAAACGGATAAAATGGTTCTACGCCTATACCTTTCATTTGATTTCTTTAGGTCATGAGTGAATGGGTTACTTCTAGGCAAACGTCCTACACCGTCGACCACGTCATCGCTTACCATCAGGTGAGATAGAGGTCAAGCGCGAGACTAACTAAAAACAAAAAAAAATCAAAATTATCAAAATATCTCAATTAACAAAAATCATGTTTTCAAGTTACGTAAGGCACAAGACGGTGAAATGCACTTGCCTAAAATAACCTATTCACTCTTGACTTATACACACTGATTTTGTTTTGGGCTTCGAAATCATCCCATGACTTCTCCCGCGTAGAAAGTAGCTGTCAGGAAACACGGACTTCGGCAGGTGCCACGAATTCCACTCCTTAGCTGTACTTAACGCATAATAAAAGTGTTCCCAAAAAGTTTTGTGCGTATGGGTGGGATGTCCACCATTTCTCGATGGCGCATCGCTGTATGTCTGGTAGTCCGATGAGAAAACGGGGTAGGTGAAATTAGATCGTGCAATTCCATCGCTCACTCCCGAAATGTAACCGACAAGCTGGTGACGATGTTCAAGGCTCTGTAGCTTTGACTTGACCAGTGCCTCATCGCCGATGAGCCTCTTGGTCCACTTTTATATCGACTCTAGTGATTCAAGCTGGTATTTAGCAGATCCGTACCAGAGATGAGAACAGTACTCCATGCATAAGTGTGTGTCCCAGGGCTGCGCCAAATAGGACAAGTTCAGCAAAATGTCGGGCAACTAGTGTTCGACGCTGGTTATTCAACTGGACCTGTGACCGACGTGACTGACGTGAAGCTGTTTTTAGTGACAAAATGTGTATGTCAAACATGTACTTACTTATAAAAAGAAATAAAATAGATGTGTATATTACAAGAGCCAGAGCAGATATTCTAGAGCCTCTGGTGGGTTTCATATCGCATATTTCGTGGACACACTCCGACACATTAATTTGGATTCCATTATTGAACGTTCGACGCGCCGTAGCTTGTGATAGGCAACGAATTGTTACACAAGTACTATAGGTAACAAGATTTGATATTATGCTGTTGTTCTAGACAGGTATGCTATGCGGGATGAGTAATTGATGTCTGTAATATGTGTTGTTTCAATACCTAACTGTTTAAGGTATGATTGTATAGTATTCCGTATCGATTTGGATACCGGTGACCCATTGAAATTATCTCCTAACGTTTGCACGCCGTAATATGGCTCATCGACAGTATTTGGTTTAAAATAGACGGTCACAAGTAATGCTATACAGTTGGCCGTTGGTTGCAGTTAAACATGTGGGTATATTAATCAATATGCCTAACGTTTTTCCAACTATGTTGGGGTCGGTTCCAGTGTAACCGGAGTCAGCTGAGTACCAGTATTTAACCTGGAGCGACTGCCTCTCTGTCCTCCACAACCCATAACTGGGTAAATCGATACCCCTTGCCTGGACTGCTGTCAGATTTCAGGCTTCTGACTACCCGTTACAACTGTCAAATATCTTCAAATGACAGCCGTTTTTTTAGTTTTTTGTGGTCAACTGTGTCATGTCCGTCTGTCCGTCCGACCGTCCGTGCGTCCGCAGCTTATCTCAGAGAGTCTTAGTACTAGAACGCTATAATTTTTCATGGATATGCATATTAATCACGCCATGTGGTAAAATAAAAATAAAATTGGTACCTTATGTACATGTAAAGTGGGGATGTTCTTTTTTTCTCGTCTATCCCATCCCAGCGAAATTTCCTTCTTTATTTTTATGACATCATGTCCTTTTTTGCAAAGTCCATTACAGTCAATCTTATCAGCGACCTAGACTGACTGACTGGTGCAACTTTTGAAGTCAGAAAACGTAAAAATTACACTACAAATTACATTTTCAAATAGACATATTATGCACCTGCTTCAACGGCGGTATATAAACTACATACGAATCTAAAGGTAGCATGTGTATACGTTATAAATTGCTCAGGAGGCAAGAGACCTAGCTCAAATGGAGCAGCTACTGGTGGAGTCACCTGGGACTTCCAAAACGACTAGGAATGAAAGTCGAATAACATTGTGTACTTACTTATTTATGTAATATGCACAATTTGTGCTGAAAGGTTTATGTTTTATCTTGAAAGTTAAAATCTATGAATCTTTGTTGGAATACTTTCAGAACATTTCAATTCAAATTAACAATATAACATAATATTATATAACATCATACCTGTATTTCCCGTAGGTTAAGACAAAAGTGTGTCTGTGCCTGTGTGCGTATGAGTGTGTGTGTAGTGTAAGTGTGTTTTCTTTCTTTCTATATAGAAGGAGTATCCACATTTCGCCAGTTATATTTAAGTCCGATGTAATAGAGGGCGAGCCTATCACCACAAATCGCTGCGTGCACAAATCCAGACTCCGTGATCCTACTGAGTAATTCCAGATGGAAACACTTGCCCAGGAATCAAACCCATGACCTAAGGCTCAGCAGTAAAGCTTGCTACCACGAGAGCAATGAAGCAGTTAAGTAGAATGTTTTCGGGTGCGGAACAGTGTGTAAAGTCCCACAAACCTCCATTGAAAAGGGAGGATCCTCCACCCAGACGGGTGTTGTGTCTGGTCCGGGCAACTGCCCAACGGTTGTTGTCGAACTGTTGTATTGCGTTATAACTTTGTTTGCGCGATGCAAGATTTTTGTCACGTCAGGTCATTAGTCGTTAGCTCGTAAGTGGTGGCATAGATATCGCCACATCACTCCCTTCTGGAGACCGGAGGTCGATAGCAGGATGAGTCACCTACATCTTGTGATGCGTGCCGGGCCAGGGGAAGGTCCGATTCGTCGCAGAGTTCACCGTGAGTTAGAACTGTCTGCGGTTGCGCCCCAGTGAGTCAGGATGATGATATCCCAGAGACTTAAAATAGTGCCCCAGTGACTATGGGGGAATATAATATCCTAGTGAGTTGGGATAATGCCCCAGTGAGTCGCGGTGATGATATCCCAGTGAGTCGGGATAGTGGTCCAGTGAGTCGGGTTAGTGGTCCAGTGAGTCAGGGTGTAGATATCCTAGTGAGTCGGCATAGTGCCCCAGTGAGTTATGGTGATGATAACCCAGTGAGTCGGGATAGTGGTCCAGTATGTCGTGGTGATGATATTATCTCAATGAGTCGGGATAGTGGTCCAGTGTCGGAACGATTCTGCTGGCTCCAGGTCAGAATGGTGCTGAGCGGCGTAGTGGCTTGACTGCTGGCGCCAGGAGAGGATCTTCAAGGCTCTTCTTGTTGACCGGCCGAAGTTGCAGTGTGCTATGCCAGGGTTGCTGATGTGGTTGAGGTTAAAGACCTGGCATGCGCATCCGCTCCATGATAGTGGTCAGGATACCTTCATAGATGCCATGGGTACTGGCTGGCTTGTTTGTACTGAGAATATCAGCGAACGAAACGAGCGTCGCGTCGTTTCGCGACAACTGTGCGTTCGCAGTTCAGTCGACAAAAGTACAAGGTACCGCTGAATGTAATTGTTTTGATTTTATTACAGCTATTTGTGCGTTGTAATGTTGATTATGATAATTAAATTAAATGGACCTTTAATGCTTGTTTGAAATAGACTAAACTGCTGTTGTATTTTCTTTCGACGTTGGGGCGATATCGAAGAGAGAAGGGAATTCAAAAGCTGTCTGTGTATAGTATGCTTCATAATCTACCTGCTGTTATGAAGTTCTTCGCCGGTTATGGGGTAGCCATTGTCTTCGACAATAAAAATCCAGAACAGAGCTTACGATATTGCGGCAGTACTGGCCGAAACCATCATGACTTTAGTCTGCTAAGAGAAAAAAATAAGACGACGTTTGAAAGCAGAACGCAACAGAACTTTAGTGCAGTCACACCGGAGAGTGTTGTGCTAAATAGTCGTCGCGAAGATAACGTTATCGCATTCTCAACTAACCTCTTAACCATTGTGTGTTTACCAACAGGCGCTGATAAACTTGTCGAGTTTTCATTTAGTGTCACATCGTGAACGGTCGTGAATCTATCTAGACGTGTAAAATAGTGCTGGTGTACGACTGATATCGTGTCGCTCGCCAATGTTTTTAAACATTTTGACCATTGACCGCAGACCCTTGTGTAGTGGAACAAAGTAGTGTAAGTTGTAAAAATGCTCGGTTTATTGTCTCGTTTTGCGGCGCTGGGGTGGATGGTGTCCCTGGTGGCATGCCACACTTCTAGGAGCAAGCTGGAGTCCGTGCGGTACGGGCCTACGGATGATCGGTTCATCAGTGACACGTATACGGTCGCCAACATTAATATCACATACAAAGATGAACATGGAGAAGAGTACACAGAGACATCTGAGTCGGGTAAATACGGCGAGGGATACATCGGTTCGTCCAGGGGGGTGGCGGTCCACGTTCGTGCCGAAGGCGCTGGTGGCGAGATGGACCATACTGGTTGTACTTGGCCTTTGCTGTCGGCAGCTGCGCCTAACGATCCTCTGCCCACCGAGCCATGGGTCGCGGTCATGAGAAGAGGCAGCTGCAAATTTGAAATCAAGGTGCAGAATGCATGGACGGCAAACGCGACCGCGGTTCTCATTTACAACGATCGGGATACCACTCTTTTGGAGAAGATGAAGTTGCCTACTGACAATGGACGTAATATAAGTGCAGTGTTCACATACAAGTGGAAAGGTGAGGCGATAGCGCGTCTGGTGGACAACGGTACCAGGGTCATGATCGCTATCATCAAAGGGAGGACCTTCTCACATCAGCAACAATATTAACAAGACATATGTGCTGTTCGTGTCGATATCCTTCATCGTGCTGATGGTGATATCCCTTACCTGGCTCGTCTTCTACTACATGCAACGGTCCGATAACAAACGTCGGGCATTTGCCCGGACCAGTCACAACACCCGCCTGGTCGGAGGATCCTCCCCTTTCAACAGAGGTTTGCTGGACGCAAACAGCCAGGCAGTGTCCTCACTACCTTGCTTTTTTCGCTAACGCGCGTACGCTAATTGTCATCACGCTATCTAAAAGCTGTACTACATTAACCGATATTTTTATCTGTCCACTCTTTCTTTATACTTTGCGTTATATTCTCTCTGCTGTATGCTAAATCGTGTCTGAACTTTATCTTGCAATAAACTTACAAGGTACAAGTGTTTTTTTTATTTATTCACCTAACGCAAAATAAGAGACTCATTGCTAAATTGGTGACCCCGATCAAGAACACGAAGATGACGAACAAAAGTACGAACAACGTGGCCGCAAAAAACCATTGTGTCTCGCATGAATCAACGTTTTAAGCACTCATTTAACCTGGCTAAATGAAGGTGTGGATACTGTTGACACAACTCTGTCTAACTCATAGATAGAGAATACGGACATGATGTTATTTATTAGATGTGGAAACTAAAATAAGAAAAATAAATTGGTAGGTATACTTACTCATGGCTTTGACCTGGTGATCGCTCCACCTGATAGGAGGCCTTCCAACGCCATGTCTTCCAGTTCGCGTTCACCACTCCAAAACTTTTCGGCCCCATCGGTCATCCGTTCTACGAGCAATGTATCCTGCCCACTGCCACTTAAGTTTGGCAACCCTTCGGGCGATTATCGGTAACCCTATGTCGGTATCTCTTGCGGATGTCTTAATTTTTGATTTGATCACGCAAAGATACTCCGAGAATAATATAGCTGTGGGAAGCACATGACCGATCTATGTAGCGACACTTGAGGGAGAACTATGTCCAGCAGTGGACGTCTTTCGGCTGAAATGATGATGATGATTTACCCATATATTATAATCTGTAACGGAAGAATATCTACGTACATTCCATAAGTAAACTGTTTCAGTTTAACTGCTAGTCTATCAATATTCCACACAGTTATATCTGCAGGTTTAACCTAGCTTCAACGTCAAATTAAGCTTCACATCTCGCGTCTAACACACGATGATCGTGCAAGATAATACAAGTACATATGTACGTGATCAAATAGAGTACACAAAGTAACATCTTTGTAGGTTGGTTCAAAATTGTATGTATAGCACACAGTATAGGTAGATTCAAACTTAATGGCTGCTTGGAACACGAGGCTAATCGCTGCGCGGTAGCAAATTCATGTAAGGTTTGGAGAGGGGTAGTATACCTGTGCAGTGAATAGCCAACTTCACAGCCACCTTTACGTTTGAATCGACCTCGACGGTCTAGATGAAACACATAATATGTATGTATAGGTACATTATTGTGTGTGCTTCATAGTACATACGTGCCTGGTGAGTGATGTTACACGTTTGTTTGTGACTAATGGCGTGTGTACTAGTATCACTAGCTTTTAGCGTCGGTTCCTGTTACAAATGGCAGTCGAATACGATGTTTGTTTGTCAACCAAAACCTAACCAAGGCATAATGTTTCTCTCGCTATCTCTGACGACTTTATTTTTCCTGGGGAGACTGTAAAAGCGCCTCCCTTAAGCCTCGCTGTGAACACTGTGCCACCGTCTTTCCTGAAGTCATTTGGTGGGCGGACAGGGTCCCCAATATGACCACCCGCAAACCCGGAGTCGCAATTACTTTTGATGCAGGTGGGGTTTCGGGGTTTAAGGCATTGAGGCGGACGCCTTCTTCTCCGAGCGGGATCGGCTCTCTCACGACCCCGCACGGCGGCCTCCTTCTGGAACATCACGGTCTCACAGAAGGAGACCATATCCCTGCAGTTTTCTGTCTCTGCCAGCATGGCCCTCACAATTTATTTTATTTTATTTTACAATTTTAGGAAAACTTACAGCTAAAAATTTAATACAAATAAGAGTAACAAAAATAAAGCCAATTAAAAGTTTCCACAGATAGAAGAGAGCTTATAAACAAAAAAAAATGAGAAGCTATACAGTGTTTTAAGTAAAAACAGTAACATAATCATAAAGAAAACGAATATACAACCGAATTGGGAACCTCCTCCTTTTTGAAGTCGGTTAAAAACGTGACTCAGACAGCGTGAATTTTAGTAAATTAGTACACATTATCAAAGAAGAGATAACAAAGAGTCCTTTTTAATTTCCTTTAACAATTGCTGGCAATGAAAGGTATCGCCCAATCCTGGATGCAACGTCACCTACGAGAGTTTGTACCCCTATTCTGAGACGTTAAAATACTGCCTCAGTACTAAATAATAGGACATACAATATATTTTATACTACACCTGCTCGGAAAGTACCTTGATACTTTATCAAATTTACGGTAGAAAGTACGTCATTGCATATCGAACAAATATGCGGCGAGAAAACGCATCTGAGCGGGAGAGAAAAGTGTATGAAAATCCATTTCTTACGTTGTTTTTCTTTTTTAATTTTGGGTAAGACTATGCGCTGGTAACCTAAATATCAAAAGCCAAAAAGTTTTTACAGTGAGTTTTTATCTCCAAGTTCGCAAAATGACACTGGCCACTAGCTGTGTGTTGGATGGTGTCAAACAATTTGAAAAAAGAACATTTGAAAATTGCAGTTCACTAACTGCAACAATTTCAATATAAATTTCAATTAGTAAAGATTTTTTTTGTTTCAGACAGGTTACTATCGGAAGATGATGGTAGATTGACTAAAGGTAGAAAGGCAGTAAGTAGTATGAGCAATAACATCATCAAATTATTGCCTCATGATTCTGGTATCCTGGTAGTTTTAGTCTTTACATGATTTCAGATCCGATAATACATCTTCTTTCTTGAGATTATGGTCTTTTAGTAGTTTGTGAATCTTTACCACTCATGATTACAATCCCGAAAATAATTCTTCACGATTCTGGTCTCCTGGTAGTTTTAATTTGTGGGGTTCGTTTTTTTTATATCTGTATAATATTACTTTTGCTAAAGAATTTCCACGTTTTTGTTGTATTGCTAAATAAATCTGTAGGACCACAATTTTCATACCAGCTGTAATTTCAATAGCTAACACTATCGTACCCACTAACGTCCATTCTAAGACCAATATTTCAAATCATGTCCTCGAACTCCACTCCACCACGAATCATCAAATTGTAGATTTAGCTTATTCTTCATTGCCATGCATCAGGGTCTTTTTCTGTTGTCATAGCGACTGAATCGAGTGGAGCAACTTCAAATTGACTTGGACGTTATCATTTCCTACACACGAATTAATCAAATTGACAGTTAAATTGTGTTATTTATTGTAAAATATTTTTTTTTATTTGAGGGTTTGAAATACTTTGATTACCTCTCCTTGTAATAACTTAGATATACAATCAACTTGTCCCTTGTCAGGACTTGGCCACGGTTGGACACGTAAAAGGTACTTAATATCAATATTGTGGCTAAGTTTAAGACAGGTAACTGTCGGAAGATGATGGTAGATGGATAGAAGGTAATTTAAGTTATGTGGAAGTTGAGATGAGTTGCTAGTTTTAGTTTACGGGTCTTGATTATAATATTATTAGGGTCTTAATATTAATAGTATTGTTTGTTTACTGCAATGAAAATATAGAATAAAAAGCTTTCCAAACAATGTATTGTTTCATTACTTACACCAAAGTCGACCTAACAACCTTACGAGTACGAGTACCTTAACAACCTTATAAGTAATCACAAGATAGTAAAAGTGACTTTGATATGATTCCAGTTTCAAAACCTCAAAATCGGAAAGTTTAAATAAAAACATTTATCCCTTATTCGATTTATGTTGCATCCCATCATTAAAAACGCATTAAAAGTGCATCGAGATTATAGTAACCTTAAGGATGGTTACGTTCTTCACGTCCGTGTCCGTGATCCGTGTGCATGTGTGTGTGTGTTGGTCTGGCTACTTTTGTACACAGTTTCTTTCTTTTCTTTCTTTTTTTTAAAAAACGTTGCCCCACACTAGGAATTTCTTCCTGTATCGTGGGTGCGTTTACAAACATATAAACTCACATACACAACACCCAGAGCCGGAACAACTATCTGTAGGTCATACAAATATTTGTTCCGTGCGGGGGGAATCGAACCCGCGACACGCAGCACAGCAGTCAATTGCTCAACGACTGCACCAACCGTGCGTCATGTTGTTTCTCCACCACCCTTGGTTGGCTGGTAGAGAATGCCTCAGGCATTAAGTCCGCCTATGTACCTTTTTGTTGCATGAAGTTTTAATAAATAAATAAATAATCGGATGTAGTGCGTCATCTCCCTTTGGCGACAAATTGCATTCAATGTCAGCAATGGCAATGGCCGAAATACTAAAATATAAGGGATTGGTCACTTGACATTTCGATAATGCGTGACATTCCCATTCATTTTAAATATTTTTCCAATCGCTATGGCAACACTTTCGTTGATAGAATTTCACTTGTCTAGAGCCTCTGAGGCTGACAAATGACAAGCAAAATGCCAAAATGTCATGTCATCAATCCCTTACGTTTCGGCAACAGCCATAGCTCATAGAATCATAAAAAAGACCTCCAGAAATTATTCGAAATTTCTTCCTCTATCACAGCTCCTTTACCTCCACATAATAACTCAAGTGCCATCTAATAAGATCATCAAGTACAAGGGTGCGTGTGATCATACAATTATTTTCGCCACTCAAGACGCCCTTCATTACGAGTCGAGTTAAGAGGCGCTCAGAGTGTTGTGACGTCGTAAATATTAGGTGAGGCAGTGGAGTGTTACTTGTGTGTTTAGATGCGGAAAATTAGAGGGTAGGACGATTGTAATATTGAGTGGGATAGGAGGGAAAGAGGATAGAGAGTTCTGTTGGATACTGTTTTGATTATGATAGTATACGTTTTCCGCGGTTATTCTTACAGTATACCGAAAAATTCGCGACGATTGCTTATATAATAAACAAGGCCTAACATTTTCTTCTATAAGAACACAAAGTTCATACAGAATTTAATTTGATTTATAAATATGGGAAAGAGGAGTTCCTTTAATAGGAAACTAGAATAATAAGCTACCAAAATGGTGGAAGAAAAATTCTAGAAAAAAAAATGCCCGTGGTTCGATTGTATGAAAGTGTATGAAATTAATAGCTGCTTGACACTTCGAACAGCGCAGCGCTTCTTGGGCAGCGTTGTGTAAGCTGCGTGGTATTTTCTCGTCCAACTTACCACAGTGTCTCAAGACGAAAGTCTATGACCAGTGTGTTTTGCCTTGACCTATGGCTCTAAGACGTGCTCGCTCTCAATGGGCCTCATCAGAAAGCTTACAGTCACCCAAAGGGCAATGGAGAGGGCTATCCTTGGAGTATCCTTGCGTTATCGAATCAGAAATGTAGAGATCCGCAAGAGGATCCGTTACCAGGGTTACGGACATAGCCCGAAGAATTGCCAAAATTAAGTGTCAGGGCACATTCCCAGAACAGATGGCCGATTGGGCAGTAAAGTTTTGGAGTGGTGACCGCGAACTGGAAGGCCTCCCACCATGTGGACCGATGAACTGGTGAAGGTTGCGGGATCGGTCATTGTGGCGACGCTTGGGGGAAGCCTATGTGCAGCAGTGGACGTCTTTTGGCTGATATGTTGATGATGGGCATCACTTCGAGTATCGTTAAAACACAAACATTAAATCGGTTAGACAAAGTGTTAACTCGATTTAAACAGAAGGCAGTTTTACTCTTCACGTTTAAAATATGCCCAACCACTTTCACTTTCCTAACAAAATAAAATCAATTTGAGTGAGTAAAAGTTGCACTTAGCTGTCAAAGGTCCACTAATTGAGTAGTCAGAGTAGTGCAGTGTTAAGTGCCTTTATATTTTGTAGATGGCCCCTTTTTCTTGTCGGTCCAGAAGAGGTTTCTTTTTACTAAGTGTATGCTTATTTTCTCGTGTCTCCTGTGCGGGTCACAAATAAATATTTTTCTTTCTTTCTTTTCTTTTACTGTTTCATATTCGGCCGCTAAAGTGCCGCTATCTGACTAAATCATATTTTGAGTTATGGACGAAAAAAAGAATTTTTAACTATAAATAATGCAAGAGTTTGCAGTCTCCAAAAATAGATCTAATTGCGCACTTTTGAATGGGTACATTCTTATTTAAAATCAACGATTTAATCTGATGAAAAATAGGTTTGTAAACAAAGCAATTTGGGGTCCTATTATTATTAATCCTGAATCTATTGATAGTAGAAAAAAGTCTGCTTAGACAGATCGATAGAGAATTTTTTGCTGATTACGATGGCATCAAAAAATAAAAATCGACCAATTGCCAAATGGCGGCACTATTGGTTGCACCCAAAATTCGAAAAAATGGGAATTTCACTAACCCGCACTTGGCCCGCGTGGTGAATTACGGCCCTTTCCTTTTCACAACGAGGAGGCCTGTGTCCCAGCAGTGGAAACGTTAAAAGGCTGATGATGATGATGATGGCACTTTAGCTTGAGGACGGCAGTTTTGTAGATATGACATTTTTACTTGTGCGGTGAAAAGATGCTTCTTTTTCCTGTTTTATAATGTAGTGTAATGTAATTAGCGTTTCCTTTTAGAAGAAATGTCTTCTTCTTTTCTTTGCCGACGTCGTTTTCAATTGAAATGATATTTTTTTATTAGACCTTTTTGTGGTGGAGTTAAATCTTAATGAGAGAGTTTATGAGCTTCTTAACTGACGATTAATTGCCTCGTAAAATCTTTCAAATCACATTTCGTTAGTTTATGTATATGTATTTGATATATTCCAAGAATAATAAATATTTGTACGTTACAAAATTGACTGACTCGGGATCCTGGGTTCGGTTCCAGAGTCGATCATTGTATTATTGTTTTTGTTTCATTGGGAATATCTGAGTAATAGAGGCAGTCCAGGGAATTTGGATTCGTGGAATCTAGATTGCCACCTGGCTTAGGCATTAGGCTCGCCCTTTATTCCAAGGGCCTCAAATGTAACTGGCAAATGTGGGTCTATAAATGGCAACTCGGCGATGATGTTCAAGGCTCTGAAACTTTGACTTGACCGGCCTTCTTGGCCCGCTTTTCGACTCTAGTGCATGAAGCTGGTATTTGGCAGATCCGTCCAAGAGATGAGAAGAGTAATCCATGCATAATCAAACTTGCGCTTGATACAAAATGATTGCCTTTGCAAGGAGCCCCAAAGTTTTGGCAGCCGGCTGAGCTTTTTTGCCTCAGTGTATGGGCGAAAATTAAGAGTCAGTGGCAACGTAACGCCAAGAAGCTCAAGATGGTCCGTTATTGTCACAGTCACATTTCGGAAAGTTGGAGCCGGGTGAAATTGGCTCCTTTTAGCGAAAAAGACACGACTGGGTTTTACCAGCATTAAACTTGACCAGATTGGCATCGCCCCATTCGGAGACTGCCTGCAAGGACAGGTTCAAACGCTCCACCATGGCCTCACGGAGGGACCGGATCTGCGGCCCAGTAGCCCGTGCGTTGGACAAGAATCTCTCAGGAACAGTGCTGTCGTGTGCATACCCAAAGGTTTTAGCAGATCGTTAATGCGCAGCAAGAATAATGTTTCTGAGAGTACCCTTGAGGGACCCAACATTGATATCAATTACGTAAGAGGTATTTTGCTAATCTTTTGCCTTACATAGAGTTACCATTCTACAAGGAATAAAAAAGGTTCAATGAATATAATCGTAAATGAACACAATCTATCATCTGAAAGACTTTACTCCGGGTCGGAGGCCGGTCTCTCGAAATGATTGCGTATCTCGACTTCGCGTGGCGGGTCCTTAATTCAATATCCTGTGTACTGCCCTAATAATATAATATTATTGCATCGATATTTGGCTTTTGAGGAACAAATCTTAGGGATTGCATGGAAGGGATTATGCCAATGGGATACACAACCGTCCTTCTACCCACTTTAAAAATGATTCAAATAATATGTGTAAAATAATCTATCTGTAAAACTATCAAGCCTTATTTAATCAACGCAATTAGGACCTATATTCCAAGTCGAAATACACATGTACATATAATACAAATGTAAGTTATACGGACACGTGTGGGGACAATGTTGCGGTTAGAAATAATTCCGCTTACGTCAACGGATTAATTAAATGTGGTTAGAAGCTTGTAGCTCTGTCTTTGTGGGATTTCATTTGATATTTTATGTTTTACTTAGGATTAATAACTTATCGTACAAAATTAATGTACAAACTACTAATATCATAACACAATCTGCTTTGAGAGAAAAAGGAACTGAGAGAGCACCTATATTTGCGCACACGCGTGTTGTTCACTATAATGTCTCCGACGTAACTGGCTAATTTTGACATTGATGATCACACGCGTTCGAATTTCAGCCGAGTGAATTATTATTTATTAATCATCATCATAATATCAGCCAAAAACGTCTACCGCTGGACATAGGCCTGCCCCAAGTGTCACCACGTCAATCGGTCCCGTTCGTCTCTTATCAAGGGGATTACCGCAGCCTTGACCAGGTTGCTGCTCCACCTAGAGAGAGGCCTTACACGCAAGAACGGTTGAACGGATCTAAAAGCTCAGAAATAGATTATAGTCTGGAATAGCACATATCATACTTTTTATACCGGTATAATCTTCGAAGTTTGCGAAGTTGCTGGCAGAAGCTAGTAATATATATATGGGATCAACACATTTCTTTTTCTTCCACACTCCTCTTCCCTTCTAGTTGTCATCTCAGTAGGCACTTTAAATATGCGGCAATAACTTTCCAATTAATTGACCAAGCCCTTTTAGTTTTACACCGAATAAACCAACTTTTCTCTTCTCTTTTCTTTCTTTTTAAATTAAGAATTTGAAGTTGAGTATTTGTCAAACTCTACTTATTACTTATATTAAACTTTACATTAAAGTATAATTTGACAAGTTCTTTACCGAATACTCAATTCAGAAAGGGATATTATTAATCTCCCATCAATTTATTTCCATCATTAATAAATACTGAGTGCACAGCAAATTAATCAGAGCGTACAAACATTATAGATACACATATAACAAAAGACTTACTTGGACTTACCGAGAGCGAGCTAAGCGAGCTCGGGAGCTTAGGCACCCCAACACGGATGGGTTAGGTTCAAAGGGCATGACGGGAGCTGAAGTAATCGAGCAAAGCGAGTGAACTCAGCTGCCTTCCTCTTTTTGTTATCATGTTAGGTTACTTTAGACCCTGCAGACAGAGATACTCGTAGGAGCCCCGAAATCGTTGCTAAAATAATAATATTTTGTGGTAACTATTCGGCTGTGCAATTAGTATTTTTGATTGGAATTCGGGTATTATTAACATAAATCACAAACAAATCTGAAACATACTATCTAACTAACACAAATCATGCCGTTCGATTTATTACACGCCTTTCCTAACGTGTCCTACTAAATGGTCTATATAAATGAATATACACCATACACATAAATATATAGCTGGTATATCGTGCAGTTGACACCGGCGGTCGCGTATCGCGTAATTTACGACACCCATACAACAGCCGTACAACTCCCATCCAATATATGCGAGCTTTTAAATCTCTTTCGTCATTTATCATAAGTAATCGCTTTCCGAGTTCAGGGTGAATGTTTGCAGGATTTCTTATCTTTCATCTTGTTTTGAAATGATTTGATATTGGAGTTGGAATCGAGAATGTCGTTAAATAAGATTAAGGATAAGGGAAAGAGGATATTGAGAATATGAGGAAGTGTTTGCTCGGCTATGGCAGTGCTATGCCGTAGTACGCCACTGCTACGCGAGTGCTACGAAACTGTTACGGGGCTGCTACGAGCTACGAATTCTGCTAAACATTGTATTTAAATCCTATTGGTACTCGTAGGTCCATTGGTCTATTATTATTCTATATATTAAATAATAATCCTCTCGACCGAATTTTGAACGCAATGACCAATCTCAACGGAGATTACCGATTACGTAGGCGATATTGTAGTGAATGTGTCCGTTGCATTAACTACGGGTCCTATCAGAATACCAGCAGACATACTGAGATAGTAGCCTTTTTGGTCTCACACGGGTTTCCATTTTTATTTTTATTTCAAATTATTCATAGCGCACAAGCTTGTGCGAAAACGCAGGTTCTCCCTCTGTTCCTTTACTCGAAGTGGATTGTGTTATGATATTAGTAGAACGGTGTTCGATATGAGTCACACAGTTCCGTTTAACGGTAAGGGTAATCAATCAATCTGCCTAGCATTTTTCCAATTATGTTGGGGTTGGCATCCAGTCTTACTGGATTCAGCTGAGTACCAGTGTTACATATAGCGACTGCCTATCTGACCTACACAACCCAGTAACTGGGTAACACGATACCCGTTGGCAAGACTGGTATCAGATATCAAGCTTCTGACTACCCGTAACGACTGTCAAAGATCTTTAAATGACAGCCGGGACCAACGGCTTAACGTGCTTGCCGAGGCACGGAGGAATCTCGGTAAGTAGAAATGGTCACCCATCCACGGACCGACCTCGTCTAGCGTTGCTTAACCTTGAAGATCGAAACATGCGGCTGTTATTATTTAGCCACGAGCTCTTCTAATATAAAAGTAATTATAATTTATATCTCCAAAGATTTTTCAATAATAACTACATACATAAAAATAAACTAATACTAATACTAATAATCGCTTTTTTCCCATGGGGGTAGGCAGAAACTACAGAACGCCACCTAACACGATCCTTATGCATGCATGTATTATTATAAATTATAATTTTGTAGTATAAATTATAATCCTAAGTAAAGCATACCATATCAAATGAAATCGCACAAAGACAGCCGCACGATTCTAACTACAATTAATTAATCCGTTACCATGAGCGGCATTATTTCTAACTGCAATATTGTACACGTGCCCGTATTACGAACTTACATGTGTATTATATGTACATGTGTGTGTTGGAGAAATGCGTGGCACGTGTCAAATGTAACACGTCGTGTGTGTGAAGTTAATTTCGCGGAGGAATATTTGTGGTTATTAACTTGACGGATTACTATAAGTTTAAGTGTTTATAATTTGTTTTTAAACTGTCATGGTCATTAACACTAACATTAACATGGTAAATAGCCCGTTTCTAATGTTAGTACAATTTGCTTGTTTTGGCTCATAGAGACTAACTATTAAAATGTGATTTTATTAAGAACTTTGGTTAGCTCTAATTGGAAATTGACTAACGAATCTTCTTTTTACCCGATTGCCGAAGGTGGGTAATGTGTTTATCAGTCTATGTACGTATGTTTCTTCCTATGTGGCGTTCTAGAGACCAAACGCGTTTTGATGATTCTTACATCAATCGATTAGTCTTAACATTGCGAGAGTCACCGACTACATTAAAATTGGAAAATAGAAAGTGGCGGCTTTTGGTCGCCATATTGTAGGGGCCCAACTTTTTTCTCTTCCAACCCATAGTGTGGGGTATCAAACTAAAGGGGTTTAAGAGGTGATAAAATATAAAACACTGATATGTACTTTATTCAAAAAAATAATGTTAACTTAAAAGTTATAAATAATAAAACTTAATATAAACAATAAAAAATCCGTCTGCTTAAGAAGCGAACTTCTTCTTCATCGTGTCGGTGGTTTTTTTTTTTTTTTTTTTTTTTTAACTAAAAATACGTAAACAAGAAGAAAATCACATCTGGTTTTGGTCAGCCAGCTCGCGATTATGTATCCTCCGACTGCACAACATGATTTTCTTGTTATTTACGTCTTTTTAGTTCGCTTCTTATGCAGTCGGGTTTTTGAGTTTGTTTGTTTGACCCTTTACTTTCAGCTTAACTAGTTTAGCTAGGGTCAGATCTCCTTGTACACCTGCGCCAGAGAACTCTGGGTTGTTGTTGTAGTTGCCCAGACCAGATTTAACACTCTTCTAGTCGGAGGAGGAGGATTTTTGCGGTTCTTCACATTGTTCCGCATACCCCTACTCCATGTTTAAATGTCAATGACACACTTGACTTTCCTACTACATTGGCGTGAAGAACAATATCACATTTCTAACTAAAAGTCACGCCGCACCTATCATAGATGGACGCGCATCAATGATAAATAGCTTTCAGTCAAACCTCACAGCGTCGCTGGTAATTGCTGAAGCCATAAATAACATATGCTTCGTCACGCACGAACCTCACATTCTTGTAATACGGTTGTGGAAAAACTATGGCGAACCTTTATTGTTAATGGATAATAGTAACTAAATATAAACATCTTAATGAATTAAAGAAATAAATAAAAAATTGCGACGTTATAGTTCTGATTTGTTTGCAGGCTGAGGGGCTATACCGAAAAAAGTGGTACAATGAAAAAAACGACACCAAAAACCAACACCTTTTTACTGTGATTTTTGTGTCACTTCCCGATACCTAGGAAACTAAAATCAATTCAGCTTGCCGTCAATTTTAAGAATTTGCAAAAATATTTATAATTTTAACGTTTAAATACTCTTTTTTATTAATATTGGTAAATATAAATAATAAGTACAAGCGAAGATTCGCACAAAAGGCACATGCTGAGGAGTGAGCAGGAAGCGCACGAAGAAAACTGAAGACGTACAAGCGCGCGCTTACTAGACACGTAGTACCTACGCTAGGAGCCGCTATCGTGTGTTTACACTGAGCATCTAATTTGTTGTTGTTATATCAGTTTCGTCATATTTAATGAAACTGTAAACTTTAATAAATCGAACTCCATTCCAGCCGGGTGTCCATTAGATACCTCTCTCTTTTTGTTATGTTAAGTTGTCTTTAACGACGCGAAGCTCGTCCTATTTCTCAGCAACAAGAGCATAAAGATATAAAACTAAAAGTACATAAAATATAATATCATAAATCGTTCGTATAATAAGATCGTTTACGACTTGACTTTACGACGTCAGTGCAGTTATATGACTCCACTATATGACGTGGCTCATGGTCCCCTGTGTGTTAGGGGTCACACATAATGTACTTTTATATGTGAACGGTTTACTGGTGAATACGACCGATTTGTCACTAGAATGGATCATCTAATTGAAAGAAAGGTTGTTGGCTGTTGATGCAACATCAGTTTGTGTTTCAGTCTTAATTTAATAGCCATTCTCGAATAGTTTGGAATGGGATAACTGTGATGAGTGTGTGTGACCATTATTTGAGATCAGCACCGCTTGTTTTCTTCTTCCATACTCACCCTGATGCTGTCAAACACCAACAAACAACAGTCCCTCCAATATTCCAACTAATCCATCTCGAAACACATCAGCACTCATGAGATATTGCTTATAGCAATAAATAATAATAATAAATAAATATTAATATTGTTTTTTAGCACCAAAATTAACAAAAAACCTTGATCCTTGAGTAAGGTAACATCTTCTACGTTTCAGGGGCCAGTGACCTCTTCCGTTACGTTACATAATTATTAACAATTAGGCGCCAATGCAATTCTTCTTCTTCTTCTTCTTTCTTGTCAATTAATTGAAACTATACAACCGTTCAGTCTTTGACCGACCAGTATGTAGCTACTCGAACAGCTCTATCATTTGCTACGTTCAAATCCCCTAAGGTGCAGGTGGTCGTCACACTGGCACTGTGTTGTGGATCGGTCTATGATATTCCATTTGGCCAGGTTGGTTTTACAGAGGTCAACCTGGGTCCGCAATCGATTTAGGGATTTGCAGATTGGCTACTGCAGTTTGTTTTCAGGGGGCAGATTCTCTGCCGGAGTGATGAAGTGTCGTGGAGTAGGGTGTGTATGTTTCCATAATTCAGTATTTTTAACCTTTTCATGTTTTGATTTCTAAATATTTGTAGAATATATTTTTACGCCTCACTAGGCAAAACATGTAAGCACAAAAAAATAAAAAACCGGCCAAGTGCGAGTCGGACTCGCGCACGGAGGGTTCCGTACTTGGTAAATTGCGGTTTACGATTTATGACGTATTAAAAAAAAACTACTTACTAGATCTCGTTCAAACCAATTTTCGCTGGTAGTTTACATAGTAATGTACATTATATATTTTTTTTAGTTTTATCATTCTCTTATTTTAGAAGTTACAGGGGGGGGGGGGGGACACACATTTTACCACTTTGGCAGAGTCTCTCGCGCAAACTATTCAGTTTAGAAAAAAAATATATTAGAAACCTCCATATCATTTTTGAAGACCTATCCATAGATACCCCACACGTATGGGTCTGATGAAAAAAAATATTTTTGGTTTTAGTTTCAAGTATGGGAACCCCCAAAATTTATTGTTTTATTTTTATTTTTGTGTGAAAATCTTAATGCGGTTCACAGAATACATCTACTTACCAAGTTTCAACAGCATAGTTCTTATAGTTTCGGAATAAAGTGGCTGTGACATACGGACGGACAGACAGACAGACAGACATGACGAATCTATAAGGGTTCCGTTTTTTGCCATTTTGCTACGGAACCCTAAAAATGGAACATCCTGCATGCCTACTGTATGTGAACTCATATTTGGTTAAATAAATTATCTTTATCTTCCGAGAGATTTGCCGTTATTTATTGAAAAGTTCTGTTGTATATCTCCGAAGTTATTCATCAAATCTTCACCAAATTAAAATGGGACCAACAAAGGAACATATTCTTTTAAACAAAAAAAAAATTCAAAGTCAGTCCACAATTGACTGAGATACCGGTAAAAATAAAATAAAAAGAAAGAACATAAACTCGAACATAGAACCTCCTCCGTTTTGGAAATTCGGTTACTAAAAAAATAAATTAAAAGCCAGAACTAAAATCACAATGAGAATTAAAATTACAGTCAAACTCAAATTTAAAATTAAAACCAAGATCTATAAAATCATACTTATATATACAAACTACAACTACTACTGCTGTCAGATAGGCAGTCGCTCCATGTAAAACACTAGTACTTAGCTGAATCCGGTAAGACTGGAAGCCGACCCCAACAAACAATTGGGAAAAGGCTAGGCAGATGATGATGATGATATATACAAACTACAAATAAACGCATATAAAAAGGGGAAAGCTCATAAATTCGTTAACATCGATGTTAACGGAAAACGTATACTACTAAGTATGTTACTTTTCAGCTGAAAATTAAAATCAATACATATAATTTTAAGTCAGAATACACATTTACATTACAATCACAATCCAAATTAAAATAGAATCATTGAAACAAAGTCCAATTAAATTAATATTAAATAAAAATAAAATAAAATATTTCATTATACATTTTAATTTGTGTAGATGTGTACCAGAACTTTTGTGTTAATTTTAATTTGATTGCAATACGTTTTCGGTTTCCTTAGCAATGTTTTTGCGATTTACCAATACGAGTATTATAATGAGTTTATCCTTTTACTACCTCTCAATTTCTATATTCTTCTTCATTCAATATCTTCTTCTATAATATAAAAATGAATCGCAAAATGTGTTGGTAAGCGCATAACTCAACAACGCCTGGACCAATTTGGCCAATTCTTTTTTTAAATGTTCTTTGAAGTTCTAAGATGGTTTTTACGCGAGAAATTATAATAATTGCCGGAAAATAAATAAAAACAGCAATTTTCTTTTTCCCATACAAAAGTTTTCTAACTAAAACGTAGAGTCAATTTGAGTTTTATTGCTATTGTATAAGCTATTTTTGCTTTGTGTAGGGTAGGGTAGTGTAGGATAGGGTAGTGTAGGGTAGGGTAGTGTAGGATATGGTAGTGTAGGGTAGGGTAGTGTAGCGTAGGGTAGGGAAGGTAGTGTAGGGTAGGGTAGTGTAGGGTAGGGTAGTGTAGGGTCGGGTAGGGTAAGGTAGTGTAGGGTAGGGTTGGGTAGGTAGTGTAAGGTAGGGTAGGTAGGTTAGATAAATGTTTGGTGTTTTTATGGCAAAACAAAGTTTGCCGGGTCAGCTAGTATGAGAATAAAAATATAACTGAGACTCTAGGCAGTTTAATTCTATCAGCGATAGCGATGATCAAAATGCCAAAATGTAAGGGATTGACAAGGTAACATTTCGATAGCGCTTGGCAATCCCATACTTTATTGTAATAGCGTTTGGTTAACAAACGCTATTGCAACGCCTTCGTTGATAGGACGTCACTTGAGTCGAGCCTCTGGTCACAGGTAGAGAAGTTACTACGTAACAGATATTTCAGTCTCCGAGATCAAGTAGGTACACAATTTTGAGCTTAATATACTTGACGGCTCGTTTCTTGCAAGGCTGTTCGAACTAAGCCCCCCGCGCCCACCGATCACGCCCTCGACAAGTGACAACCGACTGGCGGAGTGGCGCCGAGACCGCCCGAAATTGTAGGCATTGCTCTGGTCCAGAGATTTATGATTCTATGGTTTCAGTCTAGTGCATCAAGTCAGAAAATGACATAATAGAATATTGATAGTTTATAGATAATATCACTTCCTTACGATCTGCTAGCGCTAAAGATCATAAAATTGATTATTTTCTATTTTTACGACCGCACATGCAATACTGTGACAGAGATTATGGTAATGCATCGATATTGAAAAGATAATGGGCTATTACTTTTGCACATTATTGAGCTAAGACGTTTGTATGGTAGTTTCAATTGACAGCCATTATTATGGTTTTGTTGCGTATTTTAGGTTTCAAACAAGCCTTTCATATATAGATTATCAAATAATATTGGACCCATTTTTTTTTTAACTTATAAATAAAAATTGATAATCAAAGTTCAGGAGTTGAGTTGAGTTCAGACGTCACTTTGTCAGTATAAAGTGTAGCACACCGTGACGTCACACGATATTTCAACGCACTGTATCGTCGTATTTTTTTGTGAAAACAGAAAAAATACGTGTCCAATATTTCTAGGTTTTCTAACTGACGGAATAAATAGACATTTTTTGTCAACTATTCAAGGTTGGTTATTAAATATAGTAAAAGTTATTCATAATGATGATAACTTTGACTGTAACTTTTCAGACCTTTTTCAGGTTGCATATTATTTCAGTTATATCCTGTATATGTAGTTTCGAATGTTATGTGCAGGTGACAGAACTAATCAATGATGCTTTCTTGTCCAAACTCTTTTATTTTCTATCTCTTTTCATGTTCTTTTTCGGTTCCTCACCCTTTGTAGAAGAATTTCTAATTAATCAGATAAAACTAAATCAGGTGAACAGGATCACAAAAAAAAATTAGGAAAGGCCTGGTTTCAAATCCTTTGTTTTATACTTAACATGCTTGTCCGTTTAATCTCTCAACCACACATACTCTCAACCGACCGATCCCCCAAGGTCTCTCGCCAGTATCCAGACCGCTTATAGTGTTGCTCGCTGGAGCATGTGATCCCCTCGCCTCGCCATAATGCGCCACTCAGAACAACCCTATTGGGGTCAATCGCCGTCACACTGACCTAATAGACAAATATATAACTGTAGGGAATTGTGACAGAAGGTGAAAGGTTTGATCAGAAGAAAAAACCTTTCAGAATCGTACCTTCCAGATTTCGGAGAAAATTTTTAAAAAGAAAAAAAGGTAGCAATTAGGACATTTTCCACATCATTAAAGCAAGAGATTGAGTGATGGAGAGGGAGAGGAAGGCCAAAGAAAAGATGGATGGACTGTGTGAGGAGTGATATGAAAGAAAACGGAGTCAGTGATAGCGTGACGGGGGACAGGACGGTATGGAAGAAGAAAACGTGTTGCGCCGACCCCAAGTAACATGGCACAAGGGCAGGCAGATGATGATGATTCAAGCAAGAGATTCGGGGTTCGATTCCCGGGTCAGGCAATAAGTGTTATTGGGTTTTTCCATCTGGAATTTCTCTGTAGCAGGTCGGGATCTGAACTTGTGCACAGTTGATGGCAATAGGCTCGCCCCTTTATTTGGGGCTTAAACATAACTGATGGTGAAATGTGTGTGTACCTCTGCCTTACTCTTCGGGGAATACAGGCGTGATGGTATAGAAGCCTTAGGCTAAGGCCTCATTAGTGCGGTGCGTTGTGTCGTCGTAACGGATCAACGCATTGTATGCCTCGCCTGCGTTGCGACGACGCACGACGTGGCAACGTAAGAGGGCGACGCACGTTGTAGCAGCGCAGTGTCTCAGTGTGTATTTCAGATAAGACAATGGATCGGAACTTTCGGAACAAACACTGTACTTCGTAGCACCGGTGCTCCGACAGCGTAGCGCATCGCTCTCTCCCGGCATCTCTTGTCCGAAGACGCAACGAATAATGTGGCATGTCTCTAAAAAACTATGTAAAAAAATGACGCAGCGTTGACGCTGCGACGACGCAACGCATAAATGAGGCCCCAGCCTTACTAGAGTATGACAAATATTATAAAACAAATACATTTTCCTTTGTCAATTTTGGCTTCGTGGCATTTAGCTTTTATTCATGAATTCCTAATTGTTCGCCGTACTAAAATAAATCACTTATCAACATAAGTTATTATTATAAATTACATATTATTATTATTAATCACTCTCCTTTAAAAGCGTGTGAATAGAATGATAGCCTCTTCAATAAATTTCAACAGTTTTTTTATGGGAGGAACTGCTAAGAACCTACATACCCATGTTATATTATAACTTCTATCAAACTGGGTTTTTTGAAATGAGGTTAATGACCGACGCTTGATGTTATTGCCTCAGTTATATACTGCCTGTGTAACACAATGACCAAGAAATGGCTTGTTTCCTTGTTGCAAATTGTTTTTTGTAAAGAATATTTTCGCCGTATTTTCTATGATTTAAAAGGTCATAGAGTAGGTCTTGCTCATTTACGGGTGTAACCAAGAAACATACCTATTCTTTATTATTAACCACATACCTATTTTTTATTAACTAAAAATTTGTATTTCGTCCGTCATTTCAGATAGATTATTTAAAAATATTGGACAAGTATTTTTTTCTTTTGACACGTAAACATAAACAGTCTTATTACAAAAAGCGGTTTAACTAAAAACCCAGGTTTAAATCACTATAAACCACGGCTTAAACAAAAATGATATTACAAATAATGGTTTAGCGATAAACCATGGACCATATCATGGTCTAACGCTAAACCTCGGCGGCCCCTAGTTTAACGATGGTCTAAGTCGTATCTGTCAAAGTTTTTCTTTTACCAGGCCCCTCAGAAAGTATTGCGAAAAAAAGTTTTTATATATGGGAGACTGGCCAGTTATAATGTTTTTCGAAAATATGATTATTTATAAGTAAAAATAAGTAAGTTCCAATTTCAAAATTTCCCTCCACATTTTTTGCGAGTTAATTCAAAGTATTGTGTCTCACTGAAATATGGATCTGCGCCGGGAACATTTTAGAGCTATGATTTTATACGATTTCAAGTGTCGCCTGAAACCGGATGAATCGTACGATAGACTTCAAATGGCATTCATGGATGAAGGCCCTTCCAAGGCAACCGTGTATCGTTGGTATAACGAATTCAAGCGCGGTCGACCAACTTTGGGGGATGACGAAAGAAGCGGTCGCCCTTTGACGGCTGTTACCGAAGAAAACGTGCTAGCAGTGAAAAATTTAATCCAAGACAATAGGCGAATTACATATCAGGAGATTCAACACATATTGAAGATTGGATCGGGAAGCGTTCACGAGATTCTACACAGCCATCTTCGCGTGAGGAGGATAGTATCACGCTGGGTGCCGCACAACCTCACCGATGCTCAGAAGCAGGCCCGGGTGGAATGGTGCCGTGATATGCTTAACAAATTTGAAGCAGGCTCGTCTCGGCGTGTTTACGACATCGTTACAGGTGATGAGTCCTGGATTTATCAATACGACCCAGAAACCAAGCGCCAGTCGACTGTTTGGGTGTTTCAAAATGAGCCAACGCCTACCAAAGTGAAGCGATCTAGAAGCGGGGGTAAGATTTTGATCGCTAGCTTTTTTAATTTGACTGGCCACTTGGTATCAATTCCCTTACGGGATCAAAGAAGCATTAATGCCGAATGGTATACTACCAAATGTTTGCCAGAAGTTTTCTCTGTTATAAGCAACAAGCGACCAAACACAGGGCTCCGCGGGCTACTGCTCCACCACGACAATGCACCTGCGCACACCGCACTCAAAACGAGGGACTTCCTGGACAGCACGCCAGTCAAACTCCTGGGTCACCCTCCTTACAGCCCTGATCTAGCACCGTGTGACTTCTTTTTATTCCCAAAAATAAAAAATCAGCTCAAAGGGATACAATTTTCGTCGCCGGAAGATGCGCTGGCTGCGTTCGAGCAGGCTGTAAACGAGGTGTCTGCGGCGGACTGGAAAAAGTGTTTTGAAAACTGGTTTAGGCGCATGAATCTTTGTATAGAGGCTGGTGGAAAGTACTTTGAAAAGATTTAATAAAAATATATGTACGTATAGAACAATTTTTTTTAGTTTCGCAAAACTTTCTGAGTGTCCCACGTAGGTTATAGAATCTTTTTCATTGTGTTGTGTTGTTTTTACCTGAAAATGGATATTAACATGGTGGATTTAATTGATATTGAGGATATTAATTTTTTCCTCGGTACTCAAACTCTCAGATGTTTTTTTTGTTGGTCCATCACAACACTTAATATACTAACACGTTATTAACAAAGAGGCAATTGTTATAATAGAGACTTGGAGAACTTAAAAATCCAAAGCCTAATGAATGAACTTTGTTCAACGAGCGATGGTTTTATTTATTGTTATGGTTTCATGTAACGCGCGAGAATGTTACGTTTCGTTACACGTACGAAATTTAAGTAATGTGCTTAAACCTAAACAAAACTGCAATCGATAAAATAACTAATGTTTATATACATGAAAAATAACAAAGTGTCAATATTTTAACACTCCTAAACATCATTTAATCCTTATCGTATTATCAAAACGTTTTCATTTCTGGGCATACGGAACGTTGCAATTGAATGATACGAACGATAATATTGGTGAACGAATGGTCTTTAATAATCTGTGGTTGACATATTGACATTAAATATTAAAGAACACCCGCCATCTTGATGTCAATATGGCGGGTGTATCTTAATTTCGAAATAATTTCGTTCTGAAGGAGGTACAGATTTTTTAGATCTAGGTACAGAATAGTACATTTTAGGTACATTTTTTTGGTAATTGGTATTATTTAATTCGCTATGGTACACCCGCCATTTTGACTCTCACTTCAAATGACGGTACTAAGTTGACCACGGTTTTTTTAAGTTTTGTAATACGGACAAATTTAGGCCATGGTTTTGCAGATACTGGACTTTTTATATACTGGATTACCTGGACTTGATAGGCCAGGTTTAAACCAAGGTTTATTTCGTTTTTTGTAAAAGACTTGTCATCACAGCTGACAGGTGATTGATAAGTAATCATTTTATTTATTAACATATATACAATTGAAAATTCTAAAAACAAAAAAAAACCTATATACAAATACAAAAGGGAGACGGAAAGGACCTCATTGTGCATCAAAAAATTCGTCCACATCGATGTCAATGGGAAACGTGCCCAGAACGCTGGCTGCATTGCCACGTTGGATGGCAAAGCTGATTCTCTGGCCGAAGAAAAGGCCAGCCCTCTGGTCACGTGAAGAGTCGACGAGATTTGTACTAATTTCTCGAAAAACTCGATGCGCACTCGGACCCCATGGACGTAATGTTTCAACCCCAAACGGCTCAAACATATAATTCCCAATAAGGTTGTTATATTTGCGCCGTTTGAGGTTTTCTGCACCGGCAGCAGCCGCCCCAGCACAGCCCGCCGTGCTAAGAAGATGGGATGGCGCAAGGGTGTCGACACATGTTGCATCCCACACCAAAGGCCTACCCACCTTCCAAGGCATTATGGTCATCCCGTCTGGTCTCTTCCCATCGTCGCGTGCCAAGCCATTGGGTTCTAAAACAGCTGGCACCCCGGCGGTGACAAGAGCCCGACGTATGATGTCATTAATGCTGGCGTGCCGTGCTATCCGGCCAGCGCTCCTACTGCAGGATAAGCCATGGTGACCGAGGCGGTCGACTGCTTCACCACATTGACAACGATGTGGAGCTCCGCTAGGAGCACCCAAACGCAGACATGTAGCGATCCGGAAGGTATTGTCACTCAACATATGTTGAGTGACGGTAGAGCCTGTAGCCAGAGGCTCGACTCCCACTCTCCCACAGCCAGCAGGCGGGCACGCTCAGCAGTATTGGTGGACGTATTCATAAGTTTATTCCGTACCAACCTGCAGAGCGGCTCATCCCACTATCTCTGGGAAGATGGGTTCTCGGGCAACGCCGTATTCGGGCAAGCCACTTTCCAGGCGCACACTGCGTCGGTCGAGCACGGCACTTCAAAGTTAACCAGTGAAAGGGATAAAAATTTTGTGGTTAACTTTTCAGTGCCGTGGACCGAAGACAAGAACGCCGGTAGGCTTACACTAGAAATTTTGCGGATGCCGAGCCCGCCGAAGCGAATGGGTAGAGTAGCTTGCATCCAGGCTCGATCATCGAAGGCCACATTTAAGATGGTAGTCAGAGTGCATCGAATAATTTCGTCAATTTTTTCCAAGAGATGTAGCTGCTTCCATAAAGGGGAAGACCGGAGAAAATACATGAAATTTTGTCCAAAACAGCAATACCTAATAAGAGTAAAAGCCGAATGAAGATTAATTTTGGAGAGTCTATCCGAAATATTATTAAAATGGTTAATTTTGCCATCAATGAATGAAGAAAAACTGTCTTCCAAAATTGGGGAACCTAGGAGGTGCAGTAAACTTTTATCTAAAATTTTGACCTCTGGGGCTATTGCATAGAATTTCTGTAGGGTTGGTTGTCTTTCGGTATTGTCACTAAGAAAAATTTGACATTTGGAGTGGTTGAGGTCAAGGCCGATGGATTTAAACTGCTCTTTCAGGAATTGAAAATCTGCTAAAACGGTTTCTACGTCACCTCCTAGTGTTGCATCATCCAAATACCATAAGTTAAATTTCGAATTTAGTTTCTGAATAATGGGATGAATAGCCAGACTGAAAATGACTGGCCCGAGAGGGTCACCTTGTTGGCAACCAACTGAAGATAGCAAAACATTTTCTTTGTACAATAATTTAGATGGGTGCCTATAGCATTGCCACAAAAAGCCGAAAATTTCTGTTTTTTTGTCTGTTGACGGAATTGAAGGCGTTTTTTACGTCAACCTACAGGATGAACTCACCCTGGTTAGAATTTAGGAAGGTAGAAAGGGCATGTACGGCAGCCTCACAGCCCCCTCTAGAGCCAAAGCCAAGCTGTAGGGGCTGGAATCTGTTTGTAAGCCTTTGACCGTAAAGCTTACAACAAATTTTGGCTGCCATACGCCTGTAGGTGCACCCGACGGCAATAGGACGAATGCCGCCGTCCCTCTTGCGCAGGGCACATAAGTTGGCCCCGTACAAGACATCGACGACGGCATCGTTCACGCCGCCGGAGAGCATTAAGTTGACTAGTGCCGCAAGCTCCTTCAAAAGCGACTCACCAGCTTCCCCGGCGCCTGAACTTAAAAGATCCTTTAAGTGTTGTGGAGTCAGGCCGTCGAGACCGCCGGCGGAACCGCTTCGGAAGGAGCTCACGGCAGCGATCAATTGGGTGGCTGAAATATTGAAAAGAGTTGAATCAGGATGAGAGGTTTCGGGGGGGTCGGGAAAGGTAAGGTCATCCGCAGGCGCTGGATGTTTACTCTCCAAGGCAGATATTGTTTCTGGAGAGTAGGGCGCCACCACATCACTGCTGCATAGTAGCCTCACTGCACCCCTAATGTCACCTTCACGTAACTTGGATTCCACGTGAAAACATAGGTCTTTCTGTGAATGTTTATTGAATGGTAAATTTTGTAAATTTTGATCCAAAATTGTGGTCGAATTGTTGCAGTTTTCTTTAATTTGATTTGTAAGTGTTTTTTTCAGTGCCAAATCTTTTTTAACGTGCAGAATCCTATAGGGAAAGGTTAGCAATTGCTCCCAGGCACTATTTGAGTTCTCTTGGGACACAAGACGGATGCATTGCGCCAGACTCAAAGCAACGGAACGTCTCGCACCCCGAGGAACTCGCTTCAATACCGGTGTAGAATTTTTTAATTTTGATAATGTTTTCCAAAGCGTCTGTTCAAAAGGTTGGGAAGTGGCTGAAGGAGACAGAGGTACGCTATGTGGTTTGTGAACCTTGCCATAGTGTATCCTCTGCCCCCGTTCGCCTTTAAAAAAGCGAACCACCACCAGCTGAACCTCAACGGATGTGGCAGGTTGACTTTTTTTTGTAATAAGACTGAAAGTGACGACGATTTAATGCGTTCAAATATCTTGAAACGTCACGCCGCTAGTACACTTATACTGCCTTAGTGACGTCACAAGCCCCCACTCCTGAACTTAGATGCGCTTTATATTTGTAAATTTTTATTGATTTGGCAAAGCAAAAAATATGTTATGGTCTTCTTACAGGTGTATGAATTTTGTTGCATGAACCAAGACACACATCACATCACATCATCAACCTATTAATGTTCCCACTGCTGGGACACAGGCCTCCTCTCTGTGAGAGGGAATGGGCCGTAATCCACCACGCGGGTCCAGTGCGGGTTGGTGGATGTCACATGTCTTCGAATTTTTGGTTCTAGGACATGCCGGTTTCCTCACCATGTTTTCCTTCACCGTTTTGAGAGCAGTGGTGAAGAAATAATTTACACAAAGTAAAGCGCCTGCCTGGGCTCGAACCCACGACCTACAACTTGTAAGTCGCGGCCGATACCACTGGGCCACCACTGCTCTTTAAGAGGAACCGACAGTTGAATAGTAATTTCGGGATTCGACAATCGTTATTGTGTCGGTGCTTTCTGGTGGTTGCAAGTATTAATTCTTGCTTTCAGGAGTTGCAACAGTAGCAAACTATACACACAATTTTGCCTAACTTTTCTGTTTCTATATTTAATTCAACCTTGAATTAACCTCAACAGTTGTTCTTCTGCCTTCTCCTTACTTTGGCGCGTCCCACTGCCCGATAATCAGGTTATCTTTTGAGAGGGCTCGTTCCGTTAGGGCTGGCCCTGCGGTCTATCGCGTAATGATAGGGAGCGTCCGATAAGATCGCGGTGGAACTCGTGGCTACATAGTCACATCGCGCGGGTTGATCTTGAAGGTTAAGCAACGCTTGCCGAGGTCGGTCCATGGATGGGTGACCATCTTTAAATAGTGAGATTCATCCATGCCTCGGACCAGCCCGGACCAACAGCTTAACGTACTGCGTTAATCTTTTGATCCCAGCTGTAAATTTGTATGCAATTATTTGATAGTCATTACGGATAGTCATAAGCCAGGAAATCTGACACCAGTCTTGCCAAGGGGTATCGTTTACCCAGGTACTGGGCTGTGCAGGTAAGATGGGCAGTCGCTCCATATAAAATACTGATATTCAGCTGCATCCAGTTACACTGGATGCCGACCCCAATATATTTGAGAAAATGTTGGGCAGTTTGTTTTTGTCCGATAAGATAGCGACTGCCCTAGCTATGTTGATGTTTGAGTTAATAGAGGATTAGAGGTATTAGTGACCATAGGGATCTGGAATGAGCAGGATTTAGTATAGCATTAAAATTTTCAAAGGAATTGACAAAATTAATGGGTGTTTTCGCTTGGGATCTGAAATGGCAAATTGTAAAGTTTGTCAACATAGATTGCGGTGATCAGTGAATGAGTCAAATTTTAATAACATAATTGCTTTCTACTGGCCGGTAATTGTAGAAGATATAGATATAAATGTGGAAAAGGAAAAGAGAAACCTATGTCCCACATAACAGAAAAGAAAGAGTAATAGGTTACTTGTGACCAGTATTACGCATGTTATAAAAAAAAAATATTATAGGTAGCTATACAAATTGAGGAAAATATGCCTCACTTCTGCTCAAAACAGCCATTGCTCAGCACAATGCTGGGACTCGTTTGAATTAGATTATATAAGTAGCTATGGCGTTCCTTAATGGCATCGAGCAGCTAAAATTTGTGTAGGTTGAAGAAAACTGGAAGAGGCCTTCGTATCACGCTGACCCGCATAATGATTATTTTACGTATTTTATTGTAGCTACCAATCTGATATTGTTCGCAATAAAAACCTCAAATAAAGTATCTCTTTCGCCTACATTAGGACTCCAAAGTTGTCAACACTAACGAATCCCTGATTCATCTGATTTCTTCATGTGCCAGACATACACGTGCCTCTAACCTCAAGTGTCACTTACGAATTCATGATAAAGACCTTCATTCGTTACACACACGGTACGGCAAGATATATCTTTCAGAGCTTTAGATAATGTAAGTTAATGTGTGTCGTTTGTTGCAGGCGGATGGGCGTCACCAAGCAACCAAAATCCAGTCGTCTCGACCCTCCCCTGAAATCGCCGCAGGTAAACTGAAATTCTAAATATTTTATTTCACATCTACAGTACGGTTCCAGTTGGAAGTATTTTTAACTATAATATGAATTAAACTATGAACAAATTTCAATCTTTTGAATATTACCTCAGCTAAGGTGGCGACCAGCTCTAAGACTAATAAAACATAAATAATTACTTGTATAATAACACCTATGTTACAATCTGACTTTAACAAGAATCAGAAATAGTTTACAATACTTTAGCACCTGGCACTTGATATTTCGTCATAGGCCCAAGCTATGCAGGTATACTTGCTAGATTGGTAATATGTACTTTGAACGTTCAAAGTACTCGTACTTTGTACGTATGTAAAGTCTGGGGGATCTGGGATTTTGGAACATATTTAAAGAAGTAATCGTTAGACAGCAGAAACTTATATTAGTTTGAAAACGAAACAGTACTAACACGTTTTATTACCCATCTTCATTGGAATTCAATGATTTTGTAACACCTCGCTTTGTAGTCAGTTACAAACTTGTATTAATTAAACGTAAAGCCGCTATTTGAGACGCTTTGTACTCTCACATTGTGTAGCAAACAATTACTTACTGCTGCTGACAGCTTGCAAGGCGTAGCAATTATATTGCATTCCCTTCAGCAGTTGCATTTCTGAGAACTGCCGGCAAAGCAATTTGGAGTACATTTCTAAGTCTACTTACAGATGTTTGACCTGAGTCAGTTTTTTGAAGCTGACTCGGTTCGAACATCTGTAGGGGACTCTCTGAATTCATTGGCATAATAGATAAACTGTACTACCATTTAAAGATATACGGTAGTGAAACTGTTGAAGTTATCGGGAAATCTCATTGGCTGTAGGTACATGTCAAGAGAATATAAGGATCAGCTCAGCTATTTACAGCCTGTCGTTTTAATTTCGAATAGAATGCTTAGGCGTTAGACAAGTGTCATTCTATATAAGGGATGGCTATGGTCGAAATGCCAAAATGTTACTGATTGATGAAATGAAATGTATTTATTTTCAAGAATATAGGTGCTTACATAATAACATAGTACAATTATTTTAGTCATACTATATTTGACTTATTTATCGTGCAAATATTGATTGATTGAACGATCAAGTGGCATTTCGATAGCACTTGACATTCCCATACACTTTTGACATTTTAATCGCTATCGCGACGCTTTCCTTGATAGAATATCACTGCCTAGAGCTTCTGGCGGCAAGGTTCGTTTAGGGAGAGTGATACAAAATAGTATATTTATGGTCTATTTTTTTTAAGTTAGTCATAAATATTTCGCAATATAAGCATTCTCCCTAAATGAACACACCACAACAATTCGTTTTCGGGTGTATTCGAATGTTGTGAGTAGCTATGCTGATGTTAGATGCAGTTGATAATTTTCATCTACTTTATACCACCAAGTTAACAAATTTTTTTTTTAAACATTCTTGTCAAAAACAGTACTAGCTAGTAATAGTGCAAATGTCAATTTAATAAATGACCACAAACACGAAACACTAAAATGATGTATTTGTACTCTTATACTCGTGAAACACCTCAACAACAGTATATTACATCAGTGATTCAAATCACGTACAAATTACTGGATTGTTTGAATATTACATTCAGCTGCGGTTCATCCACCACAAATTAGAATGATGGTATTTGGTTATTTCCATTGATACTAGCTACAATTTGATTCGGATTTATCTAAACAAATACTGAAATTAGCTTATAGATTAGGTAAACTATGTCAATTGGTATGATACATCTGATTATTTTCTGTTTTACTTCAGGTCGCTGTGCTTACAAAATCTTGGCTTCTAGTTAACAACCTGTCAATAACACTGGACTAAAAAATAAAATCTAAAGATACCTAAAAATCTGACATCAGTTAGTATCAGTTGTCCCATGGGACTAGTGGGATATATCATCCCACTTGTCCCATCATGGGACTGGGCCAATGGGACTATTGGGACAGACCCGTCTTGACCAGCTAGCCAGTGACTGAGTCGTAGGCATCCGATAGGCAGTCCGTCAATACTCAGTCGCATCCGGTTATACAGGAAGCAGATCCCAATGCAGTGAGGGAAAGGCTAGACAGATTAAAATGTTTCTCACGTTGGGCGTTAATGGCGCCCAACTGGAACCAGGGCTATCTAGTAGCTCATGGCGCCCAACTGGGACCAAGGCTATTTAGTAGCTAATGGCGCCCAAGTGGGACTAAGGCTATCTAATAGCTAATGGCGCCCAAGTGGGACCAAGGCTATCTAGTAGCTCATGGCGCCCAACTGGGACCAAGGCTCTCTAGTAGCAAATGGCACCCAACTGGGAGCAAGGCTATCTAGTAGCTAATGGTGCACATCTGGGACCAAGGCTCTCTTGTAGCTATTAGCGCCCAACTGAGACCAAAGTTTCTTTATTTCCGGCCAGGATTTTAACTAATTCATCTTCTTCTTCCAACCCAGGTGCAGACGGCAGCATGACAGTAGCTCGCGGTGATGGCTCCCCTGAGCGGCTGGGCGGCGCGCTCCGTCGCCTCCACTACAAGGCGACGCGGCGCGCGCACTCCGCCGCTGCCCGGCATCACAACTCCAACAGTACTCCGCCTAAGGTAGGTGCAAGATTTATATTTTCTCGAGGACCTGAGGGGATTTGACGATGTGTATTATATGTAAGAGATACTCGGTGTTTTGAAGTTAAATTTTTTTGGCGGTGATTCGAATTATGGACGAAAATTTTAAGGACACGTCATCTTTAGGTAGATTTCATTACATTAAGTGAGAAGAACTCCTGCCTGCTTTTACACTTTATCTCCCTAATCCTTTATTTTTTAAGAAGGTCAAATTATAACATGTGTACAATGCAGTACCAATTAAAACCATTTTTTCTTTTTTAGGGTTCCGTACCCAAAGGGTAAAAACGGAACCCTATTACTAAGACTCCGCGGTCCGTCTGTCTGTCTGTCTGTCTGTCTGTCTGTCTGTCTGTCACCAGGCTGTATCTCGTGAACCGTGATAGCTAGACAGTTGAAATTTTCACAGATGATGTATTTCTGTTGCCGCTATAACAACAAATACTAAAAACCGAATAAAATAAATATTTAAGGGGGCTCGCATACAAAAACCGTGTTTTTTTGCCGTTTTTTGCGATAATGGTACGGAACCCTTCGTGCGCGAGCCCGACTCGCACTTGGCCGGTTTTTTTATGTAAACGGAACGGTTTCATCTATAGGTCTACCAGAATCTCATGGCATTTTTTATTTTTTTTAAATTGTGATTTTCATATGGCAATGTCAATTGTTACCAGTCAAATCAAAGTACTTGATGTGTCAACCGCTGCTGAATTTTTTTGATATTATCTTGAAAATTTGTTTTGTGAATATGTCGAAAAACCCACTTCGATCTCAAGCGAGACAAATTGTTTTCAATGTGTATCATAAAATAAGGGAAGAAGAAGGCGTAAATCAAACTCAATCTTTGATTTTAAAGTGCGTCGTAGAGTGGACCGGTAAGTTGGACTGACTTGTTTTGATACTTTTAGTATAATTAATATTTTTCTTACTTCATTTTTATTTCTTTTTATTACTATTATATGGTAAATCGTAGTTCAGGGCACATCGAATGATGGCCGGCAGGAAATGGCAACAGTAATGTAACTGTTACTAATTCCTCGACAAGATATTGATTTTAACGGAGATTGAGAATCTTTGACGTAAGAAAAATATTAAGTAATAATCTGCGCCCTGCAGTGAGTGGGACGTGTATATAGACGGGAGTTTTTGGCGGGATTTTGTCGAGTGAAGTTCAGTGGCTGTTAATATTATTTGCAAATGGATTCCTAGTGGATATTGTGATATATTATTTGTGTCTCAACTATCTACGCAACTGGACAATTTGTAAAATCATTGACAGAAGCGATCTCGGGATAATGGAGTGGAGTATTTTATTGTAGTATTGATAGCCTCTGCAAAGCTTACTGGGAAGACTGACTCGATACAATTTGCTGCCAAATACTCCAAAAAACATTAGAATCTGTTATATCCGCATTCTAATGCATACTAAAGAATAAATATAAGATCCAAAACTCTTTCCAAAGACGTGGCTGAAAGGTCCTAGCAACCAGGCCATAAAATTTACATTAAAAAAAAAGTATATATAGAGTGATGATGATGAATGACTATAAGTAACAAGATACATTTTATTATTTTTTACAGACTTTATACATAAAGAGATTGGTTTGGAATATGTTAAATGCCAATGAAAAAGAACCATTTTGATGGCGAGAGATGACATAAAACTACAAAGATACAAGTTTTTGAAATCCCAGTGGAGTTCATGGAATCGTATTCTAGTTTTCTAGTTCTGAATGAGTTTAGTTTTAAGTTATTAGTATGATTTAAATGATATATAATAAATTAGTACATAAATTTATATTCAATTGATTTATTTTTCCTATGTTAAGAACCCGATGTATAACAACATACACATACCTATAATACTCACAGTGGATCTTTGTGTCTCTGAATTGGTTGCAAGACCCCGTGCAGTAGCTATTTTTGTGTCACTGTTGAAGGTGAAGATAGCATTGTATAACTGTCTCTTTCACTCGCTTATGTATGTCACATCGTCCTATCTCGCTTACTCTATGCAGTATACTCGATGACAAACTGTTTCTTACGCAATGGTAGGCAGGACCAAGTTCAAAGACACAAAGATCCGCTGTGACTACTATACTATAGGTACCTCATGTTCATTATTACTAAAGACATAAATAAAAATTAAACAGTATCAAGATCGTTTAATCCAATTTCCCCAGTATTACACACAACAATTTTTTATTTCCACATTTGCCATGAGATTCTGGTAGACCTATAGGCAGATTATGCATTTATTACCCTCATCATTACAAATATCGAATTTCAATTCTAACAAAAACTTATATACTTGTGAGTGGTAAAAGTTACAAAAAAAATGATGATTATGTAACTATATGTCTAATTTTACATAAAAATTATTGCTAGTAACTCTATGCTGTTACCATTTATGTCGTACGCGTTAATACGAAATATAAGACTAATTTTCTTTAATAATTAAATCAAACAATATTAATAAACATCAAAATTTAAGATCAAAATATCCAGAGTATTAATTTACTGAGGTATACGTACCAATTTCAGATAAAATATTTCCTCTAGCCAACAAACCGAAAGCCTAACACGTCTGGAAATATATTCGCACATTGCAGCGGATACGCCGGATATAGGCACAGCTATATTTCCTGCGCTGCCACCGGTAATGCGAACCGCAATGCATTCTCGTTTGCGACTTCCAGCCTGAGCGTTATGGAAAGCTGAGATATTGCACCTAATTAGAGCGTAAATTAATATTAAATTAGTTTGTAGAGAGTGGGGTTTCTATACGTAGGTGTGCGTTGAAGTTCTAAGCTTCCTGTAAACTGTTACAGTTTTAATGCCAGTATTGCCACATTCAGGAAGTTTCGTAGTTTATTGTTATGAATAGCAAGTTACCCAACTTCTCATGCATTCACTTACATATTATGTTTTTGCTAGCTGACGGGTTTATCCCGCCAATCATCCAAAATTCAGTTGGTAAACATAATTTATTAACAAAAAGAAAATATTGATAATAAATTATGTTCTCTCGTGACAGCCCGAATTACATTATAAATCATCCCATACGCTGTACAAGACAAGTAACGTAACTTTAAAGGAGATTGTTTTTTTGGGCCCCGTATTTTGTATATATCATCAAACATTTGTTTACCAAAAAAATAGGCAATTTTTCAATTAAAATGTTATACCTATTGTTTATAAAAAGTCTAACAAATTCGCGAAATCTTAATCAAAAGTGGTGTTTTGATAACTATTTTCTGCTTCACTTTCAGTTATGGACGTTGATATCGTAAAAAATGCATGTATTTCAACGTTAAGTTTACGTGAAGAAAGGAAAATATTATCCAACTACAGTTCGTGGAAGTTATCAAATAAGCTTGCGCTAAGCAAAAAAGCTGCGTTGAAGTTGCAGCAGAATCATCATTTTTTTATCCGCTTATAAAGGTCACTTTTAATCGTAAAATATTAAAAAATCAACGTGAAAAGAAACGTAGTTTTAGATTGCTTCCCAGGTCTATGTAGTCTGTACTTGTCAGTTTGATTCGAGGGATGTTCTTAGACTGGGTTCAAGTTACGAAGTAACAGTCAAGTATCGATTGACTCGCGTATGTATCTCGATCACTCAAATCAAGATAAACCTTAAGTATAGAATAAGAGGGTTCCCAGCAGCTTTATGCGATGAAAACGTAGGTACATAAGTACTTATATAAATATTGCATGCACACACAAAAAAATACTTAAAAAAAATCATCACGGCGGTGTTAAAGCATCGTTGGCGCATTAATTGCGCCGTCATCGACGGTACATAACTACGTATATATAAACTCTTAAACAGTGACAGCTGTTTTAGCTTATTTTATTTACATATTATTGTCAGCTATATTGGATTTATTCGAATTTGTAAAGAGCAGATTCTCCGGCGCACGTTTCACTGTTAATCCAATCTTCTATAGATACTTTATTACGCTTGCTTATCTTATTTATATCTCTTATTTTAAGTAAAATAAACTTACTCGATATGGAAAACTACTATAAGGCCTGTGATCAGTGGATCATCTTAAGGGCGGAGGCCTGTCTCTATCTGACACAAATTGACGGACAACTGTCAAGGTATCAAAATATTGACTACCGTTTGTTTTGGATTGCGTGACTTTTATGATATTTCTGATTTCCTGTGTTTATTTCAAGGATTAGTGCAAGACTATGGCATCTTGAAGTTAAAAATACACTTCAAATAGCTTTTGTGTTAATTGTTAAGCCAGATTTCAATCAAATGTGCGGAATAGCTGCTGGAAATGGGGCGCTCTGTTATGGTCATTTGACAAGGTAGTAATGATTATGCCAATTTAATGTAGAGATCATAAGGAACAAATAAAAAACTTTTCATTACTGCTATGATTTTCTCCTAGAACACCTTATTAACGGCCAGGTGAGCGACAAACGATACATTTTCTAATGTGTCTCATTGACTGGCAGTTAAGATGTTAAGCTAACTTTAGTAATATTTTAAAGTTTATAAAGAAAATAAACTTTAATTAAATAATACATAACTAACTCTGTATTGTTGCTAGTGAGACATAGTTTGCAGTTCCTAATAATTCCGTAACCAGCAATGAAAACAAAAAAAAAGAATCTATCGACGCGTTTCTGAAGTATCGCTACTCGAGCAAACTATAAAAATAAACTACCTATACAAAAACTACTCAACACCTGGGTTTATTAAAAAAATTGTAGATGGATAGACTGACAGAACTTTGGCTCCTTACCTTGGCACGAATAGTTTACAAAACCTCCAGGTTCCACCTACGTACGAGCAATGGCGTCGTCGGTAACATGCCGATACTTTTTGTGCTTTTGATTCGTCACAGTCGATTGACTTTACTGTGAATAATGTTATCCATTGATGTTTACTGGAGTGCAAATAACTAACGTTTTGTGAAAGCTTCAGAGGAGGTCACAAGAAAAATCTGAAGTTATTAAAGATCAACAAAAAATATCATAACTAAATATTTTTAGAAGTGATTATTTTAATTTCTATTTACACGAATAGGCAATTAATCTCTTTTGTTAATCACATTGTAATGCTACTAAAATCTTAATTAAGACTTACTTAAAACGTCTCATTAAAACAAATTTCACAATTAATTGGAGCCTAATATATTTTTGTCAAAATATATTCCTTTGACACAAACAGGCTACTTAATTAGATTGTTAATAGTAAAAGCATACCAATTATATTAAAAACAAATGAAAGAAAATTGTTCTAAAATTATTGTTTTAAAATTACATACAGAAGAAAGTGTCCAAGAGTGTTTAAGACCATTTTACATGAGCCAATTTCTTTATACCCAGGATGCGAGGCGCACAGGACAGGTCGGTCTGCCGACCTTTCATTACATGCGTGTCTGGATATACTAGTATAATAGTATACCTTTTTATCCTCTCAACATGACCAAAACCATCAAAGCATACACTTTAAACTCTTCACATGTAAATGAGTCATAAATTCAACAACATACAGTTATGACGCGTCAATGTTCAGTTGTTCACAGTCGAGTGGTTCAGTTCAGCGAGTAGTGTTACTGAACTGCGTGGGAGGAGTGCATGACCTGACATGATTGATGTTAGCTGCTACCACGGAACTCGCAACGAACTCAAATGTGAATAGTTCTCGTTGTATATTTTAATAGTTTGTTGATAAACATAGGGTCGGTTTCCGAATTTAGTATTTGAAGTTAAGAATATGTTTAAGAAGAAGTTTAAGACAAACCCTATTTGTAAACAAAATTTGCTCAGTTTTTCTGGCTACGGTGAAACTTGAAAAAAAAGAAAAGAAAAAGAAAAGTTTTTATTAACTTACCACCGACTTAACCCGGTACTTTTTTTTGAATCTTGAAGATAAAAAGCAAACAGGGAACAAGTACAGAATTATGCTTCTTCGTCTTTCCGTTTAATTTTTAATTCATTCGATCTGAGAAGCCTTAATTATGAAGTATAAAACCACCAATAAGACAGGGTTGGACTACCTTTTTTTTTTTTTTTTTTTTTTGATCACGCTGGAAAAAAATGCATTACGCATACCCGCCCATCGGGGGAATGGACGGGCTATGTGGGACTCCCCGGGCAAGCCCGGTATACCCACTAAAATAAACCAGCGCACTCCCGCATCGTCTGTGTGGAGGAGGACTGGGAAACCGGCACAGCCTTTACGCCCAGTCCTCCGCCGACGATTGCCCACCATAATGGCGGGCCCCGCACGCCCCTCCCTCAGTGGAGGGGCCCGGGAATGACCGTGAGTGATCGGCCATTCCCGCCCGACGAGGGTGGTGATTGTGCAATGCAGACGACAGGCGCCCCCGCACCTGCCGCCCGCTAATCACCACCAGGGGGTGGGCGCAGGCGATCGTACAACCGCCCTCTCCCACCCCCACCGCTGCCTTCTTTTGCGACATGGCGTCCTCGCAAAAGGAGGCAACCGCCGCCCAGGCCTCCCCGCTCCCCAGCATGGATTTACCACACCGGGAAGCGAGAGGACCTGCCAAACACATCAGGGCACGGCGCAGCTACGCCCCCGCTGGGCACACCTAGACGGTGTGCCGCGCCGAACCCCCCACCGCACTGGACCTAACGGTCCCCTCCTATGCGGCATCTGGCCAGAATCCGCGAAGGCCAGATGCCGCCCTCCGCGTGTGCGGCGAAGCGTCGAGAACGACACTCCGCCGCCTCCTCCAACCATTGAATTGTCCCTGCCGACCATCCCACGTCAAAAGAGGGTCGGCAACGACAAGTCACACCCTCCTCTTGGGCCCACCTCCCGCCCCCGAACCGCGGCCACCCCCACCCGCAGGAGAGATTCCGGGCTGCAGAGCCAGGTGCAGAGCGGGCAAAGCCCGGATGCAGAGCCGGGCAAAGCAGGGTGCAGAGCTGGTCAGTGCACTCGGGGAACTCAAACCGCACGAGTACCGAGTGCATAGCCAGGTGCAGAGCGGGCAGAGCCGGTCACTGCAGAGCCGGGCAGTGCAGGGTGCAGAGCTGGGGTGCCCCGGGCGTTCCCCCCCGCAGGGGAAGGCGGCCCGCCCAGAGGCAAGGAAGTGAGCCCCACCGCTTACCTACCAAACCTAACCTACCCCACCCACCCCAACCTACCTACCCAGCCTACCCCTTCGCCGCGTCTGGAGTGTCCTCTGCTATTCAGAGGAACACCCAGAGCGACGTCTCCCCCCCACCCCCCCCCGTCAGGTATTCGCCACCGCCAACAAGAACCCACGAATGGGAAGTTATTGACGGTGCCCAGGGTGCACCAGCCCAGCGGGTTGCTCTTCCCCCCGGACGTATCCGAAAGAGACCAGCAACCAACTAGGCCAACGTGGAGGTTACCTGACCCGCACCCCAGGGTTGGACTACCTTAGGGTTGAGCCTTTTCGTTGTTGATCATTCATCATAATTTCAGTCAAAACAAGTCTACTGCCCAACATACGCCGCATCCAAGTGTCGTCACTGTCATCACATCGATTGGTTCTGTGCGTCTTACATCCATTCTTAAACAGGCCATCGGTCTATCTAGATGGAGGCCTTCCAACGCTACGTCTTCCGATTCGCGGTCGCACATCCAGAATTTTTCAGCCTCATCGACCATCCGTTCCGCGAGCAATGAGCCCTGCCCACTGCCACTTAAGTTTGACCATTTTTCGGGCTATGTCAGTAAAGTCAGGCAGTTTTCTGGCAGTTTTTCCCTAGTAGCTTTTTGGCTAGTATTTATGAAGCCACGGGATAAAGATAGTATTCTCTGCTAAAAGCCAATAAAGCAAGGTAAGACGGCGCTGAATATCTTAAAGCTTTTCGTGGTTCCTTTTAATCAAATTGCTTCAGTATAAAGGTTACCTTAATATTCCATTTCAGGCTTACAGGCTTCCACCTAAAATCCTAATGGTTTAATATATTTTCTTTGAACTATCGTCTCGTTTGAAAGCACGTGTATTGATCGCTGACGTCACAAGCACGTGTCTTGGATGAGCAGTATTCCCAGCGAGGACTCACGTCGTAAACCTAGCTGTTTGAAGTCAGATCAATTTATTTTTTTCGCTAGAACTGGCGACGTGCTTTGATCAATCATAACAGTTCAATTATTTTTTTAAGAATATTTTTCCTTTACAGTGTTCATAAAAAAAAAAAAGTTGTTTCTATTTTTAAGAAAAATATATTTGTCTCATCAAGGCTGGCCGATAGATGTAAGCCATCGGGAAGTCAGGATGTATTCCTTTAGGTTAAGACATCGTGTGTGGGCAGATCGTTGGGTAGAATCGTAAAAATGAAATCACACAAATTATTCGATACACTGGGTTTATTCAAATAGTTACAACACACAGTTACAATCTTGCTTACTAATATTACGGATCGACACTGATTCTACGACGACTTAGCTCTAAGGTTGTCAGTACTCAACTGCTATATTCTGCTGTCCCCACCACGCAAATGGTTAGAAAAAGCGTGCCAATGCGTAGTTGTTCTTGATTTGCCGATAGGTGGCATGCTTGTGATTTGTTTTAATGTTTTTACTATTGACTCAACCCGACATATTTATGTACGAAGTAACGTGAATCCTGTTGCCAAGACGATTTCTTTGGTGAGCAAAGGGGCAGAAATTATAGCTGACCTGGTTATGGTGGTAATGAGATACCAGTCTCTTAAAGCGTACCTATGTGCGAGGAAGAGAACATAATAATTAAACGCTTTGGCATGGATTACCTCTTCGTGCTCCCCAAAATACATTTACTTGCTGAGTAAGAGGACCTGGTTCGATTCAAGTGTTATTAGGTTTTTGGAAGAAGTTCCTTAACGCGGGTTGCGCCTTGCGGTAGGAGTTGCCTGGTAAACATCTTCACGTCACGAATAAGCGCTATGCGTTGTAGCATATAAAGTCTTGAAAGGGGTCTCGAGTCGCTCGGCGTAGTTGGGATATTATCGTCAAGTGTTAGCCGCCATACTTGTTTACATCATGTGTTAGTTATTTTTGACTTTAATCCATATCAATAACATTCGGAGTTGAAGAAAAGGCGTCATGATCTTCGTTCCTGCCAGGTCCCCCGACTGCAATCGTTTTTTTTTCATCAAAATTTCCACAAGAGTAGCCTGGAGCCTGGAGTTAAATATATTCGGCGACTTATGTACGTACTACAGGTACACATCTACCTATACCTTCGAGGATTGACATGAATTTCTGTTATTTTTTTAAATATCCTTCTGTTTGTAGTAAATTTCAACTATGTCCCGCAGCGCAAAAGCCAAATATTCACTAACTGACACAACAAAACTATTTTCCGGATCCACTATCCCAACAAATAGTGGGTGAATCTCACACCAAGAGTATCAGATTCCTTCTAATTAAAAACCAGCGACGAGTGAGCGATTATGATCGATGAGTTCCATTCACATCGGAGACCGATTAGTTCCATTCGGTCACGCACGTGACGTCTACTGGGGATGTTCCCAGTGGTGGAGATACTGTTAGTACCTACTAGTTTTGGTGGCAAGTTATTATTTTGTGAGGGCGTAATAAAGGACGGTAAAGTTGGTTGAAGAAGAAAAGAGTTTATTATTGGATTGTGTTACTAGTTAATTGTCTATAATAACTTCTTGTAGATACCACTTTTAAATAATGTTCTTCTAGTAAGTGACTTAGTTTGCCTTACTTAGATTGGATCGTGACAAACGATGCGACAACTCCTTTTTAAAACACTTTTATTAGCTTGGTATGTATTTATCTATGTATCAATGTAAGGGAATCTTTGTACGTGATTTTCACCTTTAACAACGTCGGATGAATTTGAAACTTTGCACAATTGGGTTGTTGAATTTAAAAAAAAATACGATTTTTTTAATTTATTTCGAAACTTTACATTTACTTAAATTATATTGTCGTTTCAAAAAACTCTTAAATATTTTTTTCAATTCATTATAAGCAATTGAAAATCGATAAAATTTTGAATAGAACCAGGTGACTACAAACGGGCCACAATTGGTCGCCATGTTGGTGACGTCATAACGTTCAAGGAAATCATGATACTATAGTGTCAACTACACGTAGATTGACTAAATATATCCGAAAATTAGTGCAAAAATATTAATAAACAACAAATTTTATTTAGTCATGTGTGATAAAGGATTTATAAAGGCTAATGTCGATAATATACCCACCTGATGGACGAATTGGAAGTTTTGAGCTTAAATAAAGTAGTCGTAAATAATACGTGAGAGTGGACCGGTGTTAGATAATGTTATTTACCAGGTACATTAGGAAACATAATTGTCGTAATGTAATCGTTTTTACATATAGGTAGGTGATATCGGTGTAAAATAAAAAGTAAACAAACATGATTGGCGCGAAACTTTGACTTTGGTTAACAAAAAACTTCATTAGATACCACTAAATATGATACACATACACATCAAATTTTTGGTAATTCCCATTATTTACATATCCCTTAATAGAGGAGTTTGTGGCTAAATAATAATAGCCGCACTGTTCGATCATCAAGGTTAAGCAACGCTTGACGAGGTCGGTCCGTGGATGGGTGACCATTTCAACATACCGTGTTTCCTCCGTGCCTTGGAAAGCACACCGTTGGTCCCGGCTGTCATTTGAAGATCTTTGACAGTCGTTACGGGTAGACAGAAGCTTGAGATCTGACACCAGTCTTCCCAAGGGGTACCGTGTTACCCAGTTACTGGGTTAAAGGCAGATTGACAATATCCTTTAATAATATTGAACACTAATGTCTATATTATATATTTACAAACACTAAAAAGTTTGTAGAACAGAAACGTAAAAATATTAACTTGGTACTTAGATTTTCGTTACACTAATTCTTCAGTAAATATCTCTTAAATACGTCGATCGATTCTCACAATTCAAACAGAAATGTTAGTTTTACGCCTATATCTGTCATTTAAGTATAAAATAATGAATATATCACCATAAACAAAAAATCATATTTACAAGTTACGTAATTATACAACAATGTCAACTTTGCTCGAAAGTTCCCTTAAAAATTTACTATTATCAGTCTTTAATTATCAAAGTAAGAATTTAATACGAATCTAATACTAAATTAGAACAAAATAACAACAGAATTAACACATTATAATTGGAATCTAGTTAGACATAGAACATTGCTTAAATTTAGTCGATTGCTAGGTACTAGGCTATTGCGCGAAACACATAAAGGTAATTGGGATCTTTTTGTAGTATTCGTACATAATGGTACGAAGCAAGCACGATAACTTTTAAGGTTCGATATTTATGATCAATATATTCGATATTCATCAATATATTGACGATAATAACAAGATTGAATCGGTTAAAAGTCAAAACAATGTATCAGCTATGTGCTACAATGAGTAGAAATGAACGTTGTGACGTCACACGGGCTCGGATTTGTTCGGCAAACTATCGGGGTGTTTTCGGTACTGGATTCAAAAATATATTTTCAATTGGATTTTACTTTGTAATTACAGTGAAAAAAAAAAACTAAAAATAGTTTTGTATGGAAACTTATATATGATCTTTTCATTTTTTACAAAAAAAAAATTGGTTCAACAAACCAATTGTCAAGGACCGATGACAATGCAATAATTTAAATAGTTTCTCCCATTATCCTTACCATGCAGCATCTTCAGGATAAGAGATTCGCGACTTTTTACAAAAATTTTTTTGTTTATCACACTGTTCTTAATTAAAATTTATTTTATACTTTTTAGTTTGGTTTTCTATTAAGACGACGACTAACGCCTACGACCTTGAGGGAACAAAACGCGCCCTCGTTTCACACCCGCGCGACCCGAAATTTAGTAGTTTTTGTACTTTTCTTATTATTCTATGACTTTAAAAAAAAAGCTTCAGATCAAAATGAAGATAATTAAATTGTCTTTGATATGGTGTCGATTTCATTAAAATACGCCCAGCGGTTTTGTTGTGATTGTCGTGTTTTTGTCCGTTTTAGACATAACTTTACAAATTAATTACACTATGTTATACGAATAAAACTCAAAATTTGCTCAGATGAAATTATTAAGAAAATGGTCTAATATAACATATATTTTTTCCAATAAATTACGACTAGCCGTTTAGACGTGATTCTCATTTTAAAATCAGCTACTCAAGGGAATCGGCGCCTTAAAGCGTGTTTTTAAGTTTTTATAAACTATTATTTATTATAAACATTGATCTGTCTGTAGAAAAGATTTATAATCATTTCTAAAAAACGCATTGTCGTATCGCTGTCGCAATGTTACGTCGCGCCTGCCGCCTTGATGCTTAATTTCAATACCAATTATGCTGGTATGATTACATGCTCATATCATGCCGAATATAGTTTATATATATATAAATTAGACGAGTATCATCATCCGTAAGATACAATATATTCTTTCAATAACGCCGTGATTTGTTTTTAAAACAACCTCACGTATGAAATTCAGAATTTGAGCTTTTTATAAAAAAAAATACTGGTTCGGGGTAACAGGTATTCGGAACTACAAAGCGCACTAGACTATAAAAGCTTGACTAAACGATGTTATCACTGCATAAATAAAACTTTACAATAACGTATCATTACAGTTGTATGCCACGACGGGTTAAGCAGGAGTCCACCTACAGTACACCCACATAAAGGCAGTTATATTTAGGTCTTATGCCATCGCTTACCATCAGATGAGATACTGGTACATGTGTTGGATGTGGATGTGTTGTATTGTATAAACTCAATTTCGTTTCGTATTATATAACTGCACAGCACATGTGTGAGTACTGTGTTCCGACTGTAAATCTACCATTCACTGTACCTTTTTTTTGTGTCGAGAAATGCTCACCACCACGGGGAGATAGTGCAGTTATGTGGGTGGTGACCACACCAGGGTCCAAACCTACACTTGGGCGCCAGACGACCCCGTGTATGGCACCCGTGATCTCCCTGTGACGGGTCAAGGTCAATGGCCCCGCCACTTACTATTTTTCGGCCGCAGGAGATAGGGAGAGCGGCTAACGCTATACCGACACTCCTCCTTCCCTGCGGCCCCATCGCGTCCGCCATCAGACGGCGGTGACCCCGTCCAGGCCGCGGAAGGTAGAGAGAGCGGCGCACCGCAATACCGGCACTCCTCTCCAGACGCCGCCTCCAACCCTCAGCCGCGACATCGTATGGGACCTGGGATGCTCCATAAGACATTGTGGCACCGCAACCTACTAGTTGGCTGCTACGTCGTCGGCTTAATCGGCAAAAGCCCTGACGAGCGCCCCCCCCTGACGAGCGGGTTCCTCTTCGCTTCACCGTGGGTGACCAAGCCACGGTTACTGAGCCCCCTCCCCGTCTCGATAATGCGGGAACCCACCGGGGGGGACAATTCACTGTACCTATGTGTCATTTGTTGACTTCTGTGTGCCCAGTGTGTCATGCTCTCTCTAATTTTCTCTGATGGTGGCAAATGTGTTGGGTCATTCGGTACCCTTCATGATGGTTGAGCTGAGTGGTGCTGATCCATGCGTTATGTTCGTGAACAGGCGCCATCAGTTCGGATTGGTCATAACTTAGCTGCCTCGGCCTGTTGATGTATTTTTTTTAAATTGTTTGTTACTCTAGACGCTTTTACGTGCACGTCTTTTTAATTAAAACTGATGGGAAAGAGTATCCGTGTAGTACCTACTGACGCTGGCGAATTTGGAACTAGGTTATCTTTTTTTTTATGTTTGGCAATTAAAAATGTCCTCTAAGGTTTATTTGAAATAAACTATTTGATTGAATGATTTTGATTTTGATTGAATGGTCAAGCGTCGCGCCTAAAGTGTATAAAAAAATGTTATAGAAGGCGAGCCTATTGCCATCAACCGGGCACAAGTCCAAGCTCCGGACTACTACTGAGAAATTTCAGATGGAATTCCAACCACCCTGTGCCCGACTCGGGAATCGAACCTAAGACCTAGTGCTTACCAGTAGCGCTTGCGACCAAACCAATGAAGCAGTTTTACGAGGACCTTTACAATATATTCTACGTAAACTCCACTTCATCATTTACATTAAAATGCATAGAAAACACCTCTTTGACATGTTTAAGTAAAACTTTCACGATAAACGGAGCCTTAACCTGTGAACGGAACTCGGAACGAACGTAATATAAACGAGTGAGTGAACGAGAACGAACGGACTGAATGTACGAAGTTAGAATATACGAGTAAATACGAACTGCGTTTTTGAACGGAGTTTGTGTGTCTGGGAAAAATGTTATTTGAGAGGTAGGGTTGCCAACAATACTGGAAGGATTTTTAGAAGATGTGATTTCTTAACTTTGGGGTTTTGTTAGGAAGTCGTTCTATGTAATAACAGCCGTACGGTTCCATGTTCAAGGTTAAGCAACGCTTGCCGAGGTCGGTCCGAAGATGGGACCATTCATTACAAAACCGCCTCTTACATGCCTCTGGTCTCGGCTGTCATTTGAAGATTTTTTACATTTATGGCTACTACCCGTAATGTAGTCAGGAGTCATAAAGTATTTTGGAAAACTTTTTCTTGTACAACGTGTATTATTTTCTGGGCAAAATCATCTGGTAATGTTCAATAAAAAACCAAATCATTTTTACCAGAAAAATACAAGCTAGAAAATAACAAGTTTCCTTACAAGTGTTCAAGGTTGTCCAAACAGACGTCAACATCAGACTTGTTTGTAAAAAAACAGCTCATTTCATAATCTAGTTTATATAATATGATAAGGTTTGAATACAAGCAGATGTTATCAAAACAAATGGATTTTGTCTCAACAGGCGTGAATTAAAAGTTGGGTATAGATTTTACCTAACTATACTGACTTGAGCTTCGCTGACAAAATAAAAGGTAAACAAGCCATAAAAAAGGTTTTTATACTTCGTAAAAGATCGCTTGATCTCTGTGACAGCTGTCAAACAATACAGTAACAATAGCGCTTGACAGGCTAACAATAACTTTTAAGTCAGTTTGACATTTGTCGCAGAGATCAAGCTATATTTTATGAAGTATAGAGTGTCCCTATGCTGTCACTAAAATCAATATCATGAGGAGATGTTAATTTCATAGTAAAACCAAACACACACATATCAAACATTTATACTATTATTTTCTTAATTGTATTTGACAACTATATCCATGTTTTTAATGTTTAAACAAAAAAAAAGATATGTATCATTAAAACCAACACCAATAGCCGACTATAAAAACCATCTCGAAAGCCAGTGGTTCGGTACAATTATGATAACAAATTAAAGATTGGTATTTTTTTATTAGTTGGATTATAACAGTTTGACGTTTCTTTGTTTACAAAAAGTATTTCTCTCAGCGAATAGGGTATAGAGGCCTTTTGTTTACTGAAATTACAGAGATATAACGCAAACTTGGACATTGCTAATGTAGCTACTAATCAGTAGAACAATGTTCGTAATTTCATCAGTATTTCTAGAGATTAGAAGCATATTGCAAACAAACAAAAATGCATCAGCCTTCTTAAGTGCCCACTGCTGGAGCATGGGCTCCTCTCTATAAGAGGGAATGGGTCTTACTCCATCACACGGGTCCAGTTTGGGTTGGTAGATGTCACAGATCTTCTTTTTTTTCCTTAACTGTTTTTAGAGCAGTAGTTATGAAATAATTGACAAAGTAAAGCGCTGCCCAGATTCGAACCCACGATCTACGACACGTAAGTCGGAGCCGTTACTTCCAGATATTACGGCTCAGAAACTAATAAACAAAACTAATAGTTTACCTTCATTAATACTTGTTTTAACTACTTATCTATTCAACCAAATCATTTATCATCACCTTAATCATTTATTTATTTCATTATTTGATTCTTGAATATAGACTTCTTTTGTTTTCGAAAACGCCAAAGAGTTTTTAAATGATTTGTTTTCGAAAACGCCAAAGAGTTTTTAAATGGTTTGTTTTCAAAGATTTGTGTGTACCTACTTAGGTAGTTATAGGAAGATATGTAATTCAAAATGCGGTAGTATAATTTGATAATCCCGGTAACAAATGAACCATCAGGTCTGCCCGCGGTATATTTTCATTAATTTTCAGCAAACAACAACACGATATTATGTTAATCCATCCGCTTACCTTTTTCCATAATTTCGTTAATCCGATTATGCTCGTTTGTTGTTGTGTCAGATTATAATTTATACACCCTCACTTATTATTTAAAGCTCTTGTTATATTACATAGTTTATCTGTGGCATGGCCATTATGTTTTACTGCTAGAAAAATTTGGTGGTCTTCATTTTAAATAGTTTTGAGAGGTAGTTAAGCGAGTTGTGAGCCATGGGTTCGAACCCAAAAAGAAAATTTGTGTGATTAATTTCAATCACCACTGCTTGAAAATGGTGAAGAAAATAATTGTGAGAAAATCGATATATTCTCGGAAAAATACCTAAGTCAGTAGACAAACGTAATACGACACTGTGCCTGCGTTGTGAATTACAGTCTGAAAGTGGGACTTTCAGAAGGTTATTTCTACTCCGTTCCAAAACCCATTGTTCTCATAATTATAATATTCATACATTGATTCTACCGCGCTCCAAGAAATTTTGAGCAGAGTTAGCAAAAAATTTGTTTAGCATGAAACATTATATAAATAAGCAGAAAAAAAGCATCTCAAATATGTTTATTCAGTCATAATCACAATGTTACATCTACTAACAATACTATTTTCTTAAAAATAAAGTAATAACAACGAAAAAAATCACAACTTCAGATTAGAAAAGTTTTCTTCAATCTAGAATACAAATCACAACTTATTGTAAATGTTTATTTTTATATCCTATTATAGATTCAGTCATAACCACAACGTCTCATCTAACACATACAATAACATGTAACATACGTTATTCAAAAAATAAATTATAGAACAAAGACAAAAATATGGAAAGTTTATCACAGAATCCACGGCAAAAAAATACTACCGCTATTTCTATTTGTGTATGACAAATCTACTTATGTTTTGCCTTTTATGCTGACTCTACTTATTTTATTTGGAGCGCTGTGGAAACATTTTAGTACTTATAATTTTTTATATATCTATAAAAGAGAAAGTATGTATGTATGATCGTTATAGACTCCGAAACGGCTGGACCGATTTTATTGAAATTTTCAGACAATCTTAAGATCGGAGCATATTTTTTTTAATATTAAACGCGAACGAAGCCGCGTGCAGAAGCTAGTAGGTAATAAAAACTTGAAGCGCACTGGAAAGCTTTCCTGGGGCTCTAGGCGAGTTGACAGGCGACTGACGCTGACGCTCGTCGAAATGTCAAAATGTATAGGATTGATATCGTGACATTTCGATAGCACTTGTCAATCACATTGGCATTTCGACAAGCGTTAGAGTCAGTCGCCTGTCAACTCGCCTAGGGCCTCTGGAGCGCAGTGTTTTAGAGAGGAGGCTTTATAGGTGCGTGGGCACCTATAAAGCCTCCTCTCTAAATCCCCGGCAGCTGGAACAGTTTGATCCCCTCTCCTGCTGGAACAGTTTGAATGATCTAACTGTTCCAGCAGGAGAAGAGATCAAACTGTTGCTAGCGATTAATAAATCCAAAAATCTCAAAAGTTATCTTGTCCCGTATTTTCATAAGCCATAGACACCTCTAGATTAAGAGCAGTGGTGGCCCAGTGATAACATCCGCGACTTACAAGTTGTAGGTTCGAACCACGGCATGCGCTTTATTTTGTGTAAATTATTTAATCACCACTGCTCTCAAAACGGTGAAGGAAAACATCGTGAGGAAACCGGCATGTCCTAGAACCAAAAATTAGACATGTGACATCCACCAAACCGCACTGGGCCCGTGTGGAGGATTACAGCCCATTCCCTCTCACAGAGAGGAGGCCTGCACGCATAACGGACCAAACGGGAGTCTAAGTACGGAAAAGTGTGACCCACTTTCCTATCCACCCCCAGATTGATGGCACAATGATGACGTGTATTGTTGAGGCGCACCTTAGAGGATTAGTCTGTCTTCCTCACACAGCAAACTATGATAGATTAGGAGACAATAGACTGATGACTATGAAGCACTCTATGTAAGTGCCGGTGTGATACGGTGTTGTGCATTATGCATTGCGATGCAGTGAAATGCAATATGAAATTTTGGGGTTTAAAGCTGCATGCTACATTAATGTGACAAGGAAGCTACCTGAAAATCGCGTTTCTAAAACGAGATTCCACAGATTCTACAACAATTAAACGCAAAACTTGAAAATTGGTCATTGTACTCATCATTTGAAGAACTGTTACTATGGAACCAACCCAGCAATCTCGAAAAAAACTCAGTTACCTATGTTTGCAGAACTCGGCAAAAAGTACTAAAGAGTTGATTTTTTTATAACTGTGGAATTTACCTACGTATATAAAACAGGGTTGTTAAATCTTTTTCGCACTGTCACCGTTGAGCCTTTCTGCGGGAACCTTAACATTGCGGTGTGATCCGTTATGGCCAGAAATGATGCGGTGTACGTTGCGATGCTTTACGATATTGTGCGTTGTGTTGTGGCTTGGTGCAGTGCGGTATGAGTTGTATTGATTTATTGAATTTTTGTTTCCAAAAGTGCTGGTTTCTAAAACATAACACTACAAAGCGAAAAATAACTTTATTTTCGAAAGTTTTTGGTACCAATTTTTTTCGTGTTTGACACCAACTGCTGAAAAGAAAGTTTTTTTCGCTTTGCAGTGTTTTGTTTGGAAGTAGTTTTTTTTTGTTAAAAAGTTTTTAATTTTATCTTTTTAGTTTTGGTACATTATAATTACCATGAAACTTTTAAATGCCCGTCAGATTTATATCAAATTTGGACCACATGAGATGCTTCTCATATGCATTCTTCAAATATTTATAAAAAAGGATCATCAAAATCGGTTCATAATTGGCGGAGTAATCGCGTAACAAACATAAAAAACATATAGTCTTATTGAGAACCTCGTTCTTTTTGAAGTTGGTTTGAAAAATGACACGCTTTCTAGATAGGCTACGGATGCGGGTGATAAAAGCTAGTCTAAATTAGTACAAATCCCTGGAAGCACAGATCGCATCCAAAACATTATTTAACTGATATAAAACTACTATATCGTTGAGTGACATAGGCATGTACGGCAAAATGCCCAGTTCTTGTGAGTTAAAGGCAACGTGTGCAGAACTGCCAACAAAAAGCTAGTTTGAAAAATACACTAAGAAAGAAAACAAAAGCACATCGCCTCGTATTCGAAGCGGATTTCTTTGTTTCTCACAAGGTAACAGCAAACGTGTTAGGGTGCATAAACCTCGCACCCTGTGTTTTATGTGTCACTAGCACACCTCATTTGCTTCCACGTAATGCAGTAAAGTTAATGTAGCATCATACATTAAGTTAAGAACGGTTTACTTCACTAGAAAATGTCTTCAAAACTAAAAAAAAACGAAGTTACTATTAAAAAATCTATGATATGTAGGGAGACTACTCTCTAGCCATTTTCATCCTGAAAGCTATAAAATGTAAAGTTTGTGACTATACATTTTTACAATCAAGTTACATTTGGAGTATCACTAGCATTATTAAAGTACCGACTAAACATTGTACTTACAGTCAAATACATACGAACAACGGTATGAACAAAGACATTAGAGAGTAAAAATATTACACCTTTAGTCTCAGTCATTTTGAGGAATGCCTTCACTCCACTCGACTGTGTCGATTGAGGGAGTGAGGGAAATGACTGAAGCAAAAGCTAGTTTGAAGTAGTGGATAAGCTGTCACTCTGTGTTTTATGTGGCACTGACACACCTCGTATTGTTTCAACGTAATGCATTCAAGTTAATATAGTCTTAACATTATGTAAGTGTACTATTACAGGCACTGTCTATAAATTACACATTCTTCAGTGAATGTATGAACGTGCGTGTTGTGTTGTTTAATCTATTGTTTTCTGCGTTTTTCATCAAATACTTGCTGTGTAGCCATTTCACATCACGCTTGGAAGCTATAAAACCTAAAGTCGTACATTTTGAACTCGATATTTTCACAGTCAAGTCACACTAGTGTTACCTCTACTAGCATCAGTATTTACCTAACTAATTGGGTACCGACCCAATTAGTTAGGTGAATACTGATCTTATAACCGTATAAGATAGGTATGATAATACTTACTGGAAGACACTGCGTTGGAAGACCTCCCACAATGTAGATCGATAACCTGGTGAACACTGCGGAAATGCGCTGGATGCAAGACGCAAAGGGTCGGTCAATGTGATGATACCCGGGAGAGTCATTGATGGTGATAATGATAAAACCAATCGTTCCTTCGTCTCGTGGCGCTAGCACGGCAGTAAATTAAATTTTGTTGAACCAAAGCTTCGCCACTTCTGTGGCAGCGCAGATGTAGTTTTTTAGATTTGGGCCATTGAGAGCAGGATAGGAGGTGCAGCATAGTTTGTGACAACTCCAAGTCACACCTTTTTGCCATCCAATACAACAAAATAATCTTCATATGAATCCTAGCTCAAATCCAGTTAGGCCAAGTTGAGGCACATTCTCGGCTCAAATTAGACCGATCTCAAGTTTAGTGCGGCTAAAATCGGGCCGGCCTGCAACCTGTCGGTGTAAAATTATGTAGATGTCGTGAAGGTCATTAAGATTTCATCGGCCACTTATATGGCCGTAACTTGGGACGCAGAATTGTTAAATTGCTTTGTGTGCCTTTGATTTTATTTAAAGCTGAGTTTCTACGGAAAATGTGCTTCTTTTAATATTTTATTTTTATTCTATTAAAGATGGGCTCGTAAACTAAATATAATATATTTATATAACTTGGAAACATTTTTCCTAGTTTTTGTCGTTTAATCTATCGCGAATTAATAAAAAAACAGTTTATATAGACCGACCGCTTAACTGAGACCATTCTGAAGTAGCTGCGCGGTACGAAACGGGTTTTCTTTTTAGGGTTCCGTACCCAAAGGGTAAAAATAGGACCCTATTACTAAGACTCCACGATCCGTCTGTCTGTCTGTGTATACCTGTCCGTCTGTCACCAGGCTGTATCTCATGAACCGTGATAGCTACACAGTTGAAATGTTCACAAATGATGTATTTCTGTTACCGCTATAACAACAAGTACTAAAAACAGAACAACATAAATATTGAAGTGGGGCTTCCATACAAAAAACGTGTTTTTTGCCGTTTTTTGCGATAATGGTGCGGAACCGTTCGTGGGCAAGTCCGACTCGCACTTGGCCAGTTTTTTAAATAAAATATTCATTCAACATAAACAACAAAGGCGGACTTAGTGTTGATATTTATTCTGTGGTGTCGCCGTGGTTGTAGTGACCTGTCAGTCGAAAGTTCGCTGATGGGTGTCAACGTCTCTCTTGCTACCTCAGGAACAAGAACGGTCTCAGTTAAGCAGCCGGCCTATAGTAACTATTATTGTTCTACAGCATAGTTTCATAGTAACACAATTTTTTCATTAATTTTCTTATTTTATTCTTTATAAGTGTCTAGCTTTGCCCGTGACTTCGCTCCCGGGATTTTTCCACAGGATTTTTTTTTTCGGGTCATCTATAGCCAGCGACACAAAGCAATAGTGTAACTTTCTATCGAGCTAGGGGTCATTCGGACGCCTATGGAACTGGAACCAGGGCCCATTATAAATTTGTGGGCCCACATTTCATTTGATTTTTTTTATAGATGTTGAACATAATAAGCATTTATACCCAAGAAGTCACGGGCAAAGCAAAAAAAAAGCTTATAAACAAATAAGTTGTCCATGTTATTATGATTGTTATGTAGACAGTTAGCAAATTTTCCTAGCCCAAGCCTTTCAGATTTCTGCGAAAGAAATTGGAAGATTCACTGTTCTATCGCGTAACTGCGTAGCTTGTTAACTACTATGTAACGCGATATTTTTCTTACATTTTCTCATTAAATGTTATTTATGGCAAGACTGTGTGTTTGTGAAACACAGCTGCAAGGTTTCGGTTGGGCCTGTACCTGGCAGTTGCAGTTGCCACGAACTGTTTTTGTATTGAATAACCAACATTGTTTTTTTAAACAAAATGATTAAAAATTTAACAAATTTACTCCGTTTCCTCCACCTTTTACTAACCTATTTTGTAAGTAAATTGTTACTAACACTATGAGTGTTGTTACTTGTAAATTAATGATTTATACAAAGTGAAGATTTGAAACCCGTCAAAGATTAAAAGAAACACATAGTTAATGACAGTAAATAATGCCAGCTATAACTTGAAACAAACCACTCGTCACTCCTCAATCTGCCCCCCTCGGCTACATCCGCTGACTTCATAATGACGTGACGTCAGATCCGCACCGCGTCCACCGCCATATCCGACAGAACTCCCGGATGCGACCGTATTAGAGCTTTGTAGTGTTTTATTGTCAAGAGAGAGTAGGTGTGCCTAGAGCCTACTTGAAAAAGTAGTGGGCTTTGTCCAGTTATGAGGTAATTAATTTTGTGTGCATTGTTTCTTATAAATCTTCGTTTTTTTTTCGCCTTAGTTATTTGGGGTGCATTAGTATGACGGACAAATGAAAAGTAACTTTAAACACCTTACAAAATAAAGATATTGTTCAGGTTTTTATTGGAAGCTGGGTTTCAAAGCTCTCTTGTGACGTCGGACAGAGACTGATGTTTTAACTTCAGGCAACTTCTTGTACCTATACAGAAGATTAGTGGCCACGTCAGTCCTGTAGATTCCACAGGAGTAGTCAAAATAATTAGCCGAATAGAAAGGATTCTTTTAACTTTAACAAACAAACCAATGTTTTTTTTTAATGTATAAATTCATAGAACATAATTTATTAAGTTAGTCTTCTATTCTTTACCATTATTATAAAGAGGAAAGATTTTTTTGTTTGTTTGTACTGAATATGCTCCGAAACTACTGGACCGATTTTAAACATTATTCCACCTATGGAAAGCTACATTATTCCCGTGTAACATGGGCTATAAAATATTTACAAAAAAGTTAGAGATTCTTATGAAACTTGCAATAATGTAACCCAAAGTAACAACATTTTGCCTGTAAAATTAATTATTTGGCGTGCGCTGAGGAAACTATTAAATGATAAATAAAAATTATGTGTACTGTATGTATTACTGAGATTTAATAAAAACTATTATTCGCCTTTCTCACCGGCTTGGTGCATTTTCGTTTCTGTAACGAATCTGAACAGATTTTTTACCGAGTGCATGTTATTAATTCAGCCATTCATTCCATTCACTCGATCCAGCAGAATACCGCAGTATATTATATGGAACGACTGCCTATCTGAACTTCACAACTCATTTACTGTTACATTGTAAGCTGTGGTAGCCTTTAATTGAGTGTGCATTATAGGATGATTTTAAGGTGTACCAATCTTTTGTAAAGTTTTTATCATTCTGTAACACTCGTTGGTAATCCTAAAATAAATTAATACATACCGCTTAGATAGACCCGATACGCTGAAGATAGCTCTCATATAGCCATTATATAAGAAAGGATCACGGCACGACATTAATAAATATAGGCCAATTGCACTGTTGCCAAGTTTTTCGAAGATATTTTGAGAAGTAGAGTTTGAGAAGAAGCAGTTTTATAACTAATGTAGCTATTTACGTAAGAAAACAATTTTGTAATGTGTGTATTTCTATACCTCTATACCAAAATTATAAAGAGGAAAGATTTTTTGTTTTTTTGTTTGTTTGTACCGAATAGACTCCGAAACTACTAGACCGATTTCAAAAATTCTTTCACCGTTGGGAAGCTACACTATCGCCGGGTGACATAGGCTACTTTTTATCCCTGTATTCCCACGGAAAAGGGAACTACGCGGGTGAAACCGCGAGGCGTCCGCTAGTGTTCTAATAAAGATACTAGGTGTGTCAATGTCTCTAAAACCAAATTGATTAAATTTAGAAATTATAAAAGTAAACATACCAAATTAAATTTAACCATGTCTGAAACAGCGATTGAAGAAATAAAATGGATGGTAACCCATCCACGGAACCATACGGAGGGGACTCGATGTGTAGGTTAGGGATGGTGATATGTGATGGATAGTCACCCATCTTCTAATTGACCTTGGCTACCGTGGCTTATGTTTGAAGATCGACCAATGCAACTGTATTATTATTTGGCCACGTGCCTTTCAATATAGTGATAAATAACTTCGCATTCAACAATCTTTCGATTTAAATAAAGAAACTGCGCAATATGAAAATTCGTCAACTACGAGACGAACAGATAAGGCAGGCTCCCAATTATAATAGAAAGTACCCTTTTGTCAAGCACTCTCCAAGCAAAGGTTGGCCAAATATATTTGCCAAGTGCCCTTGCCACAAAGGTTGGCTGAATGTATTTGAATATAGGCGTTTGGTGAAGATATCCATGTTTCTTTTGTGCGTCTATGGTAAAATTATTGTTATAGAGATGTTGAAAATGTTGGTTTGCTTTGTTATATTTTATTGTTGTGACTATGGTTAACAATGCATTGGAAGTTTTTGTTTTGGCAATCACTGTCTCATATAGAATGTCACATTATCTGAGGACAAGTAAGATTCTATCCACGAAAGTGTCACCATAGCGGCTGGGAAAACAAAAGATGAGTGAGATTGCCAAGCACTATCCAAATGTCACGTGATCTTACCTTACATTTCGATAATTATCGCCGTCGCTGATACAATGCCACCGGCTCTAGACCAAAATATCATTCTAGCAGCGACGTCGATGTCAAGATGTATTTGTATTGTATTCTTCGGTAAGTATCTATATTATGTATTTCTACTGTTCTCAAAACCGAAATTTAAATGATATCTGACAAAATGATTATGTCATTAATATACATAAATAAACTCACGCCTTAATATAATTTACGTTAGTAAGTAGAGTCATTTATGCACGTATTTGAGTGCTATCATTTAAGCACCAGTCCATTAAAGATTAGTAATGTGCTTAAGGCCGTTACCCTTACCCTTATTAAGAGAGGGTAATAAATATTTATTTTAAGATAACTCATGAATAAGCATTAACTATCATTAGCGTGACACAATAAGTTTTAATTCTAGCTTAAAGTCGAATTAAGTTTACACAGATTTATATAGCCTTATCTATTTATATTTCTTTTTAACTCAAAGATTTGTTTAAATACTGATCAGCAGATTAAGCTGCTAAAGTGTATTTATTCTATTTTTAATTGCATTATCACACTAACATTATAAATTTGGCACAGAGATAGATAATAGTCAGGAATAGCTCAAATGATACTTTTTATCCCGGAAATATGTTCCCCCTGGATAATTTTCGACACACGTGCGAACGAAGCCGCTGGCAGAAGCTAGTTATAACATAACATCATACCTGTGTTCCGTGAAGGATTAGGCAGTGGTGTTCCTACAGAAGATCCTCAACTCGTCGGTTATGTTTAAATCCCATGTGATAGGGGATGAGCCTATTGATATCAACTGGGCACAATTCCAGATTCTGCTGCTACTACTGGTGCTGCGACAGGAAAAAAACTGATAGAAAACCCAATAAAAAATTGCCAGACTCTGGGATCGAATCCAGAACATATTTCGCAGCTTGCTTGCTTGGGACCACCGGAGTAACCTCGAGTAGGTGATTTATATTTTAATACACAAATATAAATTAACCACTAAGATACGACTAACACCCAGTCAGTTTCTTGCATGTCCCATTGTTGATTTTATGTGTAGGTAACAATAGACATTACACATAGAGACTAACTGGGTAAAAATGGGATATGCAAGGTCTGAGGATTTCTTAGTTGGAAGACTCTTACTAAGAAATCCTCAGACCTTACCACAAAAGTCAGATTTGGGCAGATCGGTCCCTTTGAACACAAAGCTCGATTCAAAGAAATAACAAACCCCCACATAGCCAGCCAGTACGATTGTTACACCGCAGATAAGCCGCCAGTTAACCCTACACCGCTGCCGTGCGGAACCTTTTACCCTATCTAGCTGTGCCATGGAGGAGTTAGAAATGAAGTGTTAAAAGAAAATTAGAAAGAGAAGAATTATAGCGTCGCGATTGTCAACCCTCAGAAATACTTGGTATTGATTTAGAGGCTTGGATTATATGCAAAACTGGATTTTCAAACAAGGAAAATTAATGGTGTGCCACCTATTGATAGTATACTATTAATTCGTGAATGTCTTGTGGACCTATTGTGAATTTTTTTTATTTAAATCAGAAGAATGGTATCTAAAGGTGATTTTAATCGAGGCATATGCATTTATTGTGTTGTTAGAATTAAATTATTATTAGCAGTTGTGAGTTTTTAAGTAATATGCTTTGTTCATGCGAGTCTCTAAGACCACTGCTTTGATACCTTAAAACAATTAATTTGGTTTTTCACAAACATCACTATGCCCAATGAAAGAAGTAAATGTGTTGCGCCGATCCCAATTGACATGAGATAAGGGCAGCAAGATTATGAAGCGTGATACATCTTAGCACTCCATTTGCAATATTCCTCCATGACAGCCTTAGACCCTTCTTTAGTAAAGTTTTCCGTAACACAGTGATAAGGAAACATACACCCACGTGCGTTACGTGATGCGGAGTTTCAGCAAAATACTTTACCCTTTTTATTCTTACAAAAAGCTCACGAAATATTCTTTTTAGTAAAATAAAACTGAGGTATAAGGGGACGTAATATAATGGCTTTTAGGTTTCATATGACCGTGGGATTAAATAAGAAAAAAGCTGTAACAATATAAGTGCGATGTTAAAGTTATTTTGTTAATTTAGGTCCGTCAACATGGTAAGTAGGCCGGATTGTAAGCTTGCATTTTGGCACAGAGCAGTGGTGGCCCAGTCGTAACGGCCCCGACTTACGTCGTGGGTCGTGGGCTCGAACCCAGGCAGGTTTCTTTACTTTGTGTAAATAATTTACTCCCCACTGCTCTAAAAAGAGGTGAAGTAAAACATCGTGTGGAAACCGGCATGCCCTAGAATAAAAAAATCGAAGACATCACATGTCTTCGATTTTTTTAGCCACCAACCCGCACTGCGCCTGCGTGTTGGATTAAGGTCCATTCCCTCTCTCACAGAGAGAATGCCTATGTCCCAGCAGTGGGCACTTTAAAAAGGCTGATGATGATGATGACCATGGAACACTGGCTTTTCACCAGCTACATTTTGGCGCCCTATATCAGTCTTCATCATATATAATAGCAGAAAAACATCCACCACTAGACACAGGCCTCTCTTAAACATTGCCACATCGACTGATCGTGTGCTTCTCCTTTATATGAAGCACGATCTAAGAATCAGCCTGTTACCTAAAAATGTCCTTTGGAAAAACTTAATAACGCTTTTCTCGCCCCAGAGATTGATCAGGCTCAACCTAGGACTTGAGACCACTCGTCGGACGGACAAAATCACCTTTAATTTAAACAAAAGTACATCCCAGTGTTGTGAGAACATTCGCATTCAGTGTATCTTGGTGCGGAACTCCTAGCTCGAGGAGTACTTTGACAATTGAGGAGCGATCACTCAACTGTCGGTCCTTTGCTAGGCAACCGGAGACTAAGGCCTTTGTTGAGATGGACAGATGACGCTTCGATGGAAACTAATCAAGTAACTCTGAGAGACGGCCTAAATCTTGAGACAAAATTCTTAGAAATCAGGTTATTACAAGAAATCTTATTGTGTAGTATCTCCTTTTGATTGGAAAGGTCTTCTGCAGTAACCTTCTAAAGTGTCAAAAAGGACGAAAGCAAGTCTGCTGTTTTCTTCGTAATTCCTTAAATCAGTTTAGAAATGTAGTTTTAAAGTTTTATTGAGCTTGGAAAGGTCTCCTGCGAATATAACCTAAGGTATAGGAAAGATATATGATGTAGGCCAAAAGCATGTCAACTACAGTGTAACTTGTAAGAGACTTTTTTTATCTAAACATATAAAAGAAGAAAGTGACTGACTGATTCACTCACTGACCAAAAACCAAAAACGCACAGTCCAAACGGCTGAAGCTTTAGTCATGAAACTTGGCACGTAGGTTTCTTTGGTAGTGTAGGTGAGCACTAAGAAAGGATTTTTAGAAATTCCACCCCTAAGGGCGTGAAATAGGGGATGAAAGTTTGTATGAAAAGCCGTCAGTTTTAAAGTCAGGATCTTCATATGTTGGGTTTAGGCTGAAGATTTAAAAATAATTTTCACGTTTCTCAGCGATTTTGAAGTTTCCACCCCCATGAGGGTGAAAAGGGGGATGAAGTCATGAGAATAATTAAATCGTCTAGAGACTTGAAATTTTGCACATAGATATTTTAAACTGTCCAGGCATCCACTAAGAAAGGATTTTTGTGAATTCCACTCTTAAAGTGGTGAAATAGGGGATGAAAGTTTGTATGAAAGTCGGTCAGTTTTGAAGTAAGGCTCTTAAAATTTTGGGTTTGAGCTGAAGATTAAAATCTAACGCAAATTAAGGTTTTTTGGGCATTCCGTCCTTGGGGGTGGATCACGGGGGATGAAATATCGTGTTAAATAGTCTGGTGATATTGGCGCCGTCATCCAAAATGGTTAAAATGTTGTTTATAAAGAAATACTTAAATTTAATTACGTACTTATGATTACTTATTATTAGTCATGGCTTAACACAGAAATAGTGAAGGGATAGGGACGGCACGAGGATAGAGCGTATTAATGATAAAGTAGGTAAGTATACGTCTGTCCTTAGAATCACACACGCATTACATTTTCGTTGCCATCATTACTTTTCTCTACATACTGTTTAAATATGGTAAGGAGAAGCATGTAGTCTACGCGTGCGAAGCCGCGGGCAAAAGCTAGTAATGGATAAATGCTCATGCATCAGTATGCAGACAGCCGCGGCGGGTTTGCGGAGAGTGCGGCTTATTACGTAAACCCGGGCACGCGTTAGCACTCTCCGCAAACCCGCCGCGGCTGTCCGTCACCGGACCACACCTTTGGTGTGTACTCCACCGCCACACCAAACACAATGCACGCCCTGACCACCCCAGGGACCAAACCAGCACATTGGCGCCAGATGACCCCGTGTAGCCCCGTGTATCTCTTAGTGTGACGAGTAAGGTCAGTGGCTCCGCTACCTACCACTTTTCGGTTGCAGAGGATAGGGATCTCTGTCCGACGGTGGGGACACCGTCCAGGCCGCGGAAGGTAGGGATACCGGCACTCCTCTCCAACCCTGAGACGCGATATCGTATGTAACGCTCCAAACGACATCGCGGCCCGCCTCAGTTGCAATGTCTTCTTTGTTAAAAATTCCAATTATAGACGTTAACATAGAAAACACCAAAGAAATTAAAGTGGAAAAGTTGTGACACGAAGAAAGAATTATTCCTAGTATCAGAGGTATGTATTGCAATGCAGTAGTAGCAGGACCTCATTGTAATTGTCAGTAGTGGGGATTCACACATATTATCCAGGGCCCAGATTTTACTAAAGTTAGTTTACACTGAATATGGCTATCTACATGTAGCTCGATGGTTGTCTGAAGAATTTGTTGTTCAGCATTAGGTTTTTGAAAACTAAAGATACGCACCGTTGCTACCTAAATGTTCTTATTTGCATGGGCTTGCTTCTTTCTGATCAAACGATAAGCACACACAAAATTGATGAAGTTCTTCCTGGATTGGCCGCAAAATTTCCACCAACACACCTATTGTTCCAGATAAGCACTGTTCCAATTTAAAAGGTCATATTTCCGATTAAAACAACAACCACCTAGGACGTTTCACCTTTCTCCAGCACATCATAATCAAAGTGGAGACTGACCTTTTGTATTCATTGCTTCCGTTACCTCGCTTATCTATGAAGCTTAAGGCTCCAACACAGGCGCGACACAACAATGCGACAACGCGGTTTGCCTAGAAATTATCACATTGCGTCATCGTGTCTGCGTGCTCATTGTTTCTCTTGATTAAGTTCGGTTGTTTGAGTTTAGAAGTCTTTTTGAAGAGAGATTTAAAAAGCTTCTGTTACACTTTACTGGAGTAGATAGTTACTGAAGCTGTCTGCGAATTTAAGAATTACCTAGTGCTCCTTCACACAGAGGTCCGTTTTACAGGTTCACTTTATCGTATACGTTTTATTCGGCACGGACGTATGTAGTTGTACGAGCGAGTTCACACGCATGACTGTATCCCAGATATATAGTAAAAAATACAGATACATATCTGTCCCTTACGCAAACTCAAAATAACCTTACTCTAAGAGCTTGAGGTCACCCCCCAGATAAGATTAAATTCAGCCAAGAAAGCCCCTACAGCTGCGACATGGGGCGACAATGTGGCGTTGATACTTCCACATACATGGACAAAAATAACGATCGCATTGCCACCATTGCACCTGTCTGCGGGCACCCTTGTATGGCAGAGGTCACCGCAGGTCGGAACTGTCACCATTACTGAAGTGGGTCAAGTGACCCGTCTACCGCGGCCGCTTTGAACCCGTCATGCTCTGATTAGCACAATGTTTATCAATACTTTGTTTCTGTACAATGAATGGAGGATGGGAATTTGTTCTGTGTCGAATAGGGGTGTGATTGTTCCGGATGGACATAAAGTTTCTGTTTAATGTATTGTAGAGTTTTGTCATTGGATTTTAAATATCATTCCAATTCGGAACCACTAGCTGTCAGGTATAGCCCTCCTTTTTCTTTTGGCACATTTTTTGTACCACATAAATGGCACAATAAATCAAACTTAGGTTAGGTTAAGCAAAACTATAGACAAAATAGAGATTTAAAAGGGTTTGTCAAGTAATAATCATCACTAATCTCAAGTTTGGTTTTTATTCTGTAGGCTCGCGCTTGACCACTATCTCACCTGATGGTAAGCGATGATATGGTTGACGGTGAAACACGCTTGGATAGAAATAATCTATTCACTCTTGACTTAAATACCTACCTATAATTAGATTGTATCTGTCGGGAAACACAGACTCCGGCAGGGCATTCCACTCCTTAGCTGTACGCATAATTGGGATGGATAATGGGTGGGATGTCCACTATCCACCGATGGTGCATTGCCGCACGTCTGGTAGTCCGATGATGAAACGGGCAAGGTGAAATTAGATCGTGCAATTCCATCGCACACTCCCCGAAATTAAACAAATAAAAACCGACAAGCTGGCAACTCGGCGACGATGTTCAAGGCTCAGCTTTGACTTAACCAGTGCCTCATTGCCGATGAGCCTCTTGGCCCATTTTTGATCGACTCTAGAGCATTAAGCTGGTATTTGGCAGATCCGGGCAGAGATGAGAACAGTATCCTATGAATGATCGAACCTGCGCTTGATACAAATTGAAGAGCTGTTCCGGCGTGAAGTACTTTCTCACCTTTGCAAGGAATACCAATTTTTTGGCAGCCTGCTGAGAGAAAATTAGAAGAAATTGAGAGTCGATGTCAACGTAACGCCAAGAAACTCAAGATGGTCCGTTATTGGCACGTCACATCTCGGCAAGTGGGAGCCAGTTGAAATTAGCTCTTTTTAGCAGAATATAGACACGCCTAGCTTTTAGCAGCATTAAATTTCGGAGACTGCCTGCAAGGACAGGTTCAAACACTCCACCTTGGCCTAATGGAGAGACCGGGTCTGTAGTGGCAGCCCGTGCATTGGACAAGTATCTCTTAGCAACAGTGCTGTCGTCTGCATACCCAAAGTTTCCAGGTTTTTGCAGATGCTGAGAGTACCGACCCCTGAGGGACTCCGGCATTAATATCCAATTGGCCTAACGAGCAGCCATCGATAACTACTCGAATGGACCGATCTCTCAAGAAGTCTGCAATCTGATCAATCAATCGTGACACAGACCACGGGGCAGACCGAATGAATGAAGCTTACCAATAAGACTTTCGCGCCAGACCCTTTCAAAAGCCGTCGAGCTGTATGAAATTTAAAGGCAAACGAAAATAGCATAAGATACTTATCTACTCACGTATTCTAAAGTTGTAACAATCATTTAAGCGAGAGAAAATGAAAGATAAACTAAAATATATCAATCTCAGTCCCTACGAGTAATGTGTTTTGTTACGCACCCCACACTAAGCGATGGACGCCTCATTTGTTCGAAATGCTTCAGTAGTTTGAACGATTTGGGCTTACAATAGTTTGGCATGTACTGCATGAGGCAAATGCCTCTCCGACCGACTCTATTTAGATTAACTTGATAATACTGGTTTTCTGATGCATCCGCTTAGAGTTTAAGCCAACCCCACCATAGTAAAGAAATGGTAGATTGATTGTCACGCGAAGAAGAAGAAGTTATTCTAATAGATCGAAACACTGTGTAACTCTGGTTTTGATTCGAGTCGGCAGAGGCATTACAAATAGAGTTGGCTCAGAATTTGGTTATTTCCGGTCCCTCAATTCCTAGAATGTGTTCGCTACTCGTAGAATAGATTATCTACTGTTGGTGTAGATGTCGCAAGCGAGTGCTGTGCATGAGGTTCTGGGTTCGATTCCGGATCGGGCAAAGTGTTCTTAGGGTTTCCATCTGGAATTCCTCAGTAACAATCCGGGGTCTGGATTTGTGCCCGGTTGATGGCAAAAGGCTCACCCTCTATTACATAAACATATCTGGAAACATGTGGGTGTACTTCAGATGCACCTCTACCCAACCCTTCGGGGAATACAAGCTTGAAGTTATTAAAGTATACTTAAATAATAAAAATGATAATTAATGTTTCTCAATGCAATGGGTGGTAAAGTAAAACAATTATTCAATGTCACAATTTCACATTTACACTATCATACAATAGTTTATTGCCTTTAAAGTAATTGTTTCAAAGCCAATAAAAATAATTAACTTGCATGCATGTGTTAATACGATCAGGTGATCAAATACGTAAATAATTATATTGTAGTAAATTTATATTTTAATTTAACAGTACCTACCTATTCATGTGATCGTATTTTTTTTTTTAATTTGTATGTCAATTGGCAAAACATAGCGCACTACCTAATTTTTAAGATCTTGCATGTAATTATTACCTATGTTTTACAAATAAATGATTTTGATTTGATTTGATTTGAAAAACGAAGATGGTGACAGGATAAATGGCGGGAGAATGAATTAGATAGAACGGGCGTGAAATGTGTAAGTGTGTGTGTGTGTGTGTGTTGAAGAACGAATGAGTGATTGATAATGAGGCTAAGAAATAAAACCGACGTATTCTACAGTTTGTTTCAATCATATTTATTGTTATATTATTGGGAGCTACCTTTCATTCTAGAATTCGTTAGGTTTTCATTGCTTTTTGACGTAATAAAGATCATCTGTACATATAATAAAACAATAGGAAACGTAGTGTCTGTACATTGAACAAATTTACCAAAAAATTAGCGGGGGCTATAAAAAGGAGCCATAGAATATTAAAAAAAAATCTTTTTTTTTGTCTGTCTGTCTGTTCACGCTAATCACCGAAACTACTGAACAGATTTTGTGCAAACTTCAAATAATCCTTAGAGATCAGTTCAACCTTTAGGGTATAAATTATCATGCTATTTGCTATGGGGGATATGCAATGTTTCATTATGTCTATTTTCTACCGCGCTAAGCTGTACTTAGCGCGGGATAGCAAAAAGAGGAATAAAATATTGCAAAATGTTCTATATGAGTCTCTTTACGATATTCCGTATTATCACGCTTATTACTATGGGGATAAACAATGTTAAATTATGTCTGTTTTCTACTACATGCTTAGCGCAAGATTGTTTTAGCCCATTGTCAACAAAGTACATAGTCTGGTTGATTATGTACAAGCCAGCCAAGTCTTTTGTCGTGGGTTAGATTTCGTATTTGTTTTGGATATGTTAACAATTTTGCTGTTATTTTTTTGGACCTGTAGATATCAGTTGATAGAAGCCGACATCGGCTCTAGAGGGCACTAGAGCCTATATGGGCCAGCATCCTACACTTTTTTATTATTTAAAATTCATTGACACTGTTACATTAATACATTCTGCCAAACTGTAAAACAATTTTTCAGCAGTTATTCTCATGTCACAATACATTACAACTTATGTTTGAGCAACAACTAAAACAAATATAAGCAAACGAAATTAAATAAATTAATACAAAATAACATCGGGATCAGACAATCCCATATTCCACACCCATAAGTAATTTTCATTGTCCATAATGTGAGGCCTGTTACAAAACACGATTATGGACAGAGTGACAAATAATGTTTTTTTTAGAATTTCCTGAAGTTAGTATTATGATACACGACACAAACTTTGAGGGTTATTCATTCATCAGCATCGGCATTACATACTTTCTCGTGCGTTTACCATAGTAATTAGTGACCTTGGGGACAGCGTCTTGATTCCGTACTAACATGGTGTGGGCTGAGAGCGTGAGCATTTCTGCACCTGTCAGGTGCGAAGCTTCCGCAAGACGCTGCAGTCTATATTCTGCCTAGAGATTTGCTGGTCTGTTTATACCCGTGATCCAGCATCGAAGCGATGCTACTGACAGCGGATTGTTTAGTCTGACGTGGAGCTCCAACGAATGGCTGACATATCAACTTTTATTTACATTTATTTTTGTGTTATAATTAACCTATATTTCATAAAAGATAGCTTGAGCTGTTTGACATATGTCAAACTGACGTATACGTTATTGTTAGCCTGTCAAGCGCTATTGTTACTGTATTGATACTGACAGCTGTCGCAGAGATCAAGCTAGTATAGTTAATGTTTCGTTTATTAGTTGGTATAGTTTTGTCTGTAAAATTTCCACGGTTTAAAACTTAGCTAAATACGTTATGGATCCGTTTCTACCTGAATGCTTAAGCCAGAATTTAACCTGTGTTGAGAATAATACTTACGAACTCAGCTAAAAATTCCATTCCTAAGTTTTTTCCTTTACTGTTCAGTAAGGGAAACCAGTTTAGGGTTCCGTACCCAAAGGATAAAAACGGGACCCTATTACTAAGACTCCGCGATCCATCTGTCTGTCTGTCCGTCTGTCGCCAGGCTGTATCTCATGAACCGTGATAGCTAGTCAGTTGACATTTCACAAATGATGTATTTCTGTTGCTGCTATAACAACAAATGCTAAAAACAGAATTAAATAAATGTTTAAGTGGGGAATACAACAAATGTATTTTTTTCCGTTTGTGCGATAATGGTACGGAACCCTTCGTGTGCGAGTCCGATTCGCACTTGGCCGGTTTTTTTACCTTTTGTGCTCTTGAATATCGGTGTATTTTTATTTATATTTCTATGATTTTTACCTTAGAACAAAATTTTACGTAGATATTCACGTGGTGTTGTGTTTTGTTCTTTTTTAACCGACTTAAAAAAGTAGGAGGTTCTCAATTCAACTGTTTTTTTTAAATGTATGTTACCTCAAAACTTTGTACTATGTGTACCAGTTTTGATGATTCTATTTTTTATTTGATAGCTTGTGGCTGACTTCTCATGTGGTCCCATTAAAATTTACTTAAGATATGATGAAGAACTTCGGAGATTTACGACAGAAATCTAATAAATAACGGCAAATCTCTCGGGATAGCTGCAATCGCATTTCTGTTTATTGTTTACACCATGTCATAACATCACGCCGATACGCTTTATATGGATACGCAGATGTGTGTTCACCCTGCGGCCCCAGGCAAGTGACATTCTATCATCGAAAGCGTGGCGATAGCGATTGTCAAAAAGGCAAAATTGTATCGGATTGACAAGCGATATCGAAAAATCACGGGATCAATCCCTTATGCCGCCTCCACACGCTTGGCGAACAATGGAAAACAGCAAACACAAAACAACGAACACGAACGTGTAGATGGGTGTTTGTTTTCAGCGGAGGTTTGCTTGTCGCACCCCAAAGTGACCCCGCGGTAACGGTAAACGGTTAAATCCTAACGGTCCTACATAATTACAAAAAAAATCGCTAACACACAATCAAACAACGCATACAGGTTTAAGTTCTATGTAGAATCTAATATACATTAGTCGATTCGCGGCAATGTTCGCTCAGTTGATAACATGACTTCAAAACGAGTCTACACGTTTAATATCCTGCTCATAACCTTGGTAGTTATCGCGGTAGGAGGCGCCTTACGCACCCCACTGCTTAACATCAGAAGAGAGACGAAAACCTCCTTGGGATACTCCACGGACTCCCTCTTGAATTTTACGGAACGAACCAAAAAATATGGATATATTTCTGAAGAACATCATGTGATCACGGACGATGGATATACACTTATCATGTTCAGGATAGTGAAAGCCAGGAACTGTCATAAGAAGAAGAGATCACCACCAGTGTTGTTAATGCATGGATTGCTGCAAAGCTCGGATTCCTGGATAGATTCTGGACCTAACGCTGGACTTGCTTACCTCATTTCTGATGCCTGCTACGACCTTTGGTTAGGTAATGTCAGAGGGAATTATTACTCCAGAGGACACGTTCATCTAAACCCTGACAAGGATGCAGCATACTGGAACTTCTACATTGAAGAAATCGGGATCTATGATGTGCCAGCAATGATCAACTATGTCCTGGATTACACCGGATTTGAGAAGCTGAACTACGTTGGTTTTTCCCAAGGAGCCGGGACGTTTTTAGTTATGTGTTCTGAAAAACCTGGGTACTGTGACAAAGCCCAACTAGTGATTAGTCTAGCACCAGCAACCAGACACTTCAACACGAAATCCAGAATTGTTAGAACAGTAACACAGACGTTTGAAAAAATGGAAGGTTCGTTGTCAATATACGGCTTTCAAGAAGTGCTTTCTAAAGGTGGCTTCACTCAGGAGTTCTATGCGTTCCTGTGTCAGCTGTCAGACTTTACGGAGAAGCTGTGTGAGAAGAATCTAGATGAGTTCGACCATGTGGACGCGTCCCACTTAGGGTCAATCACGAACGAGACTACGAGAGTGTTATTTGGGCACTTCCCAGCTGGAACCTCCCTTCACAACATGGCTCGATACGGCCAGAGTATGAGGAGTAGGCGATTCGAGAAGTTTAACTACGGCAAAGAGCAAAATCTAGTGAAATACGGAAGCGAACAGCCTCCGAAATACAACCTCAGTGCGACAACAGTGCCTATTGTATGCATTTACGGTAAAAATGATGGAATAGTGGACGTAAAAGATGTGGAGTGGTTAATGTCCAAGCTCCCTAATGTGTTAGAGTCAGTGAAGGTGGAAGATCCTCTGTGGAACCACGTGGACGTAACCTATAGTCAGTACACCGGTGATATTATTTTCCCTAAGATTAATGAGTATTTATTAAAATATACGAGTGCCTAGATGTCATAAGTGTTTGATTGGTTCCCGAGTAATTAAAAGTCGATATTATAAAGGTGCAATTGTTTGTAAGTAGGTTTGTTCTTCTTCGACTTTCGTGTCGACTAACTCATATATGGTCTCAACTATAAAAAATGTGTTCGACCAGCACTATGTTACTTGCACAAATCAGTCATTCACCGCGTTCACACCGTGAATGGCGCAGGCGGCGAAATCAGACAAGGAATACGGGGATATCCTGTGAGGACCCCGCACTGGCACTGGGTTTGAGATGGTTCTATGATATTCCATTTGGCCAGGTTTTCTACAGCGGTCTTAAACCGAAAGCGGGCCCATGTTGGCCATTTCAAGATACCATAGTTCCCAACACACTTTTTTACCTATGAATATATGTGTATATGCTTGTAAAACGTAGCCTCTGGCAGTACCCGACCGATTACGAGCAATTCTTTCATTGATTGAAAGCTGCAGAATAGCTGAGTATCATAGTCCTAGTTATTTGTATTCTATTATTCATATTTGCATGTCATGCATCTAAGGCAAACATGACGCGCTATTATTTAAAATAAAAATAAATTACTTTACATATTGACCTTTTTTTTATGTGTACTGTACTCATGTTAGAGCAAATAAATAATTACTAGCTTCTAAGTAAGTAAACTACTTACTAAGTAAACTTGTAAAGTTTACTTTTTAACTCGGAACAAAAAAAAACAAATATTCCGACACAAAAAGTCTTTTCAACTATGTAACTTAGACACGCTTTTCAACCTCAAACTATATCACAAACGGGTAATCCGTTTAGGAGCTATGATGCCACAGACAGTTAAACAAATACACAAATAGTTTTAGGTTCGGAAATAAATGTATGTATTAAATATTTCTAAGAACTAAACTACCGTTTCCAAAACATGTTAACGTAAAAACCGGCCAAGTGCATGTCGGACTTCGATACTATGGTATTTGTTAGTAAAATATACGTAATATTAAACATGACCACCAAATTTCAAGTTCATAGGTCAATGGGAAGTTAAAAAACTTCTGCGGTTCAAAATTGTGTGACCGGCGACTAGAGGTCACAAAACCGGTTTCAACTAAACAAATAAAATGGCTTAAACGGTTATGTCGTCATTTTAGAAACCGGGTTTAAATATTGCTCAAACCGAGATTTCGATATTTTCCTTTCATTTTTAAAATGTAGACATAGTTTCACATTTACAATTATACTACCATTGGTGCCTGGTTTTACCAAATTTACTAATATCAAGGCAAAGAGATGGCACTTGTGTCACCTGGTGGAATTCCATGGCAGACATGCTAGACCGATTAGTTAAATTGAAAGGGTGTATTTTAAAGTGTATTATGGACATAAACTTGGAAGTAACATTTCAGGATACACACTTTGTGATACCTACGGATGTAAGTAAAAAGTTGATGTTTGCAAACAGCTAAGATGACAGTCGAAGCTCTTTGTCGCCGAGACGCAAATCTCATTACAGCAGATATAGCCATGAGTTCCATGCTCACAAAATTAATAGACCACCAGGGGCGTTTTAGTCGCAAATTAACTGAACAACTTACATCGCATTAAACAGAGATGCACTAATTTCACCACTGTTTAGAAATATTTCCAGAACTCATCAAATTATTTTAGTATGAAAGATGAGAGTGCTACTTTTCCGAGTCTTGATGGACAACAAATAGCTGGTGATCGGGCAATACAAGGCTCCTCCAACAATACCGCCCAGCAGTCAAAGCAGCTCAAGTGGCAAATGACTTCGTATTAGCTTCTACAAGTTCCACTACACTTGCTGGAATGAAGGAAGAATTGCAAGCAGCTATTGAAAAGTCTATGTCTCAGTCTCGGCCTAACAGGACGTCCACCGCCTTAGATACGGAATTTGAGAATGATTTAACTGCGGTCATCAGAGTAGAGATGGCCCTTTATGAAAATGGTGGTTTAGGTCCGGTAAAAACCTTTTGCAGGTGTACAATAACTTGTTGAAAGTTCCTCCTGGGAATGTCGAGTCTGAAAAAATCTTCTTATCAGCCGGCTACCTATGTAACCACTTAAGAACCTCGCTGAATGATGACACTCTAGTCAGACTTTCAATTATACGGTCAAATTACCAATGCATCAAAAATAAAATCAGTGTTAATTTAACTTTTCTTCTCAGACTCAGATGTTTTAATTGTTGTTGTTTCTTTAGTTTATTTACTCAAAATAAAAAACGAGTCTATGGTTTTATTATTAAATGATAAATTATTATTAGTTATTAGCTCATAAAAATGCGTTTTCTGATTTAGCACTAAAGCTGATTATAAAGACTGGTTAATACAGACTGTTGAATCATAAAAAGTGGTTTTATAAAAAAAGTTAAGTTTATTTAGTTAATAAACTGATGTCCTGGAAAACCGGTTTAGTGTTGAAATAGGAATCGTTAAACCGGTATTCTAAAATACCTGTTGTTTTGCGATCCCCTACAGAAGACGAACAGACGGACACACAGATGGACTCGTGATTGACAGCAATAGCTCCGTTTGGACCGTTCGGGAACGGAATCCTAAAAAAACTAAAATGCTTCATATTTTGCAAGCTCTGTGTGATCGCGCATCTCTGTCTTTTGTAAGGAGTCTGACAGTGACCATGCTTTAGGTCATGAGTCATGACACGGCCCTAAATGTTCATATCTATTGACATAATTAAAATATGTAGGTATATGCGGCTGCCCCATTTCAAAACCTAGTAAGTCCTTACTAGGTAAACTAAAACGATTTTTTATAGGAGAGCGCATAAACGTAAAATAAGAGACCCTCACCTAGTTGCAATTCCTCCAATTCGCACTAAGCGCTTCCAAACAACCTTCAATGCGCACAGCAAAAGAGTGGAACTCACTGCCTGCGTCTGTGTTTCCGAACGCATACAACCCGTATCTCTTCAAATTTAGAGTGAATAGGCTTCTACTGGGTAAGCTCAATCCATCGTAGACTTTGTCTCTGTAACCTCTGACCTTTAAGAGTCAAGAGCAAACCCATCATAAAAAAAAAAAACTTAATTAAAAAAATCAAAAAACCCGACTGCTTCAAAAGCGAACTAAAAAGTCGTAAACAAGGAAAAAATCATGCTGTGCAGTCGGAGGATACATATTCGCCGGCTGGCTGACCAAAATCTGGTGTATCCTCCGCCTGCACAGCATGATTTTTTCCTTGTTTACGACTTTTTAGTTCGCTGTTGAAGCAGTCGGGTTTTTTGATTTTTTTAATTAAGTTTTTTTATTTATAACTTTTTAGTTAGTTTTTTCGAATTAGATACATTTAAACATAAAAGTGTCATATATTTTTGAAATCACCTCTTAAAACCCTTTATTTTGATACCCCACACGATGGGTTTGGAAGAAAAAAAAAATTGGGCCCCCACAATATGGCACCCAAAATCCGCCATTTTTCTATTATCCAATTTTAATGTAGCCTATGACACTCGCAGGGTTAAGACGCATCGATTGACGTACGAATCATCAAAATCGGCCAACGCGTTTGGTCTCTGGAACGCCACATAGGAACAAACATACATACATACATACTTACATACATACATACTTACTTACATACATACATAGACTGATAAACACATTACCCTCCTTCGGCAGTCGGGTAATAAAAAAGAGAGATTTAAAAAGTATTTATGTTAGGTAAAAAAAAATACTCAAGTCCACAGACTTACTAGGTCTTGAAATGGTTAAAGTGATTAAGGGCCGATTTCACCAATGGAACTAATCGCCATTAATTCAACTATACTCTCTGCAAATACAGCGTTCGACTGTAGTTTCTCTGCAGTCTCAACCAATCAGAACGCTGTATTTGCATAAACTGAGTTTAGTTGACTGGCGATTAGCAGTGGCGGACAAACAGGGGTGTGGAAGGGGCGGCCCGCCCCGGGCCTCCAGTCTTGGAGGGGCACCAAATGCCTCCACGTTCCCCTGATCATGGGGTCTCAACTCGAACAAATTATAATTAGTCGTGAAGAAAATGCAATAGATGGCAGCATGGATGATAATTATGATATTAACAATCATTAAGAGCGTTAAACGGCTGATTATGGCTGAAGGAAGATTTGTCAAAATCGTAACTTCCTTGTTGTTGTTGATACAAATCCACATTAAACAAGGAATTCACGTGATTTGTGAGTGTAAATAGACAACTATTTACATTCATAAATCACATATTTTCAACGAAAAAGATAAATGAAGCCTTTTACTTCATTTCGAACCCACAAATTTATAAAGCAGCTTAAAAGTTCAGCTTTGACCTGAGATGTAGTAGGTATGTAGTAGGTAGATGCCCTTTTACTCAAATTTTCCTATCGTCATTGAAATATTTAAAACTTTTCACCATTTGAAGTTCATACAATCCTATTGAATGCAATGAGTTGTGTTGATTGAATGACTATTTTCATGCCTATTGACAATAGGATTCTTACGAAAAGAATTAGTTGTATTGCCGATTCTAATGATTATAATTTGTAAAGCCAAATATGGCTTTACAAAACACTACAGCCAGTATTTTATTTTCCTCACCCACATCCATTCTATATTGTAGGTATTTATGTTTATTTAGCCTAAATAATTTAAGTCGTATTTAAATTTTACTTGTCACATTTGAACGAAATAAACATAAACACTTATTTATACATACAAATGTGAAATGAACAAAAAGCTTGTAAAACTAAATTTTATTAAAGCCTTATTCAGCTTTGCCGCTCCGGGCCTCTCACGGGCTTAGTCCGTTAATGCTAATCGCGATTAGTTACATTGGTGAAATCGGCCCTTACTAGGTTTTAAACTGGCCACGAGGGAGTGAGTCACTTATTAGGTATCAATGCTTAAATTTATCTGGTTTTAAGTGAGTTTTCAACGCTGGCGTTTTTGTATTTGTTAGGGACTTGCTAAGTTAGCAAGATTATAAAATAAAACGATTTTTGTAAAATGTCTCCCTTACTAGGTTTTGAAATGGGACAGCCGTATGGGCTGAAATAAATTATCGGTTTTTAAAAGCCTGTTATAATTAGGTAAAATTATTAAAGTTCATAAACAATGCAAGCACCGAACATTGCTGTAACAAAAAGGTAAACTGGATTTAGGACCAAAATTAACTTTGCAGGTCGGTTGCAGGCTGCAAAATATTTGATGTACCTACGTACAAATTTACGATAGCCGGAGTTTTTCCTTCATTTGTGCTATAAGACATTGTTTCTTGCCAATTTTTATGATTCTAGGATAATGGGCAGTACGCCATTATGTTTTGAATCCCTTGCAATTCGCCGTATATGTGACATGTATCTTTTGATTGCGTTGATTTAAATTAGATTTAGCATATGATATTAATTTCAACTTGATACGTTCAGGCGCTCCAGGGAAAAAGATTTTGTCACAAGGACAGACCGACAGACAACGAAGTGATCCTTTATGAGTTCTTTTTTTCCTTATGAGGAATGGAACCCTAAAAATAATGAAATTCATTAATTCAACTTCATTACAGTTTTACTATAATTTGGTTGAAGACCATTTAGATGTATCTAATTAAAAATACCTGTTTCTTTAGGAATCATGACAAAATCACAAGCAATAACGTGGTTATCAAAGTCATTTCTATTCTTCAACAAAAAGCCGACTGCTATAATATAATATTACATTCTGTGAAGTAATCTAGAATATTAGACTAGAATTCTAGAGTTTTATGACATATTTATTCAAGGAAATAATAAAATATATTAAAATAGACAAATTAAATATTATGGTCATGTGTTGTATATATATTGTAGGTGTTGACCGTGACTTGTTCTTTCCTGTTCTCTGTATTTTCCTATCCATCGATATCCGTCGATATATGTATACCTACATTATCATGTTCTTCCGCGTTGGATGTAGTTGACTTATGGAAATAGCTGACTTGTAGTTCTTTGTCACAGTTTGTAGGTGTTCCTGTGACTGAAGACGGTACCCTGACCAAAAAATCGGCATGAGATATAAGCGTTCCTATTGGTCTAGCGGCACTGGTGGCGCATGAATTACAGTAGTGAATACGCCCAGATTTAAGAATAACATCTTTATAAAATCAAATTTTGGTCTTTTGAAAAAAATAATTCTACAAAAATGTTCGTTATTAAATTGTCTATCCATTAGTGTTAGTACAAAAAATAATCAATGAACACTTTACGAGGAGATGCATAATATAAATAATTATTTCTCATTTTTATGTTTTTTTGGAAGTAGATTAGTGAAATATATAGGTACAACATTTAAAAAAAACTGAATCTACCATTTTAGAATCAATATTATGTAGAAATTTAATGTATTTTTATTATTTGATATTTCTTTTTAAATAACGAGTAGAGATAGCTCCTAAAAACAGCACAAAAAACGGCTTGCGCGGCGTTTTGCACGGGGTACCGCCTGAAGTACACAAGTAGACAAGTACCCTGTTCCTGTGACTGAAGACTTATCTAAATTGTTTTGTTTTGGTAACTTATCAATGAGTGCTTCCGACGTATTACCATTTCGGTTCATTGACTTTATGGCTCTCTAGAATAGGTTCTGGGTAATCCTGTTTTCATAGTTATTGTCCTGAGTCGACGTCCTGAGTACGACGATATTGTGATGAATAAGAACCTCCCAGAGTTATTATTGTTGGGTAAACTTTGATATGATATATCCATGTCAAAGGAGATGTTCCAGAAATGTATGGAGCCTGGGCCAGCTCTATGTACACTTTATGTAAAAAATGCTGTATATTATAGTAACTGTTTTTTATTGTTAATTTTATTTAATTTCACTTCGTTTCAATGTAAACTCAAATTAACTTTGTCAAGTAGAGCAACACAATTTGCAAATTAAACATGGTGGGTCAGATCAGCAGTAGGCGAAAAAAGTCATTTTGACAGTGACAGTATGCGAAGAATGACATTTTGACAATGACAGTATGCGCAGAATGTCATTTTGACAATGACAGTTGTTTGACGTGTCATCGTAATATCTGCGTCAATAAAAACAACACTAATTCAATTGCAATAGAGAAGCAATCAATTAATGTACGTAGTAGTAAAACAATCACTAAAAACTCCGAAATATATCCAATTCAAAGTCAAAGCAAAGAATGACTCAAAGAAGTCACTTCTTAAAACTGTCAAAGTCGTCAGACGTCATGTCAAACACAACTGTCATGGCTGCCCTAAATAGGGTTATCTAATTAAAAAACTATAAATGATCATTTTTGTTACTCCTGTACCCTTCTTCAAATTAATTTGTTAGTATTTTTATGGAATTCTCCTATTTTTTTCCTATTCATCTATGTAGTGTACATAGAGATGGCCCAAAATCGAACATCTCCTTTAAACTCGCTTACGTTCAAATTATGTTTAATTTGTGTTCTTGGGTGACGTATATTATCATGTTTCAACATTAGAATATTTACAAAAAGTCCAACCTGTATCCAGTTCCGAGCCAGCGACCAACAGCACCTCAGTCCGAACGGGTCCCAATGCGCCACCTGTGTTGTTATCATTCATGACCAAAAAGTACGGTAGCTTCCACATGGGTCTGGGGGGCCGAGTCACCCACGTCCGTAGGAGAGTACCCTTAGATTCCCTACACGTGGTCCCCGGGCGGTGCAAATCAGGTGACACAACTGGTGGTAGGCTTCGGCCGAAGGCTTGTGACCACCCACTGAGCAAAGACGTACCGCCAAGCGGCCTGGCCGTGTTCCGGATACGATGCTCAGTGTAGCCATCTAGAGGAGTTGGGTCGAGATAGCTGTTCCACTGCAAGCAGACCAGTCTGGCGCGCGCTGTTATGGGCGTATCGGGAGACTAGTCGCGGAGGGTAGCGGGATCCGAGGCACGGTGCACCGCTGGCCGACCGCAGGTAGTTGGGGGCCCAAGTAGTGTGCCAGCCACACATGAAAGGCTGCCCCGCCAACTGTCGAAAAATCCCGGAATGCACTATCGTGCTGGTTGGCGACCAGAAGGGAGGGCCCGATAGACATTCCGGGGGGGCTCGGGCGTCCCCGCAGTCTCCGGGCTAGTGCCCCAATGATGGCGTCCTTTCAGTGCGTGTCTGTAGGTTAGCAGCGTGGAACCTCGTCTCACTTCCTACTCCTCTCTTCCATTCACTCTTCTTTAAATGAAAATGCCAAGGAAAAAACATACAGGATATAAACAGCGGCTGCACCCCTTCCCACACAAAGTGCACCTCACCAACATTAGAGGTCTGCACTCGAATCTCTCTGCAGTCCACTACCACCTAGAGACTGAAAAACCAGCGCTGTTTTTCCTTACGGAGACGCAGATAGCGAGTCCGTCAGACGCGTCGTACCTATCTTACCCAGGGTTTACCCTGGAGCACAATTATAAACCGCGCGCGGGAGTGTGTATGTACGCCCGTGACGACACTTGCTATCGGCGTCTCCGTAACCTTGAGGACCCAAGATTTTCGACGCTGTGGGCTCTAGTGGACACAGGTCTGGATAAAATTATCTACGCCTGTGTCTACCGCTCGCACAGTGGAGATCAGGAGACAACCAGGCTCACAGAGTACCTCAGTGAGGCGGCTGATGCGGCACAGCAGCGGTACCCTTCCGCCCAATTAGTGTTACTGGGGGACTTTAATGCCCACCACCAGGAGTGGCTCTTCCCATACCAGTGCACTGACCATGCTGGACGGGAGATGCGTAAGCTTGCACTTGCGCTTAACCTTACCCAGCTGGTCCAGGGGGCAACGAGGGTGCCGGATGTTGATTCGCACACGGCCAATTGCTTGGACCTTCTGCTGACAACAGAGCCAGACCGATACTCTGTGTCGATAACTTCACCTTTGGGTAGTTCCGACCATTGTCTGGTGAAGTCTGTGTCCGTCTACTCCCCGCCCGATCCCAGCCCAAGAGGCACGCGGCGGGTTTGGCGGTACAGGTCAGCAGATTGGGATGGCATGCGATCTTTCTTCGCATGTTATCCTTGGCAGCCTACTTGCTTTTCTTCGGATGATCCTACGGCGTGCGCGGACAACGTGACGGATGTGTTGCGTCAGGGAATGGAGTACTACATTCCGTTTTCTGACGTAACAATGACCAATGTTGACCGGCCATGGTTTGGCGCTGAATGTCATCGCGCCGACGCGCTTAAACATGAGGCGTACCTGGCATGGGTTGACGCTCGTTCGCGCAAAGCGAGTGACGTGGGTCAAAGGAAGCAAGCCTATAACAGGGCTGCCAAGTCCTGCAAGAAGGTGTTGAGAAGGGCTCGGTTCGACCACATTGGCCGAATAGGGGCCAAACTTGCTTCTTACCCAGCAGGTAGTAAAGCGTTTTGGTCCCTGGCTAAGTCGGTCGAGTCCAACTTCAGCCGTCCCTCACTACCACCACTGCTGAAACCCGACGGGTCGCTGGCCCACTCTGCTGAGGAGAAGGCAAATTTATTTGCCTCTCTTTTTGCGGAATCTTCACGTCTGAACCCTGGTGACGCGCGGCCCCCTTCTTATCCTGATGGATGCGAGACGAGTATGTCGGACATTCGTATCCATCAAAAGGACGTCCGTAAGGTACTGCGCAACCTCGACGTGAACAAGGCTAGTGGCCCGGACGGAATACCAGCAATAGTTCTCAGAACCTGTGCGCCTGAACTGTCTCCGATCTTGACACACCTATTCCGCCTTTCGTATGAGACTGGAAAAGTGCCGAATGCTTGGAAGCTAGCTAACGTTCAGCCCGTGCCCAAGAAGGGTAGTCGAGCTGACCCGGCCAACTACAGACCCATCTCTGTAACGTCCATACTCTGTAAGAGTATGGAGCGTGTACTTAACACGAAGCTCCTGGCATACCTAGAATCTAACGATATCCTTAGTGACCGCCAATACGGCTTCCGCCGAAATCGGTCTACTGGGGATCTTCTAGCGTATGCCATTCACATCTGGAGTGAGGCCATCGAGAGGCACGGGGAAGCGCTTGCCGTCTCCCTCGACATCTCGAAGGCTTTTGATAGGGTCTGGCATGAAAGCCTTATTGGTAAGCTTCCTTCATTCGGTTTGCCCGGTGGTCTGTGTGATTGGATTGCAGACTTCCTGAGAGATCGGTCCATTCGAGTGGTTATCGATGGCTGCTCGTCGGACCAATTGGATATCAATGCCGGGGTCCCTCAGGGGTCGGTACTCTCAGCAACTTTATTCTTGCTGCATATTAACGATCTGCTTAAACCCGGCACCTTTGGGTATGCAGACGACAGCACTGTTGCTGAGAGATACTTGTCCAACGCTCGTGCTACCGGGCCTCAGATCCGGTCTCTCCGGGAGGCCATGGTGGAGCGCTTGAACCTGTCCTTGCAGGCAGTCTCCGAATGGGGCGATGCCAATCTGGTCAGGTTTAATGCTGCTAAAACCCAGGCGTGTCTTTTTTCCGCTAAAAAGAGCCAATTTTACCCAGATCCAACTTTCCGAGATGCGACCGTGCCAATAACTGACCATCTTGAGCTTCTTGGCGTTACGTTGACATCTACTCTCAATTTTGGCCCTTACATTGAGGCAAAGGCTCAGCTGGCTGCCAAAAAGCTGGGGATCCTTGCAAAGGTGAGACGGTACTTCACGCCGGAACAGCTCCTCAACTTGTATCAAGCGCAAGTTCGATCATGCATGGAGTACTGTTCTCATCTCTGGGACGGATCAGCCAAATACCAGCTTGACGCACTAGAGTCGATCGAAAAGCGAGCCAAGAGGCTCATCGGCGATGAGGCGCTGGTCAAGTCAAAGCTCCAGAGCCTTGAACATCGTCGCCGAGTTGCCAGCCTGTCGGTTTTTTATCGGTTACATTTCGGGGAGTGTGCGATGGAATTGCACGATATAATTCCACCTAGCCCGTTCCATCATCGGACTACCAGACGTACGGCGATGCGCCATCGATACATGGTAGACATCCCACCCATACGCACAAAACGTTTTGGGAACACTTTTATTATGCGTACAGCTAAGGAGTGGAATTCCCTGCCGGAGTCTGTGTTTCCCGATAGCTACAATCTAGGGGTCTTTAAGTCAAGAGTGAATAGGTTATTTCTAGGCAAGCGTGTTCCACCGTCGACCACATCATCGCTTACCATCAGGTGAGATTGTGGTCAAGCGCGAGCCTATAGATTATAAAAAAAAAAAAAAAAAAAAATGGGTCGCGGATAAATTTAAAAAAGAATTACCGTGGTCAGCAAAAGCCTGGCACGCCCTCCCTCCTCACCCAGGACGGGAGAAGTCATTGGATGATTTCAGACCACAAAAAAAGCGCCCTCATGCCTGGCAGACATCTGTTTATCTACTTAATTGACTGTCGGTTTCGGTGTTCTTAGACTAGAAAACTAGATGTCGCGAAAAAACCCACAATTTCCTTAGTACCACTTGTGATTGTTTGGTCCCAGCACGTATTTATTTATGTACTTATATTTTTTGCTAATTTTAATAAATATTTTTAATGAATTGTTGGTTATTTAAATTCACTCAATCATTCATTTTATTTTGGGTTTTTATCTGTTTGTAATTTATTTTATGAGTGTGCCTATATGGACAATGTTTGTCTGTAATAATTGAATAATTAATTCTTTAGATAAAAATATTTTTTTGTAGTAAAAAGTAGATAAGAAGTAGGTACAGGCTATAACGCAGCACGATAAAGCAACAGAGAAGCTCCCATATGGACAAAAAGTCGCGGTCACAATGTGTCAACGCACATACATAGCAGGGGTCGGAACTGTCACCATCACTGAAGCGGGTCAACTGAATCGTCTGCCGCTTTGAACCCGTCATGGTCTGATTAGCAAATGTTCATCAATATTTAGTCTCTGACCAAGGGATGGAGGATGGGATTTTGTTTTGAGTTAAATAAATAAATAGGAGAGTGATTGTTCCGGGAGGACATAAGTTTTTGTTTAATCTGGGACGTTTTGTCATTTGATTTTGTATTATCATGATTTCAGCCCAGACTCAGGTCTAGGTCTGGTACAGGTCTCCTTTTTCTGCTGCCTTACTTGATTGTGCCATACATTATACAATTTATTGCATTAATCACTCAGTGTTCTTCCTCTTGTCTTCTACTTGATCTATGCTGTGCCCGACAGGGTCCATAATTGTGACTAATATAGTTGTTTCCCTACCAACTGTATAAATTATGGTACGCAATAAAGAATTGAGAATTAAAAATCGCTCAGTATCTGGCATTCCTTTTGAACGGTGTTCGGAATAAAACATTTCGTTTTTCCTTTTTGTTATTTTGGTGCAACACTGTGTCAGCGTTATAAAAACAAATAAAATAACAAAACACCAAGAAATACAAAAAGTTCATTGAGGCTACTCGGGAAACGGAATGAACGCAAGCAAAGACTCTGACACATGTCACACATGATGCAAATGCCGTAGTTTTTTTTTACGATCCGTTTCTACAAATTTGCTCAAAATATTACACCGCAGACAATATACCGGCAGGCTTATTACGTATGAAACAGCAATTAACAATATTTGCGCAGAGATTGTACAATCATCGCGCGAATATCGCTTTACGTCAAAAAATTGGAAGGCATATTTTTGCGAAATAATTGCTCTTCTATCGCGAATCCGCATAATATACGAGCTATAGCCACACCATAATAATTTTACGACAGCACTGCTAACAATAAAAATCTATTAACTGAAATGTGCATTTATCGCAAGGTGATCGCGTTAATTTCGTATTACGTATGGTTTTTGACAGCAGAGCGACAGCGATCGGCGAGCAAATGTGGCTGTCAAATTGCGATTACTTTTTCCCTTGTTGTTGGTCGATTGCCAATCGCTCGCTGATGGCTGAGTAGGTACAGAAGTTTTTGAGTTTTTGGCGGCTTTTTTCGTATGTTATTTTGTGGCTACTTTTATTATCCGCAAATTAGAATAATAATATAAGAATAAATATTGAAATAACAAATTCCTAGTGAATATTGTAAATGTAAATGACAAATTGGTGTTGTTTTGAGTCTCTAATGTCTACGCAACTGGACTATTTGTTGAATCATTGAAACAGAAGTGATCACGGTAAAGTGGAGGATTATTTTATATACAGTATAAAAAAAAACTGTGTTGGCTACCTCAGCGAAGCTTATATGTTTACTACTAAATGCTTACAAACACATGAGAATGTGATAAGTCCGCAATAAGTATCTTCTATTATATATTTTTTTTATATGGCAAACACCGATGTCGACTAATCTGCCAATGTCTAAATTAAATTTGAAAAATCTTTTTTATGTTCCATAGCTCAAATACGAGATAATGTAGTCTACTAAGTGATGTTCTAATGCGTTATAGATTCAATTTTTAAAACAATCGACAATTCGAAGAAATTTTAATTGATTTTACACATTGACATACATGTAAATGTACCTATTTTTCTGTTTCTTCTTCTTGTTTGTATATTATGTGTGTGTGCATAAATGGTTTAATAAATAATAAATAAATAAAATGCAAATATCAAATTTTCACTGCCATATGTACTTAACACAAATTCTTTACATCTGCGAATATTAATTTATCGGAATATTGGAGCTAAATAGTAATCAAATTGACTATTGTAAAAACAGTGTAAAAAAACAGCCTCCACGAAGTGTTGCTCTTTCATAAGCTGGTTAATTCATCAAACGATACATTTTATAAATCATCGGACAGATAAAATAGCTTCTGTTAAAAGTGACTGTCAAAAAAAAAGACTTGGCTTAAAGGCCTCAGTAGCCAGGTCACTAAATTGATCGCGCAATAATTGTACAATTATTGCTGTTCCTTACGTAATAAGCCCGCAGTACTGATTTAGTTGTCAACCGCCCATTTTAACGTTTCTTTTTCACTTTTTATCTGATTGAGTTTAGAAAAATAAAAAACTCGTAAAATATGCATTATCTTGTAAAAAAAGTGGTAGCTTTTTAATCAGGGACCCAACCCCTACCAGATTTAACCACTTTTGTCCCCCTCCTCCTGCCAACCGATACTAGATACAAGCCATTTTACTGATCGGTGTTTTGACAGGTTTCTCAATTAATTTGCCATAAATTTGAAAGAGAGTTACCGCGGACCTGGCACAAGCAACTGAAGGAACACGGGTGGGTTTTAGTCAGTAAAAGTCTGACACGCCCTCCCGCTTCACCCAGAGCGGGAGACGTCATTGGATGATTGCCCACCCAAAAAAAAAAAAAGGTTTTGACTTTCATAATAATCATCATTAATCACAAACTGAAGAAATTTTACAGAAAGGCTTTTCGATTTGTTTTCAAACACAAATCTAGAGTTATCTGATATTTAAAAGTTTTAACAGACATTTGAGGCTTAAGCCATTGAAAAAGGTGGCTTAAAGATAAATTAAAATATATCAATCTCAGGCCCTACGACTAATGTGTTTAGTTACGCACCCACACTAAGCGACATTCAATTGTCCGAAATTTTCAAGTAGCTTATACTATTTGAGCTAGTGAATAAGTTTGGCATTCACATAGGCATACACTTGAGGCAAGTTATTCTCCTACTTACCGGCGTTAGCTATGCCAATAGCTTTTCGAAATCGAATGAATTTGCTTGTCTTTATTGAGTATTAGCGTATATGTGTTGTTTGTTTACCCAAATGAAATAAAATAAGTGGTAAACTTAATTGTGGGCCCAAAAATTCGCTACGATTTTGTCATTAGCGTCTCATCCAGAACCCAATTAATACCAGTCTGCAACTGTCCAACTGCAGAGCAAAGACCTCTTCTCACAAAGAAAAATTCGAACGTGCCTTCTCCGTATGAGCGTCTCATCAATATCTGCAGAATCCTGACTAGAATAGCTCATTACGTTGTTAAGTTGGTAGTAGGGCTAACTGCCCAGAGAGCGGGGCGTCCAACGTAAATAGAAAATGCACCCCATTTTGAAGCTTTTATAATAAACATTGATGTTTCTTTCAACACGGGTGGTAAAGTAAAAACTACTAATAAACAATACCACAATTTCATTAAAAACACTATCACACAATAGTGTATATTGCCTCTAAAGCGATCGTTTCAAAGCCAATAAAAACGAAGATGGCGACTGGATAAATGGCGGTAAAATGAGATAGAACGGGAGTGAAATGTCAGAAGAACGAATGAGTGAATGATAATGAGGCTACGGAATAAAACCGCAGTATTCTACCTTTTAATAGATGTTTCAATCATATTTATCGTTATTTTATTGGGTGAGGCCTTTCATTCGAGGATTCGTTAGGTTTTCATTGCTTTTTGATGTAATAAAGATTATTTTCAGTAAATGTCAGGCGTGAAATTTATTTTGGGTTCAGGTTGATGTCTCTTTTTAGGTTCGGGTATTTCAGAGGACGGGTACCTTAACATTAATGGTTAATATTGCTGGACACTCGTTATAAAGGCAGTGGCTCTACGCAGAATTCTGATAATTAGTTGTATCCGATTAGACTGGAAGCTGACCCAACATAGTTGCGAAAAGTTTAGGAAAATTGCAGATTGATAGTTGCAGGACATTCGTTGAAATAGCATTTTTCTGCTTTTTTTTAGGGGCTCGCGCTTGATTTCTGTCTTACCTGATAGTCAGCGATGATGTGGTCTATGATGAAACACGCTTTCCTAGAATAAACCTATTCATTCTTGACTTAAAGACTCCCAGTCTGTAGCTTTCAGGTAATACAGACGCCGGCAGGGAATTGCACTCCTTAGCTGTACGCATAATAAAAGTATTCCCAAAACGTTGGGCGTATGGGAGGGATGTCAACCATATACCGATAATGCTCCACATTGCTCACTAGTAATTATTGCTCCCTTGTATTTAGCAATTGTCACCGAGCAATGAATGGCTGAATGAATAGCCCGCCTAAGAGCACTTTTGTGTAACACTAAAGAGCTCTTACGCGCTGTTTGCGATTGCTTTTATGACACCAATAAAAGTTAGGCTTCATTAAAAAATCTTAAAATGATTAGCATCACATATTAATATCACGCCTGTATTCCCCGAAGGGTAGGCAGAGGTGCACGGGTAGCTACTGAGAAATTCCAGATAGAAAAACCCAATAACATTTTACCCGAACCGGAAATTTAAAGGACCTCATGCTCGGCAATAGTGCAAGCAGCAGTAGTAGAATAGCATTTTATTTACTAATATTTACTAAACCATTCCATTGAATGTATTATTATATTTATAAATGTAATTTAATTTAAGTTTGTGCGGGACCAGCCAGGACCTGGGGTAAAATAAAACAGGAGAAATATGGGTTACTTACACAAAAGCTACAGGCTTTTACATTCGTAAAACTTAAAAACTATGAACGGACGCAAAGTCGCAACTAGCTGCTTCGACTTATAGATCAGGCGCTCGAACATGCCCCGGACGTTGGAAGATTTTCTTTCAACTAGAATCAGCAGAAACGTGTAGTGGGCAAATTCTGTTGAAGGCTCTCCTTATGACTCCAGCAGTAGTCTTGACGTCAGCCACACGAACGATGCCGTCTGATCCTGGATGGACGGACACAATTCTACCTAACTTCCACTTAAGGGGAGGTAGGTTATCCTCCTTTATCACTACAAAGGAGTCCAGCTTCAACGCATCTTTGCAGGAACGCCACTTGGTTATCTGCTGCAAGTCAGATACAAACTCCTTACTCAGTACTGTCAGTACTAGTATGAATGTTTAATACAATTAATATTCTATTGTTGCTTAATATTTCTAATCTTATGACTAATAACAAAACAAAATTACATACAAAGGGGAGAAGGAAAAGGGCTCATTGCGCATCAAAAAATTCGTCCACATCGATGTCAATGGGAAACGTGCCCAGAACGCTGGCAGCATTGCCACGTTGAATGGCAATGCTGATCCTCTGGCTGAAGAAAAGGCCAGCCCTCTGGTCACGTGAACAGTCGACTAACCGTTTACTTATGTCTCGAAAAACTCGGTGAGCACTCGGACCCCATGGACCTAATGTCTCAACCCCAAACGGCTCAAACATATAATTGCCAATAAAGTTGTTATATTTGCACCGTTTGAGGTTTTCTGCACCAGCAGCAGCCGCCCCAGCACAGCCCGCCGTGCTAAGAAGATGGGATGGCGCAAGGGTATCGACACATGTTGCATCCCACACCAAAGGCCTACCCAACTTCCAAGGCATTATGGTCATCCCGTCCGGTCTCTTCCCATCGTCGCGTGCTAAGCCATTGGGTTCTAAAACAGCTGGCACCCCGGCGGTAACAAGAGCTCGACGTATGATGTCATTAATGCTGGCGTGCCGTGCTATCCGACCAGCGCTCCTACTGCAGGATAGGCCATGGTGTCCGAGGCGGTCGACTGCTTCACCACATTGACAACGATGTGGAGCTCCGCTGGGAGAGCCTAGGCGCAGACATGTAGCGATCCGGAAAGTAGTGTCACTCAACATTGTACCTAAGTTGGGTGACGGTAAAGCCTGTAGCCAGAGGCCCGACTCCCATTCACCCACAGCCAGTAAGCGAGCACGCTCAGCAGTATTGGTGGACGTATTTATGAGTTTATTCCGTACCAATCTGCAGAGCGGCTCATCCCACTGTCTTTGGGAAGATGGGTTTTCGGGCAACGCCGTATTCGGGCAAGCCACTTTCCAGGCGCACACTGCGTCGGTCGAGCACGGCACTTCACAGTTAACCAGTGACAGGGATAAAATTTTAGTGGTTAACGTTTCAGTGCTGTGGACCGAAGACAGGAACGCCGGTAAGCTTATACTAGAAATTTTGCGGATGCCGAGCCCACCGAAGCGAATGGGTAGTGTGGCTTGCGTCCAGGCTCGGTCATCCAAGGCCACATTTAAGATAGATGACAGAGTGCATCGAATAATTTCGTCAATTTTTTCCAGGAGAAGTGGCTGCTTCCATAAAGGGGAAGAGCGGAGAAAATACATAAAATTTGGTCCAAAACAGCAATACCTAATGAGGGTAAAAGCCGAATGAAGGTTAATTTTTGATAGTCTATCCGAAATATCATTAAAATGGTTAATTTTGCCATCAATGAATGAAGAAAAACTGTCTGCCAAAATTGGGGAACCTAGGAGGTGCAGTGAACTTTTATCTAAAATTTTGATGTCCGGGGCTATTGCATGAAATTTCTGTAGGGTCGGTTGTCTGTCGGTACTGTCACAAAGAAAAATTTCACATTTGGAGTAGTTCAGGTCTAGGCCGATGGATTTAAAGTGCTCTTTCAGGAATTGGAAATCTGCTAAAACGGTGTCTACGTCACCTCCTAGTGTTCCATCATCCAAATACCATACGTTAAATTTTGAATTTAGTTTTTGAATGATCGGATGAATAGCCAGACTGAAAATGACTGGCCCGAGAGGGTCACCTTGTTGGCAACCAACTGAAGATTCCAAAACATTGTCTTTGTATAATAATTTTGATGGGTGCCTATAGCACTGCCACAAAAAGCCGAAAATTTCTGGTAACTCTTTTTTTGCTTCAGCCAACAAAGTGTCCCTGTTGACGGAATTAAAGGCGTTTTTAACGTCAACCTTGAGGATGACCTCACCCTTACCGGAATTCAAAAAAGTGGAAAGGGCATGTACGGCAGCCTCACAACCCCCTCTGGAACCAAAGCCAAGCTGTAGGGGCTGGAATTTAGTAGTTAGAGTTTTACTATACAGCTTACAGCATATTTTGGCTGCCATACGCCTGTAGGTGCAACCGACGGCAATTGGACGAATACCGCCGTCCCTCTTGCGCAGGGCACATAAGTTGGCCCCGTATAAGACATTGGACATTTTCATTGTTGCTTTAGCAATAATTTTAATTTAATGTATTATATATTAATAATGTATTATATAGTATATTTTTAATTGAAATTTTAATTGAATGTTTATAAAGGTATTATAAAATTAAATGCTAGTTTGTTATTCATTAGAATCATTATATCAGACCAAAGATGGCCACTGATCTGTCCAGATGTCTTCAACTATGTTGCTGTTGAGTTGTGTCTGTTTCGAATAAATATTTTCTATTCTAATATATTCACTGCAAGATGTAGGCCTTCACACGCGTCATCACTTCGACTAGTAGTATACATTAGTTATACCACGGCGTACTTGCTTGCCCAAAACCGGGAGAAGTAGAAAGAAGAAAGTGAGGTTTTTGCTTGCCCTGCAGTAAGAAAATTCAGGTTGAAATTAAATAATTATTAATAAATATTTTGCTTTTCCTGTTTAGCTATTAACAAGAAAAATATAAACAAAGAAAACCCCAAACAAACCTGACTTTAGATTATCCTTAACCAAACAAAGTTTAAACTTTCTTAGATCCATTTATCTATTTCATTTAACGCCCTATATAGTTCCACCGCGTGAAGTCGCGATCCTGCAAAGGGTCACAGGCGGTCGTTCCTCGTTCAGTAACGTACAGTAAAGTGGGTCAAGCGGCTGTATGCGTCTGGATCTCAGCTGGGCTGTGTTTGAATCAATACCAGTGGGATCAGTGTGTTGAGCTGTTGATAGGTTATGGATGAAAAACTGTGGCAGGGTGAATAGATTTATCGAGGTGAAACGGCGTAGTCGAGTGGTTAATGCATACCATATTCATTGTAATCTTTGTTTAATAAGTTTTTAACCCCCGCCGGAAAAAGAAGGGGTGTTATAAGTTTCACGTGTGTTGCTGTGTATCTGTGTATCTGTGTATCTGTGTATCTGTGTATCTGTGTGTCTGTCTGTGGCATCATAGCGCCTAAACGGATGAACCGATTTCAATTTAGTTTTTTTTGTTTGAAAGGTAATTTTGTCGAGAGTGTTCTTAGCTATGTTTGAATAAAATCGGTTCAGCCGTTCAAAAGTTATGGGCATTTTACTGTTTGAATCGGGGTGTTTTCGCAAGATAAATGAGTCGGGGGTTTTTTAAATTGTGAAATTTTACTTGTTATTATATTAAAAATTGCGTTGTCACGAGGGACAATATGTGCGACATTTCAACACCGGGCATTGTGGAAAATTTAACTAGCAAGCTTTGATGACATACATAGATATCGGGACACCATTTGATAAAAGCTTGTAAATAAAAAGTATTGGTCAAGAGCAATGAAACCGGCATTTTTTGTATCACATAGGTGTGAGCCAAAAAAAAGGATAACTCAATTTGGTTGAACATAGATAGTGAGGTATGAGTAGAATGGCAGGGAAATTAAGCCATTACTTTCCACATGGATAGCAATTCATTTCTGTTTCCCATAACTTACCAAACAGCCTGAGATCCGACTGCAGAAATCTGCAGGAATCAGGGTTTTTAATTAAACTCTTTTTGCATGAATTATACTTGATAGTAGAATAAATAAGAATAGATTGCTGTACTTTAATCAAATAAATTAATTGAAATTTATGTTTGATATTAACCCCAAATATAAAAGTGAATCAAACGCCATTTGAAAGAAACTGGTGTAGAAAATAAGGTTGCCAGCTCTCATTTAGCCGCAAGCTGTGGGTTACCAGTTTACCTGCTTAACCTGGCCACTTGCTACCTATTCGTTGTTAACACTGAGTACTGTCACACCTGTCACACAACACACACTACCGCTCACACACACACAACGGCTCAGCAGTCTGTGAAGCGACCGGCTAGCTCTGGAAGCGAGGCAGACGGGACCCACTCATTTCCTCTGTAGGTTCGTCCAAGTCGGCATTTCTGACACTGGTCACCCTCCCTGGTCCTCTTTCGGTTCACCAAGAGTCTCACCTGGTGGGGGTGGACAGCCAGAGTGCCGTGAAGAAGCAGCGTCGTGTTCAGAACACACATCGCGGCGCGCCTACAGATCACACAGCAAACAAACATAGTGAGCGCGAGTTGCTAAAACCATAAGGGTAGGCGTTTTAACTCGCGCTCACATGAAGCTTAATTTATTAGCCCACTGAGCGTCGGCGACGGGTTCGTAGTCGTGAGCCCTGGGTATCGCTTCCGCGGTCATAGAGGACATAGCTCGTCACCTCACTCTCTTGCGGGGTTAACGCCACATCTACTAGATTGGATTGGACTCGGCAGCAGTGCTCTCAACAATATATGTAATGTTCAAGATACAGCAAGCAAGAAAACAAAGTGTTTCACTCTCTCCACCAATCCCAGTCAATAGTAAATGTACAGAAGCGTGCACAACTTTAACATAAGATTTTTGCAGTGGGATCTCAGTATAAAATGTTTGCGAAAACGCAGGTGTAGTTTCCAAAGAGTGAGATTGGAAATCCTTTCGTTCATTTAATTGTTTTTTTATAAGGTCTTTCCTTTCCTTATCTAAAATAATATCACTTAACATCACCCCTGTATTCCCCGAAGGGTTAGCCAGAGATGCTCCTATAAAACCCTTAAATTTCACGAGTTATGTCCTGTCTAAAATATGATACAGCAATGCAAACAAAAGCCGTAAACACGATCATCATCAGCCTTTTTAATGTGCCCATTGCTAGGCTTCTCTATGAAAGGGAATGTGCCGTGTAATCCACCACGCGGGCCCAGTGCGGGTTGGTGGATGTCACGTGTATTGAAATTTTTGTTTCTAGGACATGCCGGTTTCCTCACGATGTTTTCCTTCACCTTTTTGGCAGCAGTGTTGGTGAAATAATTTACACAAAGTAAAGCGCTTGCCTTGGTTTGAACCCACGACCTACAACTTATAAGTCGCGGCCGATATCACTGGGCCAACTCTGCACTCCTAAATACGATATTATTCCCCAAGTTCCGAATTAAGTATTTGATATTAAATATTTATCAAACTCTATTTTAGTACCTGTTAAACTTTGGCATTAATGTAGAGCTTGAGACGTTCATAATTCGGAAATCGGGGGACAGTATCTAGAAATTATGTGTGTATATCTCCCATATGCTATATCTTCTGGGTAACAGGAGCCATCTATAAGCCCATACGGTTTATGGTGGCATCTTTAGTGACCCTCTTATCTTCATAGCCCCTTGACATAATCCCTTAGTCGCTATAACGGCTTCTTGAGGGGACAGGGTGACCTTTTCGTGGATAGAAACCGGTCTAGCGTGGGGTAAGCGTGATTAATATGACAGAGGAGTAGCTATTAGGTAATAATACGGTTATATTATTAAAAAGCTATGATTGAACTACCTTGTTGGTCTAGAGGACGTAAGTGTGACGTCTGAGCGTGAGGTTCGGGGTTCGATTCTTAGGTTGAGTAAAGTGTTAGCTTATCAGAATGCCTTAGCAAAGTGATATTTCAGCAGCAATAATTATTTATTTTATGTCTGTTGTGTGGGGCACAGACCTCCCTTGATTCCTTCCATTCCTGCCGGTTTAGGACAATAATGATTGTCGAAAGAAGTATGAAATCAGCATCAGCATTTTTTAATGTCCCTACTGCTGGGACACAGGTTCCTTGTCTGTGAGAGAGAATAGGCCGTAATCCAGCACGCGTGCCCAGTGCGGGTTGGTGGATGACACATGTCTTCGAATTTTTGGTTCTAGGACATGCCGGTTTCCTCACGATTTTACCCTTCACCGTTTTATGAGAAGTGGTTATGAAATAATTTACACTAAGCACTAAAATAAAGAATTTCAACATCCCATATCTTCCCGTGGGTGCCGTAAGAAGCGACTAAGGGACACACCAGAGAATGGGCAGCAGCGTTCTCTGTGCACTTTAACAACAATCTGCGATCGCCAACCCGCCTGCCAAGCGTGACAATTATGGCAAACCCCCCCAAACCTAATGAATAGCACACTGAAAAAATGGCCCCGAGTGCCCGGCAGCCCGTCTTCCCTCGGCTACGGTAGCGGTCGAGGCGATGGCGTGGCAAGGGGTGCTAAGAATCTCCGGAGTGGACACGGCTATCCCAACAAACACCGAACACTCCGGACCGACGAGAAGATAGCCGAACTCGAGGAAGAGTTGAGCAGGTTACGATGGAGTATTACAGGGTTATCTGAAGTCCGAAGAGAGGGGGAGGACTCGATAATCCTCAAAACCGGTCACCTGCTATATTTTCGAGAGTAAAGAGTAATGTCTCTTTATCTTTAGCCCCAGGCTTTATAGAATAGAATTTCTCTTTATTCGAGTATCCATGACTCAAAAGATGTCTAGTAAAACTTACAACTATGTTAGTAACACAGATATTAACAAACTGACACTACAAAAACAAAACTACAAGTAACAGTGGATCACCGTTGCGTCGACAAACTCCTCGTGCATCTGAGATGGCACAACAGCGACCCACGAAAACACAGTCTAGGCGACACGAAAACATACTTAGGCCAGGCTCAGGCTTATAACCTGAAGTCTATTTAATATCTTCAAAACTTTGTTAAGTATATGTATGCCCGGCTGTTGCAAAGTCTCGCTTCCTATAACACGGAACACTTGCATACGTAACTGATAAAATGAAGATGTGCTAAAGATCTGCCCCTTCTTGTAGCACAAGCGTGATTTTATGTTGATTAATGAACAAAACTGTGTAAGTCGCGCTTGTTGATAGACCATCAACAAGTCCAAACCATTTTTTTACCAATATAATATCCAATTTCCTCTCCATTAAAGTCCTCCTCAACCATCATAACCCGTCTATCTATGAATCTGCAGCAATTACCTCGCTATCACTGGCAACATGCCAGCGTTGCCCAAAGCGGTGATCAATCACGCGAGGTCGTTCACCCCGCATCGACCGCGCTAACTGGGTCACTCGGCTGAGCGCGACTCTTCTATAGGATGTCACCAAGAAGTTTGTGCAGAAATGCTGGTTTGAACTGTGCATGAAAAAATAAATGGGCTCAAACAGATGACATTAGTACATTTACATACAGAACTTACGCGGCCAGACTTTGCCTAATTATGATTTTATAAGGAACCTTCCCGCAGGCTTATTACGTATGAAACAGCAATCAGCAATAATTGCGCAGCGATCGCGCAGTCATCGCGCGATCCATCGCTATATGTCATAAATATCGGGATTACGTAACTAATTATTTGCTAATCGCTCGCTGTTTCTCAAATGCACTTATTTCGAAAAAAAACCGCCGGACTCAAAAACTTCTGTAGCTTTCGCTTGGTAAAATTTAAAAAAACATATGGGAGCCTAACTGTACGGAAAGGTCACGTATCAACCTCAAAAATGGCGGCATTTTGACAATCGCCATCGCTGATAGAATGACACATTGTATAGAGCCTCTGTAGAGTCCTTTTAAAATTCTAATTAAAGTTTTTTTTTTATTATTGTCCACGAATATAAAGTACGTGTTTATACAATATTTTTTGAATTCATATTTGGAACATTACGTTGTGAGTGTAGATAAAAAACTTTATTTCATAAATAATATGAGTAAGTAGGTAGATTTGTAAGTGCTTCTACAAATATTAACCCTTATTAGTTCTTCTGCAGTTTCTTGCTATGTGCCTTGTATATGGCGCTGGTGGCAGCGGCACGGGATGCCGGGATATTACTTGTTGATATTGTCTGGATACCAGTATTTAATTAAACTGCTAGGTTGAATGCTCTTCTTATGAAACGTACATCGTAATAACCATTTCTTTGTTCTTCGTCGCTATCAGGATATTATTATTGAAGTCGCAATGTCATCTTTGAGACAGTCAATGTCAAAAGCTTGTTTAAAATAAGAGGTGTTTGACGTATTGTGTCTGCGTTCCTTAAAAATACTGTGGATAGCCTCTCTATTAATTGTGCATGCGTGCAATGGTAATTTTTTAATCAGATATCCAGAATCCGGGCTGAGGGAACTGAGCATTGTATGCGTATAGCGTTCCCAATGCTGGGACGGAGGAAGTGGGCCACAATCCATCCCGGCCTAGTACAAATTGGTGGATGTCATAATTATGTATGACTGAGAATTTTTGAGTTGGAGGCATATTGGTATCTTTTCGAGGTGTGTCTAAAATAGTCGCTTGGACTTGAAAATACGGATACCAGCACGTTACACATTATACATCATCACGATGTTTTCCTTCACCATTTGGAGAGACAAATTACTGAGATACTCAAAGTAAAGCTACTATAAATTTATATTCAGCAGCATCCGGTTACAGTGGAAACCGAAAACGGGTAACAGTAAAAGGTTGCCTGGGTTCAAACTTACGACCTTCGACCTGTAAAGCCGTGACATCTGGGCAGTCACTGCTCTTATGACCTGTACTTGAACTCACATCAAAAACAGCAAGCCGGTATAGTTGTCAATGTCAACCATTGATCTTCCGCATATGACAAGCGGCCTTTGACTTGAACAGCGATAAGATGGTATAATTACCCACCCATAGTTAGTCCGTTTTAGCATTGCAATTAGGTTCAAGAACCTCTAGGCACAGATAATATAATACTAGCACAATATCAATGTTAAGGATGTTTTGGGTATAAGATATCCCGAATAGTTAAATGACTGTGTGCAAATTTAAATAAATGGTCCTAATGAAAATTATATCATCGACCTGCTCTGGTGAAGAAGCCGGAAGGTAGTCACCGGAACTCTGTAATAAAACAATGTATCCCAGTAGTGTTTAGGCTTGTCGGAATTGTTAAGAGAAGCCCTCTGGCTGTAAATGAATTTCATGGTAATAAAGACACCAACACTAAAAAGACTAAAATTAAAACCTTTTAATAAAAAAATAAACCGACTTCTAAAGCAAAACACTACAAAGCGAAACATAACTTTGCTTTCGGAAGACGATGATGAAAAACGAAAAACAATAGATACCAAAGACACAGACGCTGTTTATTAATGTTTTAAAAAAAAAAAAAAACGACATTTAGTATGGGTCAACGACCGGTATCACTATGCTAAAACGCACTGCCATTTTTAGTCTATTGATATTATCTTCGGATAAAACTGTCGTTCTGCGACAATTTGAATGTCAAAATCATAAAGGCCAGTTTTAAATTAAGGAGCTCCAAATATGCACAGCACCACTTCAAATGGACGATATTCATAAAACTGGTTTCTGATAGGAAGAAGTTTGTTAAATTATTTATACGTATTGTTGTATTTTAAGTAAATATTGAATCAAGAGATGAACTCCTGACTTGGCCCGTGTTTTTTCAAGGACAGAGTTTTGATACGCACCGCACGTGTAAATGGCAAGTTTATCTGATCTGCTTATTTACAAAAAGTTTTTCCGTGAAAGAGTATCCAACAAACATCCACCCGTACATCCATCCATCTTCAAACGCCTTCAGATTAAAAATACTATTAGTACGATAGCATAGGTAATATAAAGGATCTATAAAACAAAACTAGATCAAATAGTGGATTTATTCCGTTCTAATACCAACAACTAATACCACTGGTATTTGTCTCAACTTATATTTATTTTTATTCCGAACGGATACCGTTGTTTAAACTAATACCCAAAACAAGTTCAAAGATATAAGGTACAGTCAGTAAAAATGATTTGTATGTAATTAGAAGACCTTTAATTTGAAAAAGAAATCAGTTAAATAGAAAAAAAAATTAGCAAACGTCTAGTTCAATAATAAAATATGACTAAAATCAACTTTATTATAATTTTAGTTCCTCCTGTATTTTTTTTGTCAAAAACATCAATACTACTTGCAAAAAAATTAAATTACCTGACTTAGTTATTATTAGGTAGGTACGTAATAATAAAAATAGTTGCACATTAAATTTCATTATTTAAGACGACGACTAACGCCAACGACCTTGAGGGAACAAAACGTGCCCTACTTTCACACCCGCGCGTCCTAAAATTGAGTAGTTTTTTGTACTTTCCTTATTATTCTAAGACTTTAAAAAAAAATCTTCAGATGAAAATGTAGATGATTAAATTGTCTTTGAGATGGTGTCAATTTCATTAAAATACTCCCAGCGGTTTTGGTGCGAGTGTCGTGGTTTTGTTTCGTTTTAGACATAACTTTACAAATTAATTACACTATGTTATGCGCATAAAACTCAAAATTTTCCTAAATCAAATTATTAAGAAAATGATCTTATGTAAAATATTTTTCTTTTTCAAAAAATTACGACTAGCCGTTTAGACGTGATTCTCATTTTAAAATCAGCTTCTCAAGGAAATCGGCGCCTTAAAGAGTGGTATTCGTCCGGAATAGAAAATAAACATATGTTGAAACAAATACCAGTGGTATTAGAACGGAATAAATCAAATAGTGATATTGTTATTATCCGACTTTTTCAACAGGTATCGAATCACATTGCTATTTCTACATCTAGAAATAAAATCTTTATTTGCACAGGCATTCTAATGAAAATATTTATAATAAAATCTTTATTTGCATAGGAATTCTAATGAAATAAATTCAAATTGTATTCAAGTTGGTAGGTATAGGTAAGTATGTAATATAGTAGAAGGCTAAAATTTGATTCAACATTCGCACTCCAAATGACATGCCATACGTACATAATGTACTGTAGATAGAAATGTGTACCTAATACTTATACGGGGTCAACTGCGGAGATAGTATCAGAAAATATTTTTGACTAAATATCGAAGCCCATCACGTCTGTGAAGTTTCACTAGCTAATCTAAACTGACCCTGTAACCATTAATTTGCAACATCATCATCATTTCTGCTGAACGACGTCCACTGCTGAATATAGGCCTCCCCAAGGTGCCGCCACATTGACCAATCCCGTGCGCCTCGCATCCAGCGCCTTCCCGCAACTTTAACCAGGTCATCAGTCCACCTAGTGGGAGGCCTTCCAACGTATCGTCTTCCGGTTCGCGGTCGCCATTCCAGTTCTTTTCGGCCCCATCGGCCATCCGTTCTGCGAGCAATGTGCCCTGCCCACTTCCACTTAAGTTTCACTTTTCTTCGGGCTATGTCGGTAACTTTGGATCTTCTACGGATATCCTCATTTCTGATGCGACCACGCATGGAAACTCCGAGCATAGCCCTCTCAATTGCCCTATGGGTGACTTTAAGCTTTCTGATAAGGCCCATTGTCAGCGACCTTGTCTCGGTCCCGTAAGTAATGACACACATAATTATAACATCACGCCAGTATTCCCCGAAGAGTGAAGCAGTAGTGCACCTATAGTACACCCGCACTGGCTAGTCCAACAACACTTTGCCTGAGCGAAGAATCAAAGTCCTGGATTCCGTGTTCAGCAATAACGTTTGCCAAGCTAAAACGAAAATTAAACTGTATTATTGTCACTACAACGGGACACTTAGACACGTTTTACAATCAATAAATTACAAAGGGCGACCTTAACCTCGAAATTGTTATTAAATATCTATTGATAATACAATATCATTCATTAACACACAACATTACATTATGATTGTCAATTTATACTTAATATAAATGCGATAGTAACTCTGTCTGTCTGTTGGGTAACTTGTTTAGACGTGAAAAGTTGAACGTATTTTGATGTAACTTGGTCCATGGGTAGACCATGTTCTCTGACGTGTCAAAACTATCATGGTTCGACTGTGAGAGAGAGACAGAGATATACAGGACAAAGAGTACTATGTCTTTTTTATAGCGGAATCATGATGGTGTTGATACGTACGGTCCGGGGATTAGGAAATCATTATCATCATTAGCCTTTTAATGTTAATGTTCCCACTGCTGGGACACAGGCCTCTTCTCTGTGGGTCTCACCACGCGGACCCAGTGCGGGTTGGTGGATGTCACATCTCTTCAAAATTTTGTTTATAAGTCATGCCGGTTTCCTCACGATATTTCCTTCACCATTTTTAAACAATTTACACAAAAGTCCGAAACCAAAATGGTTTTGCCGGTTAGAACGCAATTTAGATACATGAAAGCCTGGTTTCAATAGACAGGAAATGATAAGTGATTGGATCAAAGCTTAGAGCATTTATAAATGCTCTAAGGATCAAAGTGGTCGCTGACTCGCCTACATTAGGAAAAACAGAAATACCTGGGTTGGGACGTCCGAGAGTAGAACGCTGCCGCTGTCGATGAGTTGATGTGATGGCAAGAAGTTCTTGGCGCGGTCACCGTCTTCGCGAATTGCACGAGCTCATTCGACTTGAGCTCGGCCCGCGTGCTGTGCCTTTGACGGGTCTCCTCGACAACTCACCTAGCAGTAGCAATGAAGCAAGAAGGGTTCTTGCCGAAGACCTGCAACACGTCAGCCAGGGCTACTGGGCCACCGATGCTGAGATTAGAACGTAGGGTACTTTTATTCCGGGAGTGTCCCTTGGGATAATTTCTACTTATGTATAGTCACTGGCGGAAGCTTGTATATAATTAGGTAGGTAGATACAAGAATGTTGTTTGTTTGTTTGTCAGCTAAGGTTTAATAACATTAATGTATTTCCTGGTTGTTAAAGTGTGACATAGGTGCCCTTCAAAAAAAATAGTAAATTATATAAGTTATGGCTTAATGGAATCATGGATTTAGTGGATTGTACGTTGTCCTATTTATACGTATATACCTAGATCTGTCCTGGGTGACGCTAATGCTTTGGGAGTAAAACACCCATGAATATAATAAAAAAGAAGTTCGCCTCACAGAGTACCTCAGTGGGGCGGCTGATGCGGCACAGCAGCGGTACCCTTCCGCCCAGTTAGTGTTACTGGGGGACTAAATGTGACTGTGGAACCACCCCGCAAACGATGCCCCATCTGTTGTCCTGCTCTCGGTGCACAATCACCTGCACCATGAAAGACCTGTGCGAGGACGGCGCTAGGGCTGTCGTCGTGGCTCAGTTCTGGTTTGAAGCACAACATCTAAATTAAAAACTCTAAATGGCATCATCGACAATATGAAGAAGAAGACTAACAAATATTAAAAGATTGTTAATGAAAGAAAGAAAGAAAACTAGTTTAAACAAATTTTTCTTTGAAATTCCCTAATTTTTTCGTCCGACACGCACTTGGCCGGTTTTATTTGTCTATTTTAGTATATTCTTGCCTATTGCTGTTTTAGAAACTTTGTGGATATTTTTAATATGCGAAATTATTTCATTACAGTTGATAGCCACATTATCGTATTGGCATAAGAAAAACCTGTTAAGATAGTTGTTAATTAAATAAATAAATTAATGAGTAGTAAGAATTTATTTCGAAATAATTTATAAGATATCTTATGCTTAGAATATCCCTCTTTGGCACATTTAGAAAGAGCATCCCTCTCAGAGAGCAGCTCTTGGTTGTTAGCCATTCTAGTCTAGAGACTTCGTCATATATTTTTCTTGAACAGTAAATAAAATTAATTCCTAGTTTAAATAAATATATTAATTTAACAATAATTAATTCTAAATTGCAGTTTTGAACCCAAGTCCAGGAAGCAAAAGTTTCGATAAACAACCAGAACGAAGCCACGTAATTTATGTTTATTTATTATAAGTTATTATAATTTTCATTGTTTCGAATATTTTCAGCGTCATGGGTAGGCGACGGTAAAATAAAATGAAATATTTAAATAGTATGTAATTATGAATAAATCTTTGTAATATAATTTAAAACAGTGCTATTTTAAATATTTACACGGTAAGCAAATATTATGCTTGCATCTGTTGAGCAGCTTCTATTTTTCACTATTATATTTATTTATTTAAAACTTCATGCAACATACAAGTACATAGGCGGACTTAATGCCTGAGGCATTCTCTACCAGTCAAACAAGGGTGGTGGAGAAACAACATGGCAAGAGCATAGAAATTGAAATAATTATTGAAGTAAAATTGAATAACAATATATTATATATGGATACTGTAGCTAAAATCAACATTCATATATATATATATATATATATGAATTTATATATTATAGGAATTTAAATATAAGTATTTATATGTATATGAGTAAGTAAACATAATTCGATAAATAGATTATCATTAAAAATGTTATAGTTCTATAAATCATGATATTAATCAAAAAAATAGTTATTATTATTTCATTTTAAAATCTTAAACAATTAATAAATCTATTTTTGATTACAATTTTTATTTTTATTTTTTATTACCCAAAAACGCCAAAATGGCCATTAATAAAATATTATATGATAAAAACTAACTAGACAACGTCAAATTATACTTTGACGATTACCTACTATGTATCTAACAAATATTGTATCACAAATAAAAAAAAGGTAAGAAATCTCACAAGATGATGTCAATAATCCTCGTAAAGTAACTAATAAAATTATATGCAAGGCACTAATACAAATAATACATTATTTTAACTGACAACAAGTAAAGCCAGATGACTTCTATAGTTCAATTAAAATAAATAGCAAACAACTGACTGACGCAGTTGTAGTGGTAACTAATTGAATTGACTAGTTTAGAACGCGACGATGCTTGGGGCAATTATATTTCACTCGTGAAGGCAGAAATCTGGAAGGATTTTTTTTATTATTATTAATTGGCTCGCGTTTGACCACTACCTCATCTGATAGTAAGCGATGAATTAGTCGACGGATCACGCTTGTTTGAAAGTAACCTATTCACTCTAGACTGGAACACCAAAAACCAAATTTAAAGACAATTGTCAAATTTGGAGTGTTCAGAAATATAGATGTTTTCTTATTTTATGTAGTTTAGTTTTTTACTATTAGAACAGTTATTGTTTATTACTAATACTGTTATAGCATTAAATGTTGTTCTGTGACCTCTTTAAGGTACTAGTTAGGTTATTTATTTACAATTTTATTTAATTAATTAAGAATACTTTACTTTTGATTGGGCTCATTAAAATACCTTAATAGGTACCTCCTTAATTATGTTATCAACAAAATTCATAACTGCAGAACAACATTTTAACGACATCAGTTATTAACATGAACAATACAATTAGACTTATTTAATATATTTAAGAGTTCAACCACACCAAAAACAAATTACTTAACACAATAGAGGGTCCACCGAAACCCGTAACCAACAAAAATCGCAAAAACAAAAGTAAAGAATACATCATTAAGTCTTAACGATCCTTCTTAATTAAAAACAAAATTTCGCGAACACACAAACAAACAGTGCATACAGGTTTACGTTCTATATAGATTAGTCGATTCAAGGCGGTGCTCGCTCAGTTGATAACATGACTTCGAAACGAGTCAACACGTTCAATGTCCTACTCATTTCCTTGGCAGTGGTCGCGGTAGGATACGTCATACGCACCCCATGGCTACCCATCAGAAGAGAGACGAAAACCTCCATGGGATACCCCAAGGACTCCCTCATGAATTTCACGGAGTTAACTGAAAAATATGGATATATTTCTGAAGAACATCACGTGATCACGGACGATGGATATATCCTGACAATGTTCAGGATAGTGAAGGCCAGGAACTGTCATAAGAAGAAGAGATCACCACCAGTGCTGTTAATGCATGGATTGCTGCAAAGCTCGGATTCCTGGATAGATTCTGGACCAAATTCTGGATTGGCATACCTCATCTCTGATGCATGTTACGACCTATGGTTAGGTAATGTTAGAGGGAATTATTACTCCAGAGGGCATGTCCATCTAAACCCTGACAAGGATGCTGCGTACTGGAACTTCTACATTGAAGAAATCGGGATCTACGATGTACCAGCGATGATCGACTATGTCCTGGATTATACAGGATTCGAGAAACTAAACTATATTGGATTTTCCCAAGGAACCGGGACGTTCTTAGTGATGTGTTCTGAAAAACCAGGTTACTGTGAAAAGGCCCAATTAGTGATCGGTCTAGCACCAGCAGCCAGACAAATCAACACAAAATCGAGAATGTTTAGAACCATGACACAGACCTTTGAGAAATTGGAAGGTGTGTTGTCAATGTACGGCATTCAAGAAGCCCTTTCTAAGGGTGCCTTCAGTCAGGAGATCGTCGCGTTCTTCTGCCAGCTGTCAGGTTTTACTGAGAGGCTGTGTACGATGTCTATAGATATGTTTGACCACGTGGAATCGTCCCACTTAGGGTCGATCACGAACGAGACTACGAGAGTGTTATTTGGGCACTTCCCAGCTGGAACCTCCGTCCACAACTTGGCTCGGTACGGACAGAGTATGAGGAGTAGGCGATTTGAGAAGTTTAACTACGGAAGGGAGCAAAACTTACAGAAATACGGAAGCGATCAGCCTCCGAAATACAACCTCAGTGCGACAACAGTGCCTATTGTTAGCATTTACGGTAAAAATGATGGGTTAGTGGACGTAAAAGATGTGGAGTGGTTAATGTCCAAGCTCCCTAACGTGCTAGAGTCAGTGAAGGTGGAAGACCCTCTGTGGAACCACATGGATGTTACTTATAGTCAGTACACTGGTGATACTATTTTCCCTAAGATTAATGAGTATTTATTAAAATATACGAGTGCCTAGCTGTGATATAAGTTTGATTGGTTCCCGAGTAATTAAAAATCGATGTATGCAGTGTCGTGACAGTACGTATTAACCTGGTTTAGTTATAAATGTTTGAACCTTGGTTATAAATTGATTTTTAAATGTTTCGAATGCTTTTTTTGTTTAAAAAAATATTTGAAACAGGTTTGTACCGAAATGAAGCGGATAAAGTGCGAAGGCCTGAACAGTGAATGCAACATTTTGTTCGAAAAGCTACAGTTTTTTTTAACGTTCGAAAAGCAGGTTATTTTCTAACTTCTACTTAACGTTAAAAACTAAAGAAAACCTTTCAATACTTTGAAACCACAGATATAAACATCATGTCGCGAAATTATGTACGAGTAAATCGCGTTTCAAAAGAGGGAGAAAAATGTGAGAGCAATGTTACTTCGAGCTGTCTCATTTAGAGCTATCGGCACGAACATCATCCAAAATCCACAAAGATGCCTAATTATACCGTATTGAACTGTAATAAATGTGCAAAAAAATTGGCCGAAACAAAGGAAATATTTTCTTTCATCGGTAAGTATTATTTTCTAGTAAAAGTGGCTCGCTTGGTTTTCATACAGATAGAGGAATTGTTATCTAGTCAGTTAGATTTATGTCTGTGTTAAAAATCTATTGTGAAGTTGAAAAAATATTAAAATAGAAAACATATATTTGCTCTCAAAAATTATGATTTAAAAAAAATATCGGTGCCAGCAGTCAGTAATCGTAAAATAACATTCGTCGTGTTGAACTTGAAACCTATCTCTGAGTTCATTGACCAGCAGGTCATCATTCTCAAAAATAACAATAAGGTGTAGATTATTTATTTATTTATTAAAACTTCATGCAACATAAAAGTACATAGGCGGACTTAATGCCTGAGATTATCGTTGATTTTGGAATAAAATTTACATTTATTAAATTGTCAATCTAATCTCTTTAAACGAGCAATTCTTGTATATATGCATATAATCTAGGTTTCGGAAACGGCTCTAACGATTTTCATGAAATTTAGTATATATAGCCCTTTAGGGGGAGATAAATCGATCTAGCTATGTTTCATTTTTACCTATTCTAGGTTCCGTACCCGTAGATAGAATTTTAAAATTTTCACAGTTGATGTATTTCTGTTGCGGCTATACCGGCTATATACGGCTAAACCCTTCGTGCACGAGTCCGACTCGAACTTGGCCGGTTTTTAGAAAACGTCGTTTTCTCTGAGGTAAAATTGATTCGTTGTTCGTTTGTTTGTAAATGGCAATCTCTGGCAGTACTGAGATTTAAGTACTTAACATTCTACCAACGAAAGCATGAGATTAAATAAAAGTCAAAATTGGGAATGGCAAGGCAACAATGCAAAGTAAACAAATCAATATGTTCTGACACGCTCGCAGGCGGCGCCGGCGCCGGCGGGCGGTTGCAACTTGAGCGCGAATCAGCTGTACGCTGTACATGAATCGTCACGGAAATTGCCGAATCATACCGACAGCGTGGTCGGCTTACAACCAACTAATCGGCTCGTCGGGCAAAGTTATAGTCGTCACATCTCTAATTATTATATATCGCCAAACGTTAATATATATTGTTAATATATATTGATAGATGGTAATATATTGTAGGTATGCAAGTTTGTGTACCTACGTACTATATTTACTTAAGTTATTAGTAATTAGTTATCCAAACCTATAGTATCTTTTGTTTTGTACGTAGAGTAGGACTTTGGATCCGGATAGATAACGTTTTTTGTTTATTTATTTTTTTGTTGTTAAGTCTGATATCATTTATTGCTAGTAAATATCAAAATCTTGTCACAAACTTACTGGTTTTAAATTTTAATATGTACTTTAAAAAAATGTTTTGGTATTCTTATCACTAGAGAATATTTTGCATTTAAAAACCGGCCAAGTGCGACTCGGATTCGCGCACGAAGAGTTCCGTACCATTACCGAAAAAAAAACGGCAAAAAAATACGTTTGTTGTTTGGGAGCCCCACTTAAATATTTATTTTATTCTGTTTTTAGTATTTGTTGTTATAGCGGCAATAGAAATACATCATCTGTGAAAATTTCAACTGTCTAGCTAACACGGCTCATGAGATACAGCCTGGTGACAGACGGACAGACAGACAAAAAAAAAATTCCACTAATCATGTGTTAACACTTTCAGATATAAGAATTCAAAGACTATGTAGTGTACTTCATCAAATAATTATAATACTTTGTTATCGGCTCTACAGAACATCTCCAATTTTTCTGATACCAAAGATCCACAATCCTATAGCTTAATGATGATTGCTGGTGATTGGCTGTCCTTTCCTCGTTGACACCAAGGAAAAAGACCAGCATCAGCCAATGGAAAATAAACACGAAATTTTGACCGGAAGTCAGCTACTTATAATGAGAAATATCAAAAACTAAAACAAACTAAAAATTTAAACACATTCAGAAAATCCACATAAAATCAATTTATAAAACATTCATATTTTTCTGAAACAAGCAAAAGGTTCTAATAGAATTCAAGACTTATTTTATTTAAATAAGTAAAAATATGTGCATTATTTATTTTAAATTAGCACATGAATTTTTATCACGCTAACATGAACTCTTACAGTTTTGACTTATTTCGACGAAAGTCATATAAATGTACCTAATGATAATTATATACTTGTTTCTTTTATAAATCATGCTAAAATCACTAGCAAAGAACGTGATGGTCACATTTACATTCTTCAAAAAGGTAAAAAATAAACGAGGCAAAACAATAAGGAATAAGCATGAGAAAAGGTCTTTGTACTGCAACGAAACAGAGGCATCAACTAATACTAAAAATAATAATCATCAAAAATGGACAACTCTGCAAAAAGTCATGCATGGTTTAAAAAAAAACAAACTAACAAACAGCTACATTCACCAAAATAATTATATAACATTACTGAAGTTCATAAACTATGAGGGCACCGAGCATTGCTGTAACGATAAGATATATAGAATTGAGGGACAAAACTAACTTTGCCGTTGGAAAACTGTAGTAACATAGACATATGTCGCGGTCGCTTTACCAACTGCATTTTTTTTTTTTTTGTGATGTATTTTTTCCTTTACTTGCGCTATAAGACATTGCTTTTTGCCAAATTTCATGATTCTAGGTCAACGGGAAGAATATATATAGAATTTAATTCCCTTGGGAGTGTAAAATATGCATCATTAACGGGTATATCTCTTCATTAATGTTTGATTTTTTCATAGCTGCAAAGGGTTGCAAACTTGAGTACCCATATTCAATTAATTTTCAACTCAATACCTCCACGCGTTCTCTAGATAAAAGGTCTGGACGGACAGACAGACAGGACAACAAAATGATTCTATAAGTTTTCCGTTTTTTCCTTGAAGCATAAAAACTGATTGACTTAAGAATCTGCTCCTTTTGTTCGTCGGTTAAAATAAAGCCTAAGTACTTATTTCGGAACCTGTTTTTATTTAACAAATCTTCAAATTTAAATCGGTTTTAGTTTGTTTTTATTTTTACGAAAGTTTGTTGGTATCAATAATCATCAAATTTCTCAATCATCTGAGAAAAACATGACACTCTTAAAATTGTTTTGAGATAACCTACCTAGAAGATCTATTTATTACCTAGAAAATTGAATCGTTATGACGAGGTCTGATTTCAAAAATATCAGATAACTTTTTAACCGACGAAAAAAAAAGGAGGAGGTTCTCAATTCGACCCGTATATTCTAGTTGACCTGTTGTCAGTTCACCTACTGGTAGATTGTTCAATTGGTCAACGATGTCGGCGTCATTTCGTTTCCTCATGTTAATTTGTTAACTCGCAAAAAGAAAATGCAAGAAGAAGCACCAATGGACCTTTTACAGGGCAATTGCATTATGTTGCCAAAGAGAACAATGTTTACACCTACATACAACTTATCATTATTTTTAAATTTTGCAGCTGCAAATGAATATCATGTAGGTAAGGTCACATACGACACCATTGAAACTTCGTGCATCACCAACCAATTTATATTACGCCATTTACGTCGTACCTGTTCTTGTTTTTGACCAGATAAGCGTTTATATAAAATCTAGTTTCCTTTTTAGGGTTCCGTACCTGAAGAGTGCAAACAGAGCCCTATTTCTTTCACTCACGTGTCTGTCTGTCGGTCTGACTGTCCGTAGTCTGTCACACAATTTTGTTCCGAAGCGTTTTTTAACTGCCCATTGACCTATCAAGTTGAATTTAGGTGATAATGCTGATTATTAAGTATGTATATCAAATTACAATATATTGATAATCTGACTTTTTTCTTTGGTGCGGAATCCTAAATGTGCGAAGTCCGACACGCACTTGGCCGTTATTTTTCAATTGGAAAAGAAAAAAGAGAACGAAACATTTTAGCAAATATCTGGCGCGCGGCGACTCCAGTCAATGAACTTATCTCAACAAATGTTGGTTTTGAAGGACATCAGCCGCAGGTGCGTAGCGCGTCTTGATGTGTTCCACGAGCTATTTTAAAACAAATGATTTCCACTACCTGCTCCTTCAGTTATAAAAATCAACAACTTGTCAACGCAGATCAACCTGGCTACAATCATTCTACGCTTTACGAAATTAATTTGCATGTTTGTTTGTTTGGCACCCAATCGAAATTGTTTACTTACTTTATAAATGGTTTTTATTCATCATCATTATCATCAGCCTTTTAATGTTCCTGCTGCTGGGACACAGGCCTCCTCTCTGTGAGAGGGAATGGGTCTTAATCCACCACGCGGGCCCAATGGTGTTGGTGGATGTCACGTCTTCGAATTTTTGGTTCTAGGACATGTCGGTTAACTCACGATGTTTTCCTTAACCTTTTCGAAGCAGTAGTGATGAAATAATGAACACAAAGTAAAGCGCCTGCCTAGGTTTGAACCCACGACTTACAACTTACAAGTCACGGCCGATATCACTAGGCCACCACTGAACACAAGAGGTTTTTATTATTTTTTTCTTTTCAGTTAGTTTTTCGTCGGTATTTGTTTTTTGTTTAAAATATAAATATATGTGTTGGGTTTAGTCAATAGTACGGACGTCAAGATAAATCACAAGCACGCCCCGTGGCGGTAAATAAAGAACAACTACGCATTGGCGCCCTTTTTTTTACCACTTGCGTGGTGGAGACAGCAGAATATAGCAGTTGAAAACTGACAGCCTTAGAACTAAGACGTCGTAGAATCAGTGTCGATCCGTAATATAGTAAGCAAGATTGTAACTGTGAGTCATCAATAGTCACATATTTGAATAAACTCAGTGTATCGAATAATTTGTGTGATTTCATTTTCACTATTCTACCCAACGACCTGCCCACACACGATGTCTTAACCTAAGGGAATACATCCTGACTTCCCGATGGTTCGCATCTATCGGCCAGCCTTGATGCTACATAAGGACTGGTATTCAGACGTGCTAATGAGATCGCACGTAAAAACAATGCTTGTGAAAATGGCGGATACATTCTTGCAAAAAAAGATATAGAATAGAAGTTTATTTCTCTCAAAAAGGCACATTTCGGTAAATAGTATCTAGGTTACAGCAGATTTAAATCTTTGTGAGAGCTGGAGTCTAAACTGGGTTCGAGATCTGTATGACAGATCTCCAGGCTCACACCCTTAAAATGATAATACTATGATGCACTTACGTACTACAACAATGTGCAAGTATCAAATTGAGCGAAAGAGATAATTATACTAAAACAAAAGGAGATGTGCCATGTATGTCTTTGGAGAGTGTTGTGTCCGTGAGTGTTTTATAGTATGACGGTGTAAGTTAAAATAAAATCAGTTGTTGTTCGTTTTTGAAGTGTATCCAATGCATACGTTTAGTAGCGCACTTGCTGAGTAGTGCTGTGGAATTCAACCCCGAAAAACCTGAGTTCGATACGCGAAAGGTGTCTTCTGTCACTACACTGTCTTCGTCGTATTGTTCTGCTCCCGCCAAAACAGAATGCAGTTAAAGCGTCCAATCCGCAGATAAAGAGAAAAGAAGAAAAGAGTTAGACGGTGATGTAATTTCCTATGCACCCACACGTCCAAAGCTTTTCAAACGATGTCCCAGTCAAAAACTACACTTTTTCGCAAATTTATATTTCACTAGCTGTTCCCCGCGGCTTCGCTCCCGTGGACCACCCCACAGGACCCGTTTTCGGGATTAAAATAGCCTATGTCACTCAGGAATAATGTAGCTTTCTATTGGTGAATTTTTTTTTTAAATCTTTCTTATTTTAGTTTTAATTTGGAGCCTATTCGGTACAAACAAACAAACAAAAAAATCTTTCCTCTTTATAATATTGGTATAGATTACGCAGATAATGATAATGTAATATTACAGTGTTCAGTAACCGTCTTAATTATATAACGTCATAAACATAGACAATCTTGAACTTGACCTCGCACTGACTTTAACACTACTATAACAATTTTTTGGTGATTATTATGAATATATAGATACAGCTTTTATATATCTTCCTCTTCTTATTTCACGTTCTATTGAACCAACAAAATGTGTGACCAAGAGTTTCGAACTCAGCGCATCGATCCGCGCTATCCAAATCAGAATCAGACCAAAGCATGCTACGACAATTACTGTGACTTCTACAAATGCCGCAGACTGTTAGGCGATGTGGATGATTGCAAGATATTCAAACGGTACTTCAAGACCATTCATTCACCACCACTTCACTCAGCTATTACGAACTAATCTGTGATAAAAACACGTAACCTTCACTTTACACACAGTTGATATTTAACCTGATTCCTATTAAATATAGGGTTTATTCTCAGCTTGAGTTTAGAACTACACGTGGCAAAGCAAATAAACATAAATTACATGTGATTGTAGATATTGTAGGTGATTAACATAATTTATCTAGTATAATTAAATGAGGATTTCCTGGCAATATCACTCCATCTGTTACAATTATGTACTGTGCGTTCCACGAAAGATGAGTCTTGACGAGCGCCGTACCGCGCCTCCCACGCTCTATTCGCCGCCCCGATTACACCCAGTCCCTGCCCCCCCCTCAGACCTCATACTGCTAAAGAGACCTATAATCGTCGTCAAACCACGTAGTGTGTCAAGTCTCATCTTTCGTGGCACGCACTGTAAAGTACACGCCAATCTTCTAGGCAATCCTTACGTAGGCTACAATGGCTGCGCAGTAGTAAATCTCAACGTAATGTATGGGTATGGGAGGCCCCATCCAACATCGCGGCTTAGGGTTGGAGGCCGCGGCGGGAGAGGAGTGCCGGCATTGCGGTGCGCCGCTCTCCCTTCCTTTCATGGCCTGGACGGGGTCACCACCATCTGATAGCGGACGCTGCGGGGTCGCAGTGGGAGGAGGAGTGCCGGTATAGCTTTGGCCGCTCTCACTATCCCCTGCAGCCGAAAAATGGTAGGTGGTGGGGCCATTGACCTTGACCCGCCACAAGAGGACCAAGGGTGCCATGCACGAGGTCGTCTGGCGCCCATGTGCTGGTTTCGTCCCTAGGGTGGTCACAGCGTACAGTGTGTTCTGGAACGTCGGTGATAGGGAGAACCCCTCAGAGGAGGGTCCGGTGACGGACAATCGCGGCGGGTTCAAGGTGAGTCCTAACACGTGCCCGTGTTCCCGCCATAAGTGGCACAGGAGGACACCGTGGAGTTTTAGTGGGTTGGAGTCCCACATAACTACGCTATCTCCCCGTGGTGGAGCAGTATGTATGATCATTTCTGCACGATAAAAAAGGCCTCTGTTGACAGCGCAATTTTGAGCATCTTTTGAGGGTTCTAGTGCTTCTAAAGTTAACATATCATAAAAAAATAAACATAGGGGCCACAGTTTATATCTTTCTTTTGAAATTTATGGAATATCTTTTAAATTGGTTCAATATTGGAGGAGGAAATAGGCGAGAGCCAAACATCGAATTATGACTTTATACTTAGGAAAGTAAGTCGGATGCGACCGCATTTCCAAGGCCATTGTGAGCAACCACGTTTCGGTTCCATAAATCATCACTGGCAACACATACTGGTCATAGATAGACTTTCGACTTGAGACACTGTGGTAACCCATACGACATCGCGGCCCGCCTCAGTTGCGAAGTCACCCAGGCGGCACCGCAACCGTCATGTTGGCCGAGCGGCCCCTCCTCGGGTTCTTCTTCGCGTGATGATGACTCGATGATAATGACCTGTTGATCATCATCATCATTAACTTGCTTCCTGCTATGCTTAACTTGCTTTCTGAGGAACGAAATAGTCTTGGTATGTAAGAGATGGTTACCCATCCACGGACCAACCTCGTCAAGCGTTAAATTGATCAACCTGTGCGGCTTCTATTCTTTAGCCACGAGCTCCTTTCAACTAAGAATAAATAAATTGTTCATAAGGCCGTTGTGTGTAAAAACGGATAGTTTCTATCCTTCCCGTGTACTGTAATAATTGATTTCCTCTGATTAGTTCACGCTGAACTAATATCAATTAGTTTTTATAGTTCTGTTGGAGTTCCTTGTTGCGACATTGTTTCCTACTGGCGCGGGCGCTGTGAAATAGGATGTTCATAGTTATTTGGGGAGGAAGTTGGCGGTTGTCATAAATTATAATTTTATTTTTGACTGTCCGTTTGGATTAAAAATCACCGCCAATATGTACAGTAATTTTATTATTTAACACCCTTATTCACAATGAGGGTACATACAAAGGTTCAAAGTGAGAAATGAGCATATTAGAAGTTTGAAAGTGGCACCAGTGACAGAAAAGTTGAAAGGAAACCTTTTATCCTGATATGGTCATGTGATGAGGAGGGATGAAACGCATGTTACTAAAAGAGTTATGAATATAAATGTTGATGAATAGAGAGGGAGGGGAAGACCAAAGAAAAGATGGAAGGACTGTGTGAGGAGTGATATGAAATAAAAGGGAATCAGTGATAGCGTGACAGGGGACAGGACGGTATGGAAGAAGAAAACGTGTTGCGCTGACTCCAAGTAACATGGGAAAAGGGCAGGAAGATGATGATTCAAAATGATGGTACAGGTACGGTCAAGTCTAATCATGGCTCGGAACAGTCCGCGAAATTCATTTTGAATCAGCTCATAAAACATAATAGAGATCATCCTGATGATTCGACGCAATTCAATTTATTCCACTCCGATAAACGATTTTACTAAGCGAAATTGCAAGTACGTTCACATAGATACAACACGATGCAATTCGACAAGACTTGCACTTACACAATTTTCTTAGAAAATACGTGCATGATATCGCCTGTCTACGCAATTTAAATTGCGTCGCGCCAACAGGAGAATCTGTTTTTTTTAATTAGCCAGTTTTTTATTATTAGGTTTGCCCAGTGCTGGGCAAACACAAAGGTCCCTTATACGGCATTATTATTGACCAACTTCTGGGTTGAAAAGAAGAAATGTCATTGGATATTTCTAGAGGTGGATAAAGTACCTACCTAGCAAAAAATATGCCTTGTAAAAGTAGTATTTTCTAAAACTATCCGTAATCACCATATTTACAAAGCAAATTGATTGATGATAAGGATAACAATTTGTTGTTTGTAGCCAATGTCAATGTGGTTGATTAGAATGAGTTTCTAGAATGGTGACGTTGAAACACATAATAGGAAATGCAGCAAGGTTTTCTGCGAAGATACTTATAGCTGCTATGTCCTAGGGAAAATACAACAACATAATTAATATGTATGTATACGGCGAATCTTGAATAGATACCTTTTCTAGAAGGCAAATGATACCTACTTTTAAATATGCAGAAAAATTTAATTAAATGCGTAGGTGGGAACTGTTAATTACTGACTTCCAAAAAACCTCAAGGTATTAATAATTTGACGGTTTTTTATATTAATTATGCAAGTTTTATAATTTCTGTCGCTTACATTTAACATTTAGTTTATTTTTAACTTTAATTTTTGGATAGATCGGCTATTTTATTAACCGACTTACCAAAAAGGAGGAGGTTCTATGTTCGACTTCTTATTTATTATTTATTATACATATACTTGACTTCTTGTACGTATTTTTTTTTTTTATGTATGTTCACCGATGTCTCCGCCAATTGTGGACTGATTTTGAAAATTCTTTTTTTGTTTGAAAGAACATGTTCCGAAATTGGTCCCATTTTAATTTGTTAAAGATCTGATGAAGAACTTCGGAGATATACAACAGAACTTTTCAATAAATAACGGTAAATCATTCGGGATTGCTTCATTTGCATGTCTGTTTATTGTTTATACCATTTCATAACATAACATCACGCCAGTATACTCAAAGGGGTACGCAGAACTCTTATTTCACCGGTTATGTTCAATTGTCATGTTTTTCGGGTAATCTGTTCTGGAGTAATAGGTACTTACTAAACAACTTGCCTATTAGGTAGGTAAAACTAAAAAGGGAAAAATAAAAAACTTTTATGCAAAAAAATACTACCGACTTCCAAATAAAAAACTACAAAGTGAAAAATAACTTTATTTTTGGAAGTCGGTGTCCATATCGCAAATAATTGGTATCTACGAAAGACACCGACTTCCAAAAATAAAATTATTTTACACTTTGTAGTTTTTTATTTGGAAGTCGGTAGTATTTTTTTGCAAAAAAGTTTTTTATTTATTTATTTATTCAGGAAAATGAGTTGGTATTTGGGTAACTAGTTGCTGTACCCATTCACTTACATAAGATCATTGATCTCAGTTATATCAGGGGCATTCAGAGGTTCCCAATATTTTTCAGTCCGCGGCGTATATACATGTTTACTAGCGCCTATCATTGTTCCTATCTAGAAACTATGATTCTAGCAATAACTAGTCAATGTGACGGGTAAGCTTGGTGATCTCAACACATGTTTTCAAAGCATGGATAAGGTTTGACAACGCTACTCGCATTTCTTGCTCCACATGGATTTTTAATCGATATTTGCTATTGATTACAGCTACAGCTGAAAATCCTGCTTCGCATAAATAAGATGTTGCAAAAGAACAGGAAATTAGCTTTTGAAGCTAAAGTGGGATATTGAACAAATATCCAAAACTCCACCAAATCGGAACATGTGAATCTAGTTTGAAGGCTGCTGTTGCAAGAGAGTTCAATGAGACTTTCTTCTTCTTGCGTTGTAAAAGATAAGGTTTGGTAAAAATAATCGCATCAAGGCGGGCTTCTTTACTTTCTGCAGCGCACCAGAGTGCCGCAGCGCACACTTTGAGAACCCCAGAGTTATATTTATATAAATACATTCTTTATTTTCAAGGACAATATTCGTGAATGCTCCTCACAATCCCTGTAACGTTACAATAACATTTACAAACTAGTAACTCGACAAAAAAATCACGGAAATAATTATTTTAGTACTGGTCCTCAAGACAGCCGTATATCGGTACTTAAAATGTCAAAGACTTACTAAACCTGTTTAAAAAACCGGCCAAGTGCGAGTCGGACTCGCGCACGAAGGGTTCCGTACTTGGTAAATTGCTGTTAACGATTTATGACGTATTAAAAAAAAAACTACTTTCTAGATCTCGTTCAAACCAATTTTCGTTGAAAGTTTACATGGTAATGTACATAATATATTTTTTTAAGTTTTATCATACTCTTATTTTAGAAGTTACAGGGGGGGGACGGGACACATTTTACCACTTTGGAAGTGTCTCTCGCGCAAACTATTCAGTTTAGAAAAAAATTATATTAGAAACCTCAATATCATTTTTGAAGACCTATTCATAGATACCCAACACGTATGGGTTTGATGAAAAAAAAATTTTTTAGTTTCAGTTTTAAGTATGGGAACCCCCAAAATATATTGTTTTTTTTCTATTTTTGTGTGAAAATCTTATTGCGGTTCACAGAAGACATCTACTTACCAAGTTTCAACAGCATAGTTCTTATGGTTTCGGAAAAAAGTGGCTGTGGCATACGGACGGACAGACAGACAGACAGACATGACGAATCTATAAGGGTTCCTTTTGCCATTTGGCTATGGAACCCTAAAAAGAAGTCAAAACGAGTATCCAAACCTCTTTTGGACAGCACTCAAAAACGTTAGGTACACGAAAATACCTACATCATCCAAGACCACATTTAAACGCACAATTTGACTGAATTTGCTTTTAAAATTATCGATGAAAGATGACATGTCACACAGAAAAAAATTGGGACTCGAACTTTTATCGTATAGCAACAAAACATAGTTTCTTTATTTGCTAATTAGTTTTGTATTTGTTAATAAAGTTAATGTTCTAATAGCTAATGTTTGTTTAAATTTAAAATTACTAATCTTGGTTATAACCGAACAAGTTTTGTAACATTATTTTTTTACAGTTTAGTCAACTGACCTAGTGTTCTAGTACAATATTTTTATGCCAATCGTTTGAATTTGCCACTGCATCATCCACAACTGCATCTATACTCACTAGATTTTCAACGTACCGTACTAACCCGTCAATGAATAACAAAGTTGACGTATTCACCAATCTATACATAGTATTATGTGTACAAAGACGCTGTTATCCGGTCAAGTTCAATGTATCAATTCGTTGATCTCTCGATTGAGCTCAAGGTTTAAGTTATAATTTATTATTATACCTATTTATCATTCACGTTTTTATGAAGAATTTCCTTGTTGCGTATTTGATTTATTCTTCAGTAAGGTAATTGGTCCTACCACAATTCAATAGTTTAATAAAGGAAGCAGGAACAGAAGCCAAACCTCGAATAAAGACTTTTTACTCAGGAAATTCAGACGGATGTCTGCGACCACATTTGTCCTTATCGTGATAGAGCAGAGATTTTAAAAGGTCTCCCCGTCAAACGTGGCGTCGGCGACGCACCGTGTTGGCAGAAGCAAAAAGCATCGGAATGGCGTGGAGCGAGGTGAAGCGAGAAGCTAAAGAACGATCGCGACGGAAAAATTCTGTGGACGCCCTCTGCCCCATCTAGGGGACATAAGATGGACATTAAGTCATTTATTCCTAAGAAGGTGAAAACATCTATGATCTTTTTAAGACTACCACATCCCGCAGCCTAATCGCGTAAGTGAATTCGACAAGGAAAAGGGTTTGACCACCATCAATCGACCAATCACATAGATAGAAAACCACATTGCGTCTTTCATCTCGCATGTGATTGGTTGATTGACGGCGTCATAACGCTTTGCCTTGCCGAATTCACTTTCACAATAAGGCTGCCGAAGTGCCGGTAAGGTAACTAGTTAACACGATACCTCTGCGTAAGACTGATGTTTTTAAAGTAGAACCTGGAATTATAATGTATGTAGGAGTGATTATTTCGTATTAGTTGGTAGCTAATTTCCCAACAACACTAAATCTATATATGCGACTCCGACTTCCGGTATCTAAGGTCGCTTGTCCAAGGGGATGGCGAGGTAGACCGAGACGTAACGCACCGGATCAACTCGGGATGGATGAAATGGCTACAGGTTACTGGAACAACTTGTGACCAACGGATGCCCCTCAAGTTAATGGGGAAAATTTATAAGTCCTAGATTGGTCCTGTCGTATTGTATGGATCAGAATGTTGGGCGGTGAAAAGATGGATGAAAAGAGATTGCACGTAGCAGAGATGAGAATGTTGAGATGGATGTGCGGAGTGACGAGAATGGACAAAGTGAGAAATGAGTATATTAGAGGCAGTTTGAAAATGGCGCCAGTAACAGAAAAGTTGAAAGGAAACCGTTTCTCCTGGTATGGTCATCTGATGAGGAGGGATGAAACGCATATTACTAAAATATAAAAGAGTTATGAATATAAATGTGGATAGATGGAGAGGGATGGCACGGCCAAAGAAGAGATGGATGGACTGTGTGAGGGGTGATATGAAGACTCCGACCACAAGTAACAGGGGACACGGGCAGGAAGATGGTGATGACTAAATCTATAAATGCATACTATTATTACGCACCAGAACTGCTGAAGGGATTTTCATGAACTTGGCATACAAACAGACGATAGCCTTAAGCCTTAAAGCCCGACATACCATAAGTTAAGGGGCTGTGATCACGTGAGATATGGATAGCGCTTGGCAATCCAATACATTTTTGTCATTTTTCAATCACTATTGCGACGCTCTTCTAGATAGAATGACTTGTCTAAAGCCTCTGGGTAGGTATACTTTGACAACTATAACCTTATGCAATAACTGATTTTAATAGAAAAGCGCGTTAACTTCCCATAACTTATGAGCTGGCAGTCCAGGAGCACTAAGGGCTTATAAAACTTCTACTGGATGGTTGGTAGATTCTTTTTCTTCAAAACCTCTGTTAATGAAGAAATACTCCATATTATAAAGCTCAACATTTCATCGTTGATTGCTGCCGCTTGGTCATTTCGTGGTCAAATAGCTCCGAAACTCTACACATAGAAGTATTGGCCATAGCCATTGACCACCCATGGGTTGGTCATTTTCCTTGATGCCACGTAATGTTCTATCTACTGCTAAAACCTTACCTCTATCGCTTTTTCTAGAAATATTACATCTAGGGCTCTCTGTGTGGTACTTATAGAACGCTTGGAATTTTAAACATACCATGGGCAGTTTTTCTTCCTGGCAACAAAGTGGCTGCTATGCCTTATAAAGCGACAGCGAGACTTGAATTTGGCGTGAGATGTTCTTTGCGACCTTCCATGTTTTGCACCCGTAGACCAGCAAGGATTGGCATTGGACCCAAAGATAATTTTATTTATTTATTTATTCTCAAACAATTTACATTGTGTCGAAAATTACATAATAAAAAAAAGAATTATTATGATACACTTGAAGGTAAATTAAATTATTAGAAAATTGAGCCACATTAATTTAAAATATGTTCCAAAAGAAAATTATACAGTTACAAATACATCGTATAAATGCCTCAAGATAAGATTACAATGTCAAGTTTATACTGTTAAAGTCACAAAAAAAAATCACTTCCAAATCAATCCGATGTATATATATAAAGATTTTAAGTTTAATCATTTGGGTCAGTTTCCGTATTTGCCAAACAGGTATTTATACAATTTCCTCATACATTTGTCTGAGGTGGTACAAAGTTCGCCGGGACAGCTTGTAATTACTTAAAAACATAAAATAACACGAGCAGTCGGCCATGATTGTAATACAAAAATGGCGCCGATTATAGGTGTACCAGAATCTCATGGCATTTTTTATTTTTTTTTAATTGTGATTTTCATATGGCAATGTCAATTGTCACCTGTCGAATCAAAGTACTTGATGTGTCAACCGCTGCTGAATTTTTTTGATATTATCTTGAAAGTTTGTTATTTTTGTGAAAATTTCGAAAAACCCACTTCGATCTCATGCGAGACATATTGTTTTCAATGTGTATCATAAAATAAGGGAAGAAGAAGGCGTAAATCAAACTCAATCTTTGATTTTAAAGTGCGTCGTAGAGTGGACAGGTAAGTTGGAATGACTTGTTTTGATACATTTAGTTTAATTGTAGGTCAGGGCACATCGAATGATGGCCGGAAGGAAATGGCAACAGTAATGTAACTGTTACAAATTCTTCGACAAGATATTGATTTTAACGGAGATTGAGAATCTTTGACGTAAGAAAAATATTAAGTAATAATCTGCGCCCTGCAGTGGGACGTGTATATAGACGGGAGTTTTTGGCGGGATTTTGTCGAGTGAAGTTCAGTGGCTGTTAATATTATTTGCTAATTGATTCCTAGTGGATATCGTGATATATTATTGGTGTAGTTTTGTATCTCAACTGTCTCCGCAACTGGACAATTTGTAAAATCATTGACAAAAGCGATCTCGGGATAGTGGAGCGGTGTATTTTATTGTAGTATTGACTGCCTCTGCAAAGCTTACTGGGAAGACTGACTCGATACAATTTGCTGCCAAATATTCCAAAAAACATTAGAATCTGTTACATCCGCATTCTAATGCATACTAAAGAATAAATATAAGATCCAAAACTCTTTCCAAAGACGTGGCTAAAAGGTCCTAGCAACCAGGCCATAAAATTTACATAAAAAGAAAATATATAGACTGATGATGATGAATGACTTTAAGTAACATGATACATTTTATTATTTTTTACAGACTTTATACATAAAGAGATTGGTTTTGAATATGTTAAATGCCAATGAAAAAGAACCATTTTGATGGAGAGAGATGACATAAAACTACAAAGATACAAGTTTTTGAAATGCCAGTGGAGTTCATGGAATCGTATTCTAGTTTTCTAGTTCTGAATGAGGTTTTAAGTTATTAGTATGATTTAAATGCTAAATAATAAATTAGTACATAAATTAATATTCAATTGATTTATTTTTCCTATGTTAAGAACACGATGTATAACAACATATTCATACACATACCTATAGTACTCACAGTGGATCTTTGTGTCTCTGAATTGGTTGCAAGACCCCGCGCAGTAGCAATTTTTGTGTCAATGTTGAAGGTGAAGATAGCATTGTATAACTGTCTCTTTCACTCGCTTATGTATGTCACATAAGCTTACGGAGTTTCTTGAGCATTCTTCTCCATAACAAGCTACTTTCCGAATGCACGGTAGAATCAACTTTTATTCCATGTAAATTTAAATTGTGACATTCAAAAGTGCTGCTTGGTGGCCCAGTTGAAATAAATATCTTTTGTCTTTTTTGTCATCGTCCTATCTCGCTTACTCTATGCAGTATACTCGATGACAAACTGTTTCTTATGCAATGGTTGGCAGGACCAAGTTCAAAGACACAAAGATCCGTTGTGACTACTATAATATAGTTACCTCATGTTAATTAATACTAAAGACATAAATAAAAATTAAACAGTATCAAGATCGTTTGATCCAATTTCCCCAGTATTGCATACAACAAATTTTTATTTCCCTTTTTGCCATGAGATTCTGGTAGACCTTTACAAGCCGAGTCATTTAATAAAAAAAACACTAACAGACTATTAACGGACGAGCAGAGAAATATTAAAAAAATGATTTCCATTCGTTCGCGAAATTGTTTGTAGTGAATGGAGTCTTAATAAAATACGTGTTCACTCATTCAATCACTGTTCATTGAAATGTGTTTATTGAATCACTGGCTAGTAACATAGTTATTATTTTTCGCGTTGCTTTTTTAGTAACCTTATTAGTTTTGAAAAGGCCTCGTTTGTCAAGTATTTGCAAGCGCTACTCCTGAGCATGCGGTCCTGCGGCCCTCTAGACAAGACAGTGACATTCTACCAACAAAAGCGTGCCGTAGCGATTTGAAAAACGTCAAAGATGTATGGGAATGTCAAACGATACCGAAATGCCACGTTATCAATCCGTCACATTCTGGCATTTCGACCATCGTCATCGCTGGCATCAAATGACACTTTTTAAAGCATCTGAGGCCTTAGGCATGTGACATTCTATCATCGAGATTATGGTGACAACAATATTAAAAAAAACCGGCCATGTGCGAGTCGGAGTCGCACACGAAGGGTTCCGTATCATTATCGCAAAAAACAGCAATAAAACACGTTTGCTGTATGGGAGCCCAACTTAAATATTTATTTTATTCTGTTTTTAGTATTTGTTGTTATAGCGGCAACAGAAATACATCGTGTGTGAAAATCTAAAATTTCGTAGCTATCACGGTTCATGAAATACAGCATGGTGACAGACAGACAGACGGCAGTGGAGTCTTATAGTAAATATTTATTTTATTCTGTTTTTAGTATTTGTTGTTATAGCGGCAACAGAAATACATCGTCTGTGAAAATCTAAAATTTCGTAGCTATCACGGTTCATGAAATACAGCATGGTGACAGACAGACAGACGGACAGTGGAGTCTTATAGTGCGCGCAAGTTAAGTCTGCGCGCGGCCAAAAACGGAACTAATCGTTTGTCATTTATGTCAGGTGTCAAGAGAGCGTTGCATTCCGTGTTTTTATTCGTTTCCGCAGTAAATAATCACCATCATTATGCTAAAAGTAATTTAAAGTGATGGCAGGGATGTTTTATTCAAGTGCACAAGACAATAACGGGCCTAAGGTACCGTTTTACAATGATAGAGCCCGCGTTGTTTATTTGACAGGTAACTTTTAGGGATACCACTATAATAAAATTTCCCTAAATTTTCGTACTACCGGTGCCCGACAGTATTGGTTTTTGGGTGGCACATAAATATACCGGCGAGACAGGACCGGCATCATGTAATTTAATGCATCATCGTTATTTTGTTTTAGGCGTTTCTGAACGCACCGTCACCCAAATAACTCAAGAGGGTTATGTGGCAGCAGCTTCTTCAAAAATTATTGAAGAAGAAATTAAAAAAGAATTGAAATTGAAGGTATTAGCCACTGCAGGACCATTGTTAGACCAAATTTAACAGTAGGTACTACTAAGTATTCAATAAAAGATTTACAATAATTTCATGAAGCTTTTTTCATCATATTCTATGCAAGTAGAAAAAGCTAGTAAATAATTATCCTTAACTTAAATTACTTTTAAGTTTCGAGAGAAAAATTACTATTGATTAAATGTAGGAAAAAAGATCAGATATGCTGGCAACATTAAGCACGCCACCCGTCAACTTATCGTGCGAGCACTCTAATAATAAGGTCCCGTTTTTACCCTTTGGGTACGGAACCCTAAAAAAGGAGGCGGTTATCAATTCGATTGTATATTTTTTTTATGTATGTCACCTCAAAACTTTTTACTAGGTGAAGCGATTTTGATAATTCTTCTTATTAAAAGCTGATGCTTCTCATGTAGTCCCATTTAAATTTGCAAAAGAAAATGATCTGATAAAGAACTTCGGAGATATACAACAGAATTCTTCAAAAAGCAACGAAAAATATCTCGGGATTGCTGCTATCGCATGTCTGTTTATTGTTTATACCATTTCGTAACATAACATCACGCTAGTACGCTCTAAAGGAGTATGCAGATGTGTACAGTTCATCCTGGTGCACTCTCATTTCACCGGTTACGTTCAAGTTTTATGTTATTCGGGTAATCTATTCTGGCTTAACTTTGTGCATTATATAGAACCTTACTATAGAATTTGCTTGAACTTGCTTGTTCCACATGCGGACTCTTTTTGCGACGAGTGAGGGTGAAAAACCTTATATAAAACATTATAACAACAGTATTTTCGGCTACTTTGAGAGACGCAAATTAGCCTAAGGAGACGGACGGTTTTTGCAGTTAGCAGATAAAAGATCTGAGATCTTCCAAGTCCAAGACAAAAGCCAAGCATTATTGCCACAAGATGAAAACGAGACCATAAATAAGGAAAAAAAAACAGTATTTCCATAAATTATTATAAAAAACCAGGATGTTGCTCATTACTATAAAAACATGAATACAATATTTAAGTACCCGCGGTAATTAAATCATTACAAAAACATTGTTACTATTGTTAGCAAATCAAATATAAGGAAAATCTAGTAGAACCCAGTCATTTATTGAAGTCTGTTGTATACATTATTATAATAACTATTGGATAGTATTTAAACGAGAGAAAAATAAAGTCAAATTAATGGGCGACAAACAGTGTTCGAATACAAATACTTAAAACAGCCGGTTAAAAATATGGGCCTCCTATTTCTGTCTGCAGGGTTTAACGTAACCTAACATGAAGGAGATGAAGCCAGCTGAATTGAGCGAGCAAAGCGAGCCTTCTCAAACCTAGCCTATCCGTGTCGGGGTGCCCTTAGTTAAGGGGCTGAAGTCGAACAGTTGACATCTGACATCTGAGGGTCTAAGCCACGCCCACTGTCATCGATAGCTTAAGAGCAAACATTAAATTGGAGCGAAAAGTAAACACATCAACACGGTCTAGGGATATTTTTAAAAAAGCGAATTACTATCAATGTGTTAATTATTTATATGACATGTATATATTTAAAAGATACGTTATTTAATATTCTACCATTTTTTAATAATGGTTAAGGTACTTCGATTAAAATTTCAGGGTTTTATGGAAAAAAAATGAAGCATAGACGGAAACCGTATATGAATTAACTTTTAATGTATATATTAATAATATATATATTAATAATATTATGAGTAAAAACTGAAAAAAATTGAAAAATCATTTAATTTGTGTTTATAAACTTGAAGTTAGTAGTCTGAGAAAGCGCCCATGATGTTCATAACACATCGGCAACGATTCGGCATGCTCAGAACAAGGTTGTCAATGTCTTGCTGCGGAATATTATCCCATGTCCTTCTAAGGTGCGCAAAAATTTGATCTTCTGTAGCCAGATTTTCAGGAACTTCCTTCAGAGCTCTTCTTTGCAGCCTATCCCACGCATGCTCAATGGGATTTAGATCTGGCGATTGAGCAGGCCAGTCTAAGGCCCTAACATTGTGTGTATGTAACCAAGCTGCTACCGTTCTCGCCGTGTGTCCGGGCATTGTCGTGCATGAGCAGGAAATCTTGCCCCATTTGTGTTCTGTGGGGCAAGATTACGGGCCCCGGCACCTGTTGGACGTATCGTTCTGCCGTCATATTGCCCCGCACCCAAACGAGATCCGTCCGTCCTCCAAGACGAATGCCTGCCCAAACCATAAATGTTCCTCCTTGGCATGGGTGAACTTCCTGAGGGTTCTGAAGACGGCTCCATCGTCCAGAAACTCGCCAAACACGCGTCCTTCATGAATCTGGATGGAAGCCGAACCTGGATTCATCCGTAAACAGCACATTGGACCATTGCTGACGGCCCCAGTCCACGTGGTTCCGAACCCATTCTAATCGTCGTCTACGATTGCCTCTCCGTAAAGGTGGGACCTGGAGTGGTCTACGAGAGCGTAGATTGCTTTCATGCAGTCACCTTCTTACAGTTTGGTCACTTACAAGCACTTGGTGTTCCACTCGCAGCCTTTGGACCAATTGAGTCGCCGTTGCATTTGGTTGAGCTCGCGCAGTAATTTGCAAAAATCGGTCTTGTCTGGGGGTAGTGATGCGACTTGGCCCCCGGTGCCTCTCCGCTACTTCACCTGTGGCACGATAGCGTGTCCACAATCTTGAAATTACATTTTGGTGGGTCCCTATGGCCTCAGCAACATTCCCACAGCTTGTAACATCTCCGCCCTCGTCAAATATTGGCGTTGCAGGGCTACAATACCTCAATTTTAACTTAATCTTTCGTTTAAAAATGAAAAAAAACTGTAACTAAACGTAATTCGTATTGTTTTCTAAATTTCGCACAAATGAAAATTCCCTCTCCTACACATCAAGACATTTTTATGCCACCGAAACAAAAGAATTTTCAAAAATTTGAATTTGGAATTAGTCTGAGATAAATTACAAACAAATCGGTGTATAAAAGATTCCAATGCGGCCAGTACTTTTCGAGTTATTTAATTGAGTATGAAATATCCCTAGTCCGTGTTGATGTGTGTATTTGAAAATTAAATACACAAGGCCGACTACAGAGGCCCACATTATAAACGGAATCTTCCGATGGTTTTTAAAAAAATATTACGAGTACCCACAATTTCTTATTTCAAACTGGCGGCTAGCATCTGACATCAGATCGTTCACTGTTAATTTGCCTATGAATGCAACCTTATTGCTACGAAAATAAAGATCACAAAAACAGGTAATCTGGCTAGTGTCTTACTACGAGTCTTTGCCGTGCAAATTGAATAAAGATTATAATTATGTCTGCTTCTATGCAACTGCCACATATACCAGTAGGAACACAGTAGGTGACATTTTTTAATAATGGTCTTATAGCCAGACAATTTTATTTATATTATTTTAATGAGTTTTAGTATACTGAAATGGACTGTGTAATGTTAACCTGGAAACTTTAAATTTTAATTGAGATTTGGTGCTTTCATTAATCAATTTAATCATTATTTACAAGAAGGTGTTTTCACAAACACCTTAAATTTGCACGTATCCAGAACTTACTAGGTTCGGAATTGTCTTTTTTAGGCATATTTAAAATATCCAATAGAATTTAGGACATTAATAATATCATTTGTACAATTCCTAGGTTCATATTCCTTGTTTAGTATTCTCTTGAAAATTAAGATGTCATTTAGTTACTAATACAACATGATTTTCCATAGCCTACTTCAAATCATAATATATTTTTACGCTATCCTGATATAATAGTTTCAAGTCACTTACTGGGTTTTGATATACACCAGCCCTCTGGGGTGATGATGGTCACGTGGTGCCGTTTTTGAGACAACATATATGTATTTTTAAAGAGGTATACATACTTTTTAGTTATGGATTTGTAAGTAAACTAAACACAAACAACAAAAATGTAGATGCTAGAAGACAGCGGTAGTGCCAGAGAATAAAAAGAATACAGAGTTTTAGTTAGTTCCAATTAAAGCCACCAGGCTACATAATCTGGCTGCATTATTATAACAGATTTTTTTTTTGACAGATTGAATTGACGAGAAATAAATCGATTCTTTTTTTGCATTTTGCGGAAAAAAGCGACATACGTCTACCTAGCAACGCCATACAGCGGTCACTGTCGAATTGCACTGGATGGAAAGAGAAGCACGATCGAATTTGTATAGTTTTTTTTATAAAATATAGTAATACTAGCTTTTTCCCGCGGCTTCGCACGCGTAGACTACATGCTTCTCCTTACCATTTTTTAACAGTATGTAGAGAAAAAGTTAAAAATAATGTATTTTGAAAGTTTTTCTTAGGACAGACTTATACTTACCTACTTTAAATCAATACGCTCTATCCTTGTTCTGTCCCTATCCCTTCATTATTTTTGTGTTTATCCATGACTATTAATAAGTAATCATAAGTATCTATTACATTTTAGTATTTCCTTGTAAACAACATTTTTAACCATTTTGGATGTCGGCACCAATATCACCAGACTATTTGATGAGCTTACACGTGAACACGCTACATAGAACTGTCCATGGGAAAAGAAATTCTCCCTCAAATCAACACCGGCATACTTCCAAACCCAAACAACAACAACAACACAACACAACCAAACAAACATCCAAACTTTCATCCCCTATTTCACGCCCTTAGGGGTGGAATTTCCAAAAATCCTTTCTTAGTGCTCACCTACACTACCATAGGAACCTACATGCCAAGTTTCATGATTGAAGCTTTAGCCGTTTGGGCTGTGCGTTGATGGTCAGTGAGTGAGTCAGTCAGTCAGTCAGTCACTTTCTTCTTTTATATGTTTAGAAGATGAATTACTTAAAAATAATGAATGAAACTACAAAATATACGACAGTGAAGTTTTACGTCCTGTTATGATACGATATTGTTGTTAATTGTACCAATGTACGCTGGTCAGTATTACCGGAAAACATTTTTGAAGATCACGCTACGAGGTTACTTTGTCATTCAATTGTATCAAGGTTTTTGTGCGTAAACGTGTTTCGGGCACAACGAAGTTTTCGGATATATGATCAAGATTAACATATCTTATTGCCGCTGCCACATGTTCAATAATTTTGACAATTTTTTTTTGAAAGGTTTGCCTATTTTGGGAATTCAGCCCCTTAAGTGCCCGAGCTGGCTTCGCTTGCCCCTGTACTAATTTGTTGCAATCACGAATACACCCAAACTCCCGCGCTACAAGCAATGTCGTTCTGCTATTTTCAAAAGAATACTAAGCTAAAATAGAACCTCAAATACAATTAAAGTATATAACAACATTATTACCGCACCGGTTAACAATTTCCTTTAAGGCTCCCTTAGTCGACGGCACGAACTATTTTGTGCGCGAGGTTAAAATGCATGCTACGTCATCCGACAACACGTGCGAAAGAGATAGATGCTGTGATGAGCAGTAAGAAGCTAGTTCGCGTACGAATTAGCACTGAATGATGATTTAGGACGAAAACAAGCGCGCGAAATTTTATAAACAGAACTTTGGGAGTCTAGATAACATGACAAAACGACTAGATGTATATTTTCAAAATAAAATTATTTGCTTTGTTGAATCCTTGTATGGAGGCCGTTTTGCAATGTTCTTTCTTCATATGGTATTTATTTCCGCCCAAAGATGCGTTAAAATTTGTGTTGAAATATGGAACTTCGACGCTCATAACTTTCAAATATATTTTTTTTTTACTTTTTGGTTTCCATACCAGGGCTGTATGGAAACCAAAAAGTAAAAAAGAAATATATAGATAATGACAAATTGATATAATTTTTTATTTTGAACGTACATCGTCAAACAGTGGAGTAATCGCTAGACTACTTTTGTATGGAAGAATTTTCGACTAGTGTAACCTTAACTATCTGACCAGACAGACGTTATCTTGCCCGATGAGATCACAAAAATAAATCCATAGAAAAGCGCACTTTCACTTTAATAGTAATTTTATTATAATAAAATTTATTCAAATTTATTTAATAATTTATTTAAATAATAAGAATCACTAGAACCCTCAAAAAGAGCTCAAAATTGCGCTGTCAACAGAGGCTTAGTGTATAAATTTGACAAAATTAAATGAAAAAAAGGAAAACATAGGAACATAGTATATATCTTACTTTACCAGTTTATGGAATATCTTTTAAATTGGTCCAATATTGGAGGAGGAAATAGACGAGAGCCAAACCTCGAATAATGAATTTTTACTTAGGAAATTCAGTCGGCGCTCTCTGCCCATATTTCCTGTTAAGGACCTCCCGTAGAACAATTTTTTGCAGCTGATGGCCCCATCTAACTCTTAGTTGTATTTGATCCACGACTTTTAGGCCACCCTGTATATAAAGATGTGTATGCGTGATGATTACTAACTATGCGTTTGCAATGACATTTAGACACCAGCCCCCGTACCATGACGTGTCAAAACTATCATGGTTCGACTGTAAAAAAAATGGGAAATGTACCTACAAGTCACATAAATGTAGTATGAAACAGTACTCCTTGATATGGTCCGCCTTGTGAGGTGGTTCTTGTTTCTGGATCATCTGTAACCACCGCTGCACCGGTACCCTTCTCCCGATACCGGCAGACGGCATGCCAAGCAGTCGCACAGTCCAATAGATAAACGAACAGGCCAATTGATAATTGTAATTAAATAAATAAATAAAGGCAATATTCTATATAGCAAATTATGCGTACATCAAGGTGACAGCCATAAAAAATACTATTTATATTAGTCCAAGAGCTAGACAAAGGCCATCGCTCCTAGATCGACATTGACGCAGGATGTCGCCACCTTGGCAAGTGGTTGGCAATGTCCCCAATGCCCTGATGCGATGTGAATGTTAAGGTCTCATGATGAGGAGATTCTGCCGTTTTAGGCAATTGTTTACGTTTTACTAGGAAAATAGATAAATTTAGAATCATAAGGTGACTTTTTACTTTTTGGAAATAAAATAACATCACGTTTATTCCCCGAAGGATTAATCAGAAGCTTAGGTTAGGTTACAAGATTACTTTGGTTTTAGGTATAGGTTCGACTAAATAATAATAGGCACACAGGGTCGATTTCAGAGGTTAAGCAACGTGTGCCGAGGTATGTTTGTGGATGGGTTGGTCAACCATCTCCTCCTTGCCTCAGAAAGCACGTTCAGCCATGGTCCCGGCTGTCATCGTAGACAGTCGTTAAGGAGGACAGAAACTAGAGATCTGATAACAGACTTATCAAACAGACATGGAATCTTACCAGTTACTCCATGTAAAATAACCAGCTGCATGCGGTTGGACTGGAACCGGAAACTCAACATAATCGGGAACAGGCTTGCCAGATCGATTAGTCTTCGGAATTTCGATTTCTCATCATCATTCATCATCATTTCAGCCGAAAGACGTCCACTGCTGGACATAGGCCTCCCCCAAGTGTCGCCACACTGATCGGTCCTGTGTGTTTGGCATCCACCATACTCCCGCAGCCTTGACCAGGTCGCCGTTTGAGATAAACCTAGAGGGAGGCCTTCCAACGCTGCGTCTTTCGGTACACGGTCGCCTCTCCAGAACTTTTCGGCCCCAACATTCATCTGTTCTGCTTGCAATGTGCCCTGCCTACTGCCACTTAAGTTTGGCAATTCTTTGGGTTATGTCGGTAACCTTGGTTCTCTTGCGGATGTCTGCCTGAAGTTTTCTCTATTACCCTTTGGGTGACTTTAAGCCTTCTGATAAGGCCCATTGTGACCGACCCCATATCCATAGACAGAATTTTATCAATTTAAACCACTTAATAAAACTGATTCAAAAATAAACCGGTTTGACAATATAATTATGTTAGACATAAGATCACATACCTAACTCTATAGGAGATTGGTGTTTTGTTTTTTTTGTAAAGAAATTAAATTATAGTAGGTAGTTATTGCTAATGGAGTCTAATTCAAAAACAGTATTAAAAAACCAGCCAAGTGCGAGTCGGACTCGCACACGAAGGATTCCGTACCATTATCCTTTCTCCTCTTCTTTTCTCTGTTTTTATAAACGCTATCACTAAGGCCTTATCTTCAAACTATCATTTTTATGCTGACGACCTGCAGCTTTACCGCAGCTTCAAACTTGAAGAGCTCACTGGAACTATTGATGCCATCAATAATGATCTTGGAAATATGGGCTGAATATCAGTCAGTGGGCTAAAAGTTGTGGCCTTTTAGTGAACCCAGCAAAATCACAAGCTCTCATTATTGGTGGCAGATATTTCGTCAATTCAGTCTCTCCTTCCTGTTTTCTACGATGCCGTCGCTATAGCCTACTCCAAAAAGTAAAAAACTTAGGTGTTTTCTTAGACTGCAACCTATCTTGGAATGTTCACATTGCTGAAGTAAGCAGGAGGATGTTTTGCTCGTTTCGATCTCTGAAGCGTCCCCAGAAGGCCTTGCTTTTTGCGACTAAAGTTACTCTTGCTCAGTCTCTTCTCTTCCTTTTCTTGACTATGCTGATGTCTGCTTCCTTGATACGACTGAGGAACTTCTTGATAAGCTCGAGCGTTTGCAGAATTTGTACATCCGCTTCATATACAGGTAATCATATTTTAAGTGACAGAGTATTGTTGTTGTATTTCTGTTATTTTTTTAACCAATAAACGTATTTGTATTGTATTGTATTTTTGGCCTCCGAAAGTACGACCATGTGTCGGAATTTTATAATAATTTTATTATTCGACAGCGCCGAGATACCCCACGCTCTTTCTCTACTCTTTTCTGTTCGTCACAATCCTACCTCTCCTTCGTATCTTCAGTATCGCTTTGAGTATCTTGTTCCGAGAGGAAAGTCTTGCCGTTCCTCATCATCTCTTCTCCTTCATTTTTCTCCTCACTCATTAAGTCTTTACGATGGGTCTGTTTTTTTTTTTTTTATAACCTATAGGCTCGCGCTTGACCACAATCTCACCTGATGGTAAGCGATGATGTGGTCGACGGTGAAACACGCTTGCCTAGAAATAACCTATTCACTCTTGACTTAAAGACCCCTAGATTGTAGCTATCGGGAAACACAGACTCCAGCAGAGAATTCAACTCCTTAGCTGTACGCATAATAAAAGTGTTCCCAAAACGATTTGTGCGTATGGGTGGGATGTCTACCATGTATCGATGGCGCATCGCCGTACGTCTGGTAGTCCGATGATGAAACGGGCTAGGTGGAATTATATCGTGCAATTCCATCGCACACTCCCCGAAATGTAACCGATAAAAAACCGACAGGCTGGCAACTCGGCGACGATGTTCAAGACTCTGGAGCTTTGACTTGACTAGCGCCTCATCGCCGATGAGCCTCTTGGCTCGCTTTTCGATCAACTCTAATGCGTCAAGCTGGTATTTGGCTGATCCGTCCCAGAGATGAGAACAGTACTCCATGCATGATCGAACTTGCGCTTGATACAAATTGAGGAGCTGTTCCGGCGTGTGAAGTACCTTCTCACCTTTGCAAGGATCCCCAGCTTTTTGGCAGCCAGCTGAGCCTTTGCCTCAATGTAAGGGCAAAAATTGAGAGTAGATGTCAACGTAATGCCAAGAAGCTCAAGATGGTCAGTTATTGGCACGGTCGCATCTCGGAAAGTTGGAGCTGGGTAAAATTGGCTCTTTTTAGTGGGAAAAAGACACGCCTGAGTTTTAGCAGCATTAAACCTGACCAGATTGGCATCGCCCCATTCAGAGACTGCCTGCAAGGACAGGTTCAAGCGCTCTACCATGGCCTCCCGGAGAGACCGGATATGAGGCCCGGTAGCACGAGCGTTGGACAAGTATCTCTCAGCAACAGTGCTGTCGTCTGCATACCCAAAGGTGCCGGGTTTAAGCAGATCGTTAATATGCAGCAAGAATAAAGTTGCTGAGAGTACCGACCCCTGAGGGACCCCGGCATTGATATTCAATTAGTCCGACGAGCAGCCATCGATAACAACTCGAATGGACCGATCTCTCAGGAAGTCTGCAATCCAATCACATAGACCACCGGGCAAACCGAATGAAGGAAGCTTACCAATAAGGCTTTCGTGCCAGACCCTATCAAAAGCCTTCGAGATGTCGAGGGAGACGGCAAGCGCTTCCCCGTGCTTCTCGATGGCCTCACTCCAGATGTGAATGGCATACGCTAGAAGATCCCCAGATTTCGGCGGAAGCCGTATTGGCGGTCACTAAGGATATGTCTTTTACTGTTCGTGCTGTCCGCCTATGGAATAATATTCCTCACACCATACGGGATAGCTCTTCGTTAGAGATCTTCAGGAGAATAACTAGGAAACATTTCCTGTCAACATGACTCATAAATATGTATGTATTTTAGTTTTACTTATATTATAAAGTATGTATTATGTTTATGCATTGTGCGCTGTACACGTATTCGTGTAGTTTTATTTAGTTGGGATATTTTTATTAGGATTGAATTTTTTATGATGAAATTTTAATTTGTTTGATGGTTTCTTTTTGTGCGCTTTTGTTAACTGTCCTAATAGTGTATATCTCACTATAGCACTGAGGTTTGCTGTAAGAGAACACAATTATGGGTTATGCTCGCCTTTGTACATAAGTTGTCCTTCTGTTTTTGGATATTTGTTTTGTGTACAATAAAGAATATTATCACGGTTCATGAGATACAGCCTGGTGACAGACGGACAGACAGACAGACATACAGATAGATGGATCGTAATAGGGTGCCGTTTTTATCCTTTGGGTACGGAACCCTAATAAAAATACGTTATAACAGGTCTTTGAATAAAATATATAGGTACCTAAGCAATTTAATATTATGATTAGGTTGGTATCATTCTTGCCTATTCAAGCCCGTGGCTTCCATAGAAGTTTGTTAGGTAATTTAATATATATGTTAGGCGATTTAGAAATGCTGGTACAGTGAAATACAAGAATATAGCAATTTTGAAAGTAACACTGAAAATAGGACAATAATTTTGATAGGCGATTAGCAAAATTTTTGATTAAAAAACAAAAGAAATAATAAATATCCAAGTTAGATAAATAAATGTTTTATCTATCCTAGTTTGTTAACTCAATATAAACTGTTTTTTAGACCTCAGGATCTCTTAAATCTTATCATTTCAAAGACATAAGATAAGCCTTGTCCTTCGACGCGTCGCGGGCTGGCTTTCGATAAATATTTACTCACATCGAATCGTAGAAATTGTTTTGATTTTTTGTAATATCATTGTCCATGTCTATTCGTGTTCTACTTCCTACTAATATTACAAAATGTAAAAGAACAATATATGGTACATTCGGCTGTTTTAGGGGTTCGTCTATATGGATGATCGTCATTTGGAAGAAATTTGGAAAATGGCTTAAATTGGAACACAATCTTTTTTACGTTCTTTCCCTCAAGAACATAACACTGGTCAAAGCTAGTTTAGAATGAATGGTTTAAACACGATTGATACATAAAGATTTATATAGATCAGAGTTTAATGTCGAAAATATATCTCTTCTCCAAAAACGCACGTAATCCAAAATTAATCTCACCGTCTCACAAAAATATCTTTCTCTCATATTACCAAGACAATCTTTTATTAAACGTCCCACAAACTCATATTGTCAATACTCGCCATTGAAGTCGACGCTGGCATTAAACCCAGGGGTATAGAAGCGCCGGTATTAGGCCACAGAGTATTGTAAGACGCGGTATTTTAGCTGGAATATAGGCAGTAGAACAATGCTGGCTGGTATAGTGGGTGGTATATATTTTTCTGTACATATTTGTTCATTTGTGGTCCGCACAATGGCTGGGATATTCTGGAATGTTTTTGTATTGGAAGACTTTAGACCAAGTCTAAGCTAGGTCACATAGTATAATACTAGCATACAGATGCCTCATCCCATACAAAAAAAAAACCGTGTCGACGTAACTAGCGTTTTTCGTCTGATAATCTGATATTTTTTTAAGTATTTCGATCGTGTTCGGTTCCGTTCCACGGCTATAGATGGTGTTAGCAGCGACTTACAAGTAATAAGGGTTTTCTCGGTTTCTGTCATTTTTTTTCTTTAAATACGACGTGACGATTTGTTTTATAGTATTTTTTGCACGTTTTCACAGTTTCGTTGTACCAAAATGTGTTACAATACAAACTTAAAAATCGAATGGCATGTCTCACAAATTTAAAACCGCGCCCTTCTATTGGAATCAATTTTAAAAGGTCTGTTCAAATAATTTTTGAAATGTGAATTAAGATTCAAATATTCCTTAATGTGTGCTTAGGAGATTTGATTAAACATGAACATATAATTTTTATGATCAATCCTAGAAAAAAATAATTTTACACACAATTCAATAACAAGTCGGTGCATATCGCGCTATCGAGTGACATTTATTTGAACCAAACTTTCTTTGTTAGCATTGGGACCCCGTGGCCAGGTTATGTATTCAGCTTTATTTGCCTCTTGAATGATTCATAATTTTATGATTCACTTGAATATTTTAACTTAGTTTCTGGGAAGTTTATGCATCTGCGATGGCTCTAATATTTAGTGCCTACTTTCCTTTACAGACATGTTTACCTAACATCATCATCTTCCTGCCCTTGTCGCATGTTACTTGTGGTCAGCGCAACACGTTTTCTTCTTCCATAGCGTCCCCCCTGTCACGCTATCACTGATTACCTTTTCTTTCATATCAGTCCTCACACAGTCCATCCATCTTTTGTTTGACCTTTCCCTCTCTCTCCATCCATCCACATTTATATTCATAACTCTTTTAGTAACATGCGTTTATCACATGTCCATACCAGGACAAACGGTTTTCTTTTAATTTTTATACCTAACAATAGCTTAGAAAAATCTTTTTAATTTTGTATTGAATTGAATTTTCATTTATCTAACTTCTGCGCGCAGCTTCGCCCACGTGAAAAGTGTTTTAATATACAAAGAGAACTTAGTATCTGGATGAAAAGTGCTCGTAACGGTCATAGTCTATCCGTGTGTCAAGTTTTCATCCAAATCTGTTGAGGCGTGTAAGCTAACAAACAAACTCAAATTCGCATTACATTATTATTATAATGATAGGATGATATTACAATTTACTCGAAACTAAAATTTACTTCATACAGTGTAATTGATTACTCAAATAAGAATTATTTACTAACAATATTTTTTTCTTTGTTTCAGGTATGAACTGAAGATATTTTAAGTAGGTATAGCTGGCACGCGAATATTTAACTGCCTTGACGACCTTGAGCTCAACACGCATTGGAACATCCTTTAATTTGTTTGTACAATTACTAGGACTGAAAGTAATACAACCAAATATGGCCATGAATTTTCCAATAAGGAAATCGCTGAGACGTTGTCAACCTTTTTGAGTCATTTACCAAATGGCCTTCTTTACACGACAACCATTGTCAAAATTGTATAAATGTATGGTGTGCCGACTTAAAGTCGTTTACGACGGGTTGATCAGAAAGGCAACATATTGTTAAGAGTGGAAGTACGCGAGAAAATACTTTTCCCAGTAGTGGGATAGTATAGGTTTAAAAACCGGCTAAGTGCGAGTCGGACTCGCGCACGAAGGGTTCCGTACCATTTTCGTAAAAAACGGCAAAAAAATCACGTTTTTTGTATGGGAGACCCCCTTAAATTTTTATTTTATTTTGTTTTTAGTATTTGTTGTTGTAGCGGCAACAGATATACATCACTTGTGAAAATTTCAACTGTCTAGCTATCACGGTTCATGAGATACAGCCTGGTGACAGACAGACAGACAGACAGACAGACGGACCGCGGAGTCTCAGTAATAGGGTCCCGTTTTTACCCTTTGGGTACGGAACCCTAAAAATGGAGTTGATAGAATGTCATGTGGTTCCTAAAAATATTAAACTTTTTGACGCCGATAGATTTAATTATATATTCTTTATTGTACACCAGACTAAACAAGAAAAAATAAACTTGAAACTAAAAAACATACAACGGGAGGCCTTATCGCATTCCACGGTCTCTTCCAGGCAACCTGGAATGGACAGGGATTACCTGGTCATGACATGGGGTTGTCAGTGGTGCGACAGTACAAACAATGAATATATAGATACAATAATAATTACTAGAAACACAAATACATATATATGCCATTTAATAGATACATACATACTTAATACGAGTATATCTATAATATAAAAATGAATCGCAAAATGTGTTAGTAAGCGCATAACTCAACAACGCCTGGACCAATTTGGACAATTCTTTTTTTTAAATGTTCGTTGAAGTTCAAAGATGGTTTTTACGTTTTTTTTTTTGTTTTTTTTTTTTGTTTGTAGGGTAGGGTAGTGTAGGGTAGGGTAGGGTAGGGTAGGGTAGGGTAGTGTAGGATAGGGTAGGGTAGTGTAGGGTAGTGTAGCGTAGGGTAGGGAAGGTAGTGTAGGGTAGGGTAGGGTAGTGTAGGGTAGTGCAGGGTCGGGTAGGGTAGGGTAGGTAGTGTAAGGTAGGGTAGGTAGGGTATATAAATGTTTGGTGTTTTTATGGCAAAACAAAGTTTGCCGGGTCAGCTAGTAAGCAATAAAAATAAATCCCACACAATCATAGTAATGCCAAATTTTAATATCAAGCACAATCACAGCGACAGGCAATGCTGTTTGATGAGTTTTTTTAAATACCAGCAACGACCGAGCACGTTTTATTGGGTCAGGCAATGCATTCCACAGACGAGCAGCCTGGACAGTAAAGGATTTTTCCATGAAACTTGTGGAAATTATTGGCATTTTAACACTTTGTTTAGGGTTTATTTGCCTCTTATGCGACTACGCCAACATAATTAAAAAGGGTTATGTACCTATCCCATCTTCTTTTTATTCTTTTCATCTTCATAGTGATCGTGATCAGCTCAAAATAGACTTAACAATCAAAAGACAAAATTAACTAAGTATAAAGGCGCAGATGCCTATGAAGATTATTAGATTATTTTTCTTATAAACATTTTTAGTCAATATAAAAAAAACTTCTTGTGCTGGCCGTTAACATAGAGAGGATGTCTCACTTATTGCAGTTTGTAAAAAAACATAATCCGATTATGTATAGAATAGATTAAAATAAAAAAAACACATCCAAAACAAATGTGGTATAACAATAAGTTATTTATCATAATCATAATACCTGGGTGACTGAGCTCTGTTCGGTTGAAAATAGAGAAAACTACGTGTTCTAAAAATGTAACTTAGCTAGATCGATGTATCGTCCCCGAAACCTCTTGCATGCAAAATTTAATGAAAATCGTTGAAGCCATTGCCGAGATTCAGAGTATATATATATACATACATACAAGAATAGCTCGTTTAAAGGTATTCGATATTTTTCTGAAAGATCCCAAAAGGCAGTAGACCTCCATTGCCCTTTAAGATCTTTCTTTTGGGATTAAGCTCTGAGTTTCCTAGCGTCATCGAGACATAAATGAGTAAGTCAGCCTGGAGTAGCCTTAAGACTTAACAAACTTAGGACGTAATAGCCAGAGGTTCAGGAAGACCTTCCACAAGGTAGGCCAATGACTTGACGAGGGGAGCGGGCATTAACTGAATGCGAGAAGGTTAATCGATGTGGTGACGCTTGAGGAAGGCCTATCTCCAGCAGTGCAGATCTGCAAAAATAAAGTAACTAAACGTTTTGGAAATACTTTCAATAAGCATACAGCTAAGGTGTGGAATGCCCTGCCGGAGTCTGTGTTTCCCGATAGCTACAATCAAGGGGTCTTTAAGTCTAGAGTGAATGGTTACTTCTAGGCAAGCGTGGTTCACCGTAGGCCACATCATCACTTACCATCAGGTGATATAGTGGTCAAGCGCGGCCTATAATTCATAAAAAAAAAAAAAAAACCCTCATTACGACAAATAAATTGTCTTTATCCTTAAAGTTGTTAAACTAATAAAAGCTTGATTATTAATTTTAGATACCATCTTGTTTTTTAGGCTACTTAATATTCAAGGCGATCTAGGTTTCTATACTGTGATTTTTTTATTTCGTGGACTAAACTGACAGCTGTCTTTGACCTTGCTTTTTTAATGTTGCAAGCGTGTAGCACAGTGTTGTAGTTAGGCTCAATCATAAGTGATTCATCGAATCGATGTGACATAACTCCTCAATTTAATTTTCCTAATTGGCGTAAATAAATGTTTTATGAATACTTATAAACGTAATATATTTAAATATAACAGTATTCAGACACATAGTACATATACTTTTTTTGTGTTAAATATGAAATCAACAATAAGATAAATGCAAACGATAAAATGAAGTCTGACATAAATTAGAATAAACTAAATAAAGGCCGCTAGTTTCTTACGAAATGTATTTTTTTTTGCCGTGCAATAGTTCCATTTTCGATCTACTTCGATTTCCAATCAACTTTCGATCACTCAGGATACGACACTATTTTTATGTAACGATAAAGTGACAACCCCCCAAATATCAGTTTCTGTCTACGAAATTAAAGTTTAGATATAAAGCAGTAGGGCAGCCGGTGGTGACTCCTCAATCAGATTTTTAGGTTGTATAAAAATTAAAAAAAAACAAAAAAAAACCCGATTGCTTGAAAAGCGAACTGAAAAGACGTATAACTTTTTAATATTTTTTTTTAGAATTAGGTACATTTAAACATATAAGTGTTACATATTTTTGAAATCACCTTTTAAACCCTTTATTTTGATACCCCACACGATGGCATTGAAAGAAAAAATATTATTATATACTATATATTATACTACTTACTATATTATTATTTTATAATTGAGGCCCCACAATATGGCGCCCAAAATCCGCCATTTTTCTATTTTTCAATTTTAATGTAGCCAGTGACACTCGCAGTGTTAATACGAATCGATTGACGTAAGAATCATCAAAATGAACTCTAGAACGCCACAAACACACACATAGACTGATAAAAACATTACCCTCCTTCGGTAATCGGGTAAAAACACCAAGAAACACAAATAGCACATTCAGGCAACTCGGGAAACGGAATGAACGAAAACAAATGACATTGACACGTGTCACACATGACGCAAATGGCGTATTTTTTTTAACGTTTCGTTTCATCAATTTTGCTCGAAATATTACTCCACAGGCAATCGTGATTTGGTTGTCAATCGGCCATTTTAACGTTTTGTTTTCACTTTTTATCTTATTAATATTAGAAACAATTTATGTTATTTTCTCGATTAATATGCATTACCTTGGAGTGGTAGCGTTTAAATCAGGGACCCCGCCCCTACCAGCTTTAACCACTCTGACTTCTCTCCTGCCAACCGATACTAGATCCAAGCAAACATGCAATGTGTACTATCTTGTTGTTTTCACAGGGTTTATTGAGCTTACCGGGAAGGTTCTAAAGGGTTGATCTATTTAATCTGTTGTCACTGTCTAGTGATTTGGTTGAAGTTATTTTGAGGAAAGGCTGTTTGTATTTTAGATAACATACATTAATAGTTGACGTATCTAAGAGCAAGTTTTTTCTCCTGGTAACAAACTTGGCAAGGATACGGTGTTCCTATTTTAGTATGTGTAAAAAAATACTGCCGTGATTTAAACGTATCGTAATTTATCAAAGATATAAATATATATATATGTAAGAGCGGGCGTACTCAGGATTCTCAAATGATAACGATCAGACATCTTGTATACACTTTTTATTACTCACACCAACAGTAAGTCTCACAACTTAATTTTATAATGATATGTGCACAGTTCAATACAATTCAATACTGAGTTCTTTCGACTAGAACCAGCCTATTTATACGTTTAAACAAATGACAAGACGTCACACAGCAACAACATCCGGTGACATTCGTTTATCAATTAATTATAGATTTAGGTTTGTAAAAATACAGTAATTGAGTATATTATTTGTTTAGTAATTAATAATACTTTTTACAAATATTTTGAACGAATATAGTTACCAATTATTTTATTGAAATAAACTAACAGTCGGTGAATCTACCTTCCATTTTTGACTTTAAAATATTACTCAAATAAAAACAAATCTTTACAATAACAATACATAATTCGTGTTTCCGTTATGTCATCTGCCTTTTTGACGTTTTGATTTCGTCTCTGCTGCTAGTTTCATTTACCAGCGCTATCACGGCCATACTGACGAGCGGGCCTTGCTAGGCCCAGCGAATCTCTGAAAATCATAAAAAAAAATTAAAATATGCAAAAACCTTTTAGACCAGACTCAGAGGCAACATTATTGCTTGTTCTGGTGAAACTGTCAAACTCAGAGATCGCAGATCGTGGCTTGTCCATTAAGGTTCAGAGGCCCATCTTTGACTTGTTTTGACTTAAATTTTATTGAATCATCCAACTTAAACCATAGCCATGACCAAGGCCTTTTTACACATCCATTTTGCTAACTCAAATCAAATTCAGAGGTCTCAGATCGTAGCTTGATCATAAAGATTCAGAGGCTAGTCTTACGACTTGTTTTGACTGAGTTTTATTTAACTATCAAACTCAGAGGTCGCAGATCGTTGCTTGATCATAAAGATTCAGAGGCCCCGTCTTTGACTTGTTTTGACAGAATTTTTTTTAACCAACTAATTCTGAAACTCAGAGGTCGTAGTTCGTTGCTTGATCATAAAGATTCAGAGGCCAGTCTTTGACTTGTTTCGACTAAATTTTATTTAACCAAACAAAACATTCATTATTTTATCCATAAGTTAAGCTTTTCAATTCTGAATAATGTTATAAAAAGTTTTAACCCTTTTTTTTTTCATTATTATTTATTCTTGCTATCACGGTCTAGTCGTTCAAAGTTCATTGAGTGACCAAAGTCTTTTTCTAAAACCAAAACCTTTTTTATTATTATTTTTTTTTTTTTTTTTACTTCCGTTTCGGCCATTCTATGCTTAGGGTCTAAACGGATATGGATGGTATTTTCAATTGCAGGGGAGGGGCTATTTTACCTAGTTAATCAAAAGGGCCATTCAGTAGCCTTAGATTTCGTATATTTTAATGCCAATTACAATTCACCTATTTTATTAACCCAAACCCATTCAGTTTGACTGTTAGCTCTAGATGTACCGCGAGTAATAGCATGATGTACGAAGAAAAAGAAAATAAAAATGGCTGTAATCTGTGCCATTGTAGCGGATTCCCCATTTGTGTGTGTTTCCCCATGAGGTACCAAAAGATTAATTGAAAAGTTATACTTATTCAATGATCATCAATAGGGTGAAGTTCGGAACACAAAAGCTTCTAATCTTCGTGATTACAAAGTCCAAGTACCACTGATAGTCACTAATGTCACATTAAATGAAACAAAAGAAAAAGACACCAGGTATCTTATTCACGACCTTTAGCCATCACATAGCTCTCTTCTCAATTGCTCTACTCGCACATCCCTACGATGTCGAGTCAACTCAACTCTCTGAACTCAGAACCTGTTCACACAGAGATTTAGTCTGTCCTATGTTACGTCTATTCATCATCTACAATCTCAATTGGTACTTCAGCTTTGTATATCTTACTAACACAATCTACGCATAGTAATAAAAATTTGAAAACCAAAATTATTTCAATTTTCGTAACGAGGGCTTGTCGATTCGAACGTCATCAACATTAACATGGTGACCTCATCTCTCGCGTGACTATGCGAGTTTACTTTATTTTAACCTCATAACTCTACAGGAATCCTCTGTAAGGTTCCTTACACAAACGTGTTTATTTTAAACCAACTTACAGGACCACAGTTGCTACAAAGACCTCCAGTTGCCACACTGGCCTACAGTTGCCATAAAGGCCTCCAGTTGGCACACTGGCGTTTAGTTGCCACACAGGCCAACAGTTGCCATAAAGGCCAACAGTTGCCACACAGGCCAACGCACAACGCTCGGCTACTCCTGACCAAACTAGATCATTGGGTTCGTGACAATAGGGAAATTTTAGAACTTTGATCTTTAACTAAATCATTACCCTGGGCCATGTACCACCAGTCGCTCAAATCAAACTTTAAAACTTCTTCTGCAGCGAAAACTGCCAAGCTTACAGAAACCCTCGAGTAAAACCTCTAACGCCACGGCTCTGTAGCCGAACAGCAATTATATTGCTCTCACACAACGGTCTCTCAAGACCCCGACCGCCGCCAGAATCCACTGGTACGGTCAAACATAATACGGCTGATAGACTCAATTACTCGACATTTTGAGCTTGCTCATCATCATTAAAATCCTTTTAACATCAACATCGACTGGTACATGACCCGCTGGCATCTTCCTTAACCTACCGTGTCCATACTTGTAGGTTTAAGCGTATCTATTTAAAGCTTTCGGTGTATAACGATCACTATCCTGTCATAATCACCTATCGCGGACTTAATACCGGGCCTCTTCAGTTTTCGTACTAAAGTTTCCCACACAACACTATTCATTAGAAAAAGGTCCTACGATCAACAAGTTAAACTAAACAAAGTAAAGGCAATGCATACTCAACTCATAAACCCACTTTAAAAAACCCATCGCCACATGGTACGCATGAGGTGCGGTCCAGAATTGGTCTTATGAGTAGACATGTTATTCAGATTCGGTTTCACTACCACAGTCATCAACTATGACGTCTAATTCTCAAAGAACTTGGCGATCGGGTATCCTTCCAACATGATTCGCGTTTTCTACTTAAAGATTTTGGAACATACTGATGGCTTATAAAAGGGAAACAACTAACCCTGATACTATTAAGGAGCTTCATGAATTAACTCTGATCAATATCATAAATATCAGATTATCAACAGTAACCCTTTACTGTCGGTCACTAACTCAGTTTTCATGTAAGAAAAACAATCGCGTGATCTACTGTTATCATAATATTACTTTGAAAGTAATAATAATAATAGCCTTTTATTCAGATCTCTTAACTAATTACAATGGTTTTAAACTTATCATATAATAACACTGGTCTCTTAAACTAAATTAACTATTTAAGCCAATATTTGTTGCTTAGTTATCATTCCTAGATCTGTTTGCCAATCGGCAAAGGCCTCCTCCAACCTTTTCCATTCTTTCCTTTCCTGTGCCACTCTGTTCCACATGACTCCGGCCACTTGTCGAATGTCGTCGTCCCATCTTTTTTGCGGTCTACCTCTCTTCCTCTTGCCCTCTCTGGGATACCACTGGGTCACCCTTTGACTCCATCTGTCGCATCCTCTTATCACGTGGCCAGCCCATCTCCATTTCAGTCTTTTGATTTTAATTGTTACATCTGTAATTTTTGTTTTGTTTCTGATGACGAAGTTTTTCAATCTGTCAGACTTTCTTATATTTAGCATTTAGCACTTTGAAAGTAAGCAAGTGAATTCAGATCTGAAGACGGTGGTTGTACATCGTTACGCAACAAGATCCGTCCTGAATACACGCAAATGACCAGTACCGTTACTAACTCGATACAATTACGATAGCCCAACGACATTACTAACTCGCTTTGCCACTGAAAACGACTAGTTATTCAGTCATTTTGGATATTTCAGCTCCTTCTTATGGGATATCTCATCCTAAAGTTCGTACTGAACCAAATGTTGAAACTAGGAAAGTACTAACAACCCAATAGGTAACTTATTAGCTACTTGCTTTTTACCAGGTGTGTCTTAATTACCTAGTGATAGTGCTAGGTATAACCACTACCAACCAATTCAGTGTTCCAACATGAACACTTAAAACTCGAAATAGCATCTCATCACTAGAGAATATTCGACTTCACTATCAAAATAAAATGGAAGCGACTCACCGAGTATTCCATTCCAAACTTGCGCACGTTCGTACCGTTCGGCTAAGACCAGCGAACTGCTTGCATGCTGTTCTTCTTAACCTCTCAGATGTTGACACGTCAACCTTCACGCTCAGCATCTGAATCGCTAGCCTTCAGCAGAAGCTTCAGGCTGCGACACAATATGGTATCTGAAACATGAAAAATATTACGAGTGTATAATGTTCACACGGTTATCTTAACCATACACAGCTTTGATGGAAATTAACCTGTGCACCGGTGTAGTAACCTAAACCAATCAATCTGCCTATCTGACCTCCACAACTCAGTAACTGGGTAACACAGTACCCTTTGGCAAGACTGGTGTCAGATCTCAAGCTTCGGACTACCCGTAAAGACTGTCAAAGATCTTCAAATGACAGCCGGGACCAACGGCTTAACGTGCTTTCCGAGGCACGAAGGAAACTCGGTATGTTGAAATGGTCACACATCCACGGACCGACATCGTCAAGCGTTGCTTAACTTAAGTTATTATTTAGCCACGAGCTCCTCTATTAAGGGATATGAAAATAATGGGCATAACCGAAAGTTTTATTTGTATGTGTATCATATTTAGTGGCATCTAATGAAGTATTTTGATATCCAAAGTCAAAGTTTCGCGCAAATCATGTTTGTTTTGTGTTCTTGATGCTTGACCCGAGGGGTTCAGCTTGGTAAAACTATGATTTTATGCCACTGGAGCATTAGGAAAAATACTTGAAAGTAAACTTTATGACTTGGTACCATATTCAAAAAAAAGATTTAGCTTGATTTGAAGTCTATTCAATACACACACAATTCCAATACACAATATAATATCTAGTTTAGCTACTTAATATTGTGCTACGAGTGCAAAAGAATGAGCATTAGTGTCTACCAATTGCTTGGCGCGTCTTAGCAAGCATGAAAATCCCTTCATCCTAGCAATAGACTGAACTACCTCGCACGGTGGATAGACAGGTAACTTGTTCACTCAATTGTTATTTCATGCTGGTCAAGATCATAATTAGGTAAATAAATTTTACTTAGCTTGTGGGTATTGGTGTTTTTGTTTTTGAAAAACATCCTTTTCTGCAACTTGATCTGGCAACGAAGTAAATTCAGCTCATCCGAATGTCCTGGTCGAGTGGTCGGTAGGCTAGGCAAGGCGACTGTGTTGATGGGTCCAGTTGAGGCTCGGGTTGATCCCTTTCTTCTGATGTAAGAGCGGGCGTACTCAGGATTCTCAAATGATAACGATCAGACATCTTGTATACACTTTTTATTACTCACACCAACAGTAAGTCTCACAACTTAATTTTATAATGATATGTGCACAGTTCAATACAATTCAATACTGAGTTCTTTCGACTAGAACCAGCCTATTTATACGTTTAAACAAATGACAAGACGTCACACAGCAACAACATCCGGTGACATTCGTTTATCAATTAATTATAGATTTAGGTTTGTAAAAATACAGTAATTGAGTATATTATTTGTTTAGTAATTAATAATACTTTTTACAAATATTTTGAACGAATATAGTTACCAATTATTTTATTGAAATAAACTAACAGTCGGTGAATCTACCTTCCATTTTTGACTTTAAAATATTACTCAAATAAAAACAAATCTTTACAATAACAATACATAATTCGTGTTTCCGTTATGTCATCTGCCTTTTTGACGTTTTGATTTCGTCTCTGCTGCTAGTTTCATTTACCAGCGCTATCATATATATAATTTTCACACCACCTGCTTGGAAAATGATCAAATTATATGACATTCAAAACTAACATAGAGTAAGTCATTATTACCTGACCCTGGACCGAGGGTACCTACAGCCAGGGGATAATGTTGGAATGGATATCGTTTTAAACTGCTGGTATTTAATGAGATTTGGAACCCCAGCTACATATTTGTCTGAAAACTTTTACCGTGCGACCTGCATACAGCAGCGGTGGCCCAGTACTCCTCGTGGCTTTCAATTATGTCGCAGTAGGGACTCGGGGATAGAGGTGTCTTATTGTCTTCAATGTCAGAATCCTAATATTAACTCCTTCACGTCACTCGTGAGTTAAACTCAGAACTCCGTCACTCCACTCAACTCGACAGTTAACACAAAAGGTTGGATAGCCCTGCATCAGACATGCATAACAAGAACAGAGCTATACCGGCCACATAGCATTGTCTCACTCCTGAAAATAGTACAGACAGCACAATAATGGAATATTTGTCCATACGGATTAAATAATTGGCGCGATTGGGTTCATTGATTTCTTTGTTCTGCACCGTGTGCACAGTGTATATATTTACTGTAGCGTGTGTGTTCCTGTGTCAACTGGAATGGTATTTACACTGCATTTAATTCAAAAACTGGGATGGAAATAATGAAGATTGGGGGTTTTGCACTGCAGGGTTTTGTGCAATACCTATATGTTTATTTTTCATAGTTAATACAAAAATGCTCGTGCCTTCTCTGTATGGGAAGAGCCCAGCAGTGGGACAGTAACAGGCTGGTATTATTATTATAAAATTATTATCTTTATTTTTGTGGTTCTAAATTTGACGTTTGACATTTTCGAACCTTTATTTAATTTGCTACTTCAAACAAGCTATATAATGAGTGTTAGCCGTACAGCTGATGGCCTTTGGATACCTAGACGTGTTTTTGAATGCAGACCGCGAAGATAGACACCCATTTATAACATTTTAACTAATAAGCCTTACATTATATTTAATCATTCTTGACATTATTAATTCATAACATTTTAAGTAATAGACACATAACATTTCATTTATAATTCATAACATTTTAAGTAATAGACACCCATTCATAACATTTTAACTAATAAGCCTTACATTATATTTAATCATTCTTGACATTATAATTAATAACCCCTTAAATTGTATTTAATAATTCTTACATTATAATTGATAACCCCTGATATTGTATTTGATAGTAGTTAACGTTTTCCTAATTCCCGACATTGTATGGTTTATTATTAATTTTAATTCTTTGAAATATTTGTACGCTGGAAACAGCAGAATATTATGGATATTGTATTTTGTGTAACACCTATGTAACAACAATATTCTAACAAATAAATTTATTATTATTATTATTATAGGACCCCATAGCTCATAGGGGTTAATAAAGCAATATTCATTGCAGCCTGGCTGGTCACCTAAATGAGAGTACGGCGATGCTTGGGATCAAGAAAAATAACATGCATTTGGAAAGAGGTGTTCACAGGACAGAGCTCTTGGTTTGGCATAAGGCTATTTTAATGCGAAGAATGATGATGCCACCATGTTCTTTAATAAACCCCTTATTGTAAAAGTTTTCATGCTACTTTTATTTCAGAAATACACGGTTTCACGGTTGCACGGGTTGCACGGTTGCTAAATGCACACTCAGCAATTGTGTGGCTATCAATCAGTGAAAGATTTTTCTTATTCAAATCAGTGTTAGATTATTGTAAACCAGCAGAGAACCAAACCTTAAAACTAATGCTAATATAAAAAAAAATAGGTCTCATGGTCCTATTTTTAGCATGCTAAGCTAACGTGCTCTGTTGAACCCATTAATTCACTAAAACATTACCGAAATGAAATGGCAACAAAACATGGTTCTTTTCAGCCAAACGTTAGTTTTATGAGGCTTGCATGTAATATCCTAATAATAGTCATCACGCGGTAAAATCTAGGTGTAATATCTATGACCTGGTTGTTTAACTTTTGCTGTAACGTGGGGTCGCCATCACCAAGAATACGGTAGAAATCATTGCTTGAACATAGACTAATACTTTCATCATTTCAGCCAAAGGGGTCCACTGCTGGACATATTCTTCCCCCCAAGCGTCGCCACACTGATCAGTCCTGTTCATTTCGCATCCACCGGACGCCCGCAGCCTTGACCAGATCGTCGCTCCACATCCGGCCATCCGTTCTGCGAGCAATGTGTCTTGCCCACTGCCATATAAGTATGGCAATTCTTTGACTAATACTTTGCTGACCAGTAAAGGCAATCCGCCTAGCCTTTTCAAAAATGCAAATTTGTGATTAAGTCAGTCGATTCATACTGGTTAAGTTCTTACTTACCAGTATGAAGTGTCTATCTGACCTCTAAGACCTAGCAGCAACCTAATGACAACCGAAACCAACGGATTAGCGTGCGTTCCGAGGCATGGAGAGGTTTGGTCACCCATCCAAGGATCGACCTAGGTAAGCAAGTGTTATTATTTATCCAAGTGATATGTTCTATCAAACTCTCATAAAAAGTTACGGAAAATAAAGAATGAAAAAAGTCATGTTTGCGTAGGTACCTAAACTAGAAAGAAATTATTATTGCCATAGGATTCACCAAAATCTCGACATTAGGCTCGAGAACAGGCACAAAGTCATATTATTGCATGATAGTACTTAATTATCATCACATTCCGTTTTCAACGAGAATCTAATTCATAACCTACATCTTTTCCAAAATCAACTAAAAACATAGCCACGTGCGGCTATCAACAACACAACCTGTAACCCCTACCACTATCAGTACCAACCTTGACCCCCAAAATAATACACGAACACTTACATTTACGACCCCCTAACAAAACAATCAGGCCTGTAACGAAACCTTATCTTCAGCCATCAAATCAGTGGACCAATCATCTTAAAGACGAGCGTCGTACTCGTAAGTACTGGTGATGACGTCATCGGAGACGTTGACCCACCAATCAGCGGTATTGTTCTGAGGACAAACAGAGACACACGTCATCGAGTGTGGCTGGTGGTGACGCACGGGGGTGCAAGAAAGGAGAGAGAGCGGCTATTAGAAATGGAAATGAGTTTTATGAAAAGAATGAGAGTAAAAAATAACGCCTGAAACTGCCTATCAATAGCTTATGATTAAGCTTTTCTTTTTGTTGGAACTTCAGTTCTTAAAACGAGAAAAAGTCACCTATAACAAAATCAAGCCTTAACTAACAGCTTTTTAAGTCTTCTTGCTACTAAAAATCTTACAATAACAGAACCTAACACCCGCTACAGCTTATCAAATACACCACAAGCGGCGCCCCAAAACGCAAGGGTGAAAAGTGGCCACCGGTCAGCCACTCGGAGCGACCGCCGCGGCCGGGCCGCACCTCCCCTCTGACTGAACTATTGTAACTAAACACTCTCCTTTCAAACGAGTTCGATTCGAACGTTTTTGAATTCGGAATTTTTCTTTTTATCTTTGTGTGACGTGAAAAGTTTTTGAACGTTTCTTTTTTTTCTCTTTCGAAGCAAAACTTTATCGGCTTTTATTTATATAATGGTTCCAATTTTGAATTTTAGTTTATTTCTGTGAGTGGAATAAAAGTTTAACAATTTGACATTAGAATGACATTATTGAGTGTCATTATTACCAATTGAGTTATAAAGTTGTGAAACAATTTTATTCTATCGTTAAAACTTAACATATTAAAAGTTTACAAAGAGACCTAAGTATTAAGTAATCTGTTTCGTTAGTACTTTATTTACTAACGAACATAATCCAATCAGTGTGTTTCGAAAAGCTGACCGACCAATTAGGGATCCCAATTTGAAAATAGAAGTTCAAGTTCGGGAAAGTTCGGGAGTCTTCGGGATGATTTGAATTGAATAAAAGTTTGTTTAAATGGGAGCTTTGCTGAATTTAAAGTGGTTTTGTGATAAGTGGGGTGAAACAATTTGTGTGTTGTGAAGTATTCTTTAATGATGGATGCAACATGGACATTAAAATGGTAAGCAAATAGTTATATAACAGTGTGTGTGGGATTGAGTGGGATTACCTCACAAAAGGTCCACTATATGGTTATGAAACAGTAGCATTCGTGTTTATCGGTTAAATAATATTTAAAGCGAATTATGTAACAATACTAATAACAAAGATTCAAGCCCTGTGTCTGAACGAAAATGATCACAAAATTAAAATGACACACGGTAGCTGCTTTTTCAACAGCCAACTGCAGCATAAATCTTGGGTTTGACAATTTGTTATATTTCTTTGGCGATTTATTTTTTAAAACAAAACTTCTTATACTTTCCCATAGTTTTAGTTTTATTTCTGCATATAAACTAATTATTACGCAGTATTAATGAACCAGACTAATTAATATTATTCCAAATGTGCGGACATATTGACAAATTAACAGCTAGTTATAGTTTCACAGGGCTGTAAAGAGACCCGCGGGATCCCTATTACTTATTAGAACATGTAATGACTGAAAATGGGGCATCCTTGAACTTTCAGTAGATGATCGTATATTTTCTAGAATTTTCACTAAAATGTCTAGGTACATAATTTATTTAGGTATTTATTTACACTCTCTCTCTATCTTGGTCGGTCCCTCATGTCTGAGGATCGTGGTCAGCATCAGGCACCCCTGGAGCGGATGATTTGCCTCCACCGGTTTCTGTCCAGCGCTTCACTTACGACCGTGTGGAATTTGGAGGACGACGAGTCTTTCACTTGATCGGTCCATCTTGTTGGTGAACGACCGCGCAATCTTTTGCCTTCGGTGTTGCCAACCACAATCAGCTTTTCCAAATTCTCGTCGCCTCTGCGCATTTAAGTAACAAACACAGAAATGTTGAATGTTTTTGAAAATAAACTAGCATGTTGCCCTTGGTTTTAGTTGCAATAGACAGTTGGACAAACTGCTGCTTCGTGCCTTCTCTGTATGAGAAGATCTTTGCCGTGCAGTGAAACAGTAACATATTGATACTTGTTTTATAAGTACCACCAGTATAACAATCACTTGTGTGAATTTTCTGTCACTGTTTTTCTGTTCTGTTGGAAAATACAAACAATTCCAATTTTGAAAACTTTCTCATAAAGTGACAGAAAACTGAAAACTATTTATAACTGGAAACGTCACATTTTTCATAAGTGTCAACTAAAGTCAAGCTTTATGCAATGGTGTTAGAATTCAATATAGCAAAGCAATAGATACCCGATACCCGACGACTTACGCGCGTATTATACGAGTGTTGTGATTTTAAATTCAATTTTGCGTAAAAAACAAATTAAAGAAAGAGTGAAATATACTATGGTGAGCCTTTTGAAACTATCTATGTGATTGTGAAATCAGAACTAAAAAATAATTAGTGGTAATCAAGTTATTCACAAAAACAAATCATACATTTAAATAACGAACTAAAAAGAAAAAACACAGTGTCGCGTAATTGGAAAGGACTGCGTTCTGTGTCTATCTGTGTCTCACCGTGTCACTGCGGCAGGTGACCAGAGTGGTAAGCCCCGCCCACCGGCACTGTGTCGCTCAGTGAACGACTGCTGGAAAGTATCGTGTTCTGTGTCGATCTGTGCCAATCCTTATCTGCAATCTACAACTGATGCCGTATTTACAATGCCGAACAACTCTGACTTACAATTGTTTTCACTAGAAACTGATAACGTAACCATTAGAAAACAGCAAAGCAAAATAACCATAAGCACAGAAAATTCTTTTGCATCCTTATCAGTGGATGATGACAATGAATACTCATCTATTACGTCTTACGACAAACATAATATAAGTTGCCCCCACTTACAACTCAGTGAAAATGAAACAATAATAGAAATAAGGGCATTAGTTAACGCCTTGCGAGAGAAATTGGCTTCCGCGGATAGTGAAATTGAAAACTTAATAACAGAAAATACTTCACTTAAAAATATCATAACTAACCATGAAAAAGTCATAAACAACTTAAAAAAAATATGCAACAGTACACCTAAAAGAGTTTCAACCGTAACTAAGCGGAAAAGTATAAATAAAGGAAAACTGATTTTTTCCCATGAAGAAGATTACTTGCTTCAAAAACGAAATGATGCCGAGTATCAAAGTAAAAATACAACACCTAAATCTGAAACAAAACCACTAAGCAGCAAACGGACCACAACAGGAAATCAACAAACAAATACTTCATGCACCACAAACACAGAACAAAATAAAACAACTGAAAGGACAGAAATAGAGGATAATTTGAAATCTACCAGGAATAGGTTATGCATTGTTAGTGCTAACAAAACAAATAAAATTCTGACCATCGCAGAAGATACATTCCAAAACTTTCAGATCTGTCACTATGTGTCATCGAAATGCGGATTGTTACAACTTATCACCAATGTACACCAAAAAGTTGTGGATTACTCGTTTAGCGATTATTGTGTAATTTTAATCGGAGAAGAAGATTTTAAATATACCAAAAACTATGTAGAAATCACAATAGAATTAAGAAAAACATTGGAAAAAATTCAGCATACAAATATTATATTGTGCCTACCTACATTCATACTAAGTGATTATTCAACGATGTTCAACTGGCGTATCGAAACGTTTAACAATTTACTTCATTTAGATTTATTGTCACATAATTATGTAACAGTACTAGACTCTAATCTAGACTTAATCTACGATTTTACTATGTTTTCAAAATATAATAGAAAATTAAATAACCAAGGTATGAGAAATATTTTTCGAAATTTGCAGTTTCTTATAAATAATAATCACTCAATGTCATCACTTGAACTTGAATCTGATCTGACAAGCAATGTAAACACGAATGCGGTCACAAATACCGAGTTTTTTCTTTGATCAAATGTATGTTATGCACCAGAATATTGCCGGCCTTATAAATAAATCTGATCTATTAACCTTGTACATTCAGGAGTTGTTAAGCAAACAAATAACTGTAGATGTTATATGCATAACCGAGCATTTTATAATGTCGGGCCAGGAACATCTTCTTCATATACCTAATTATAGGCTCGCTGCATGTTATGCAAGAGGCAACGTGAAACGCGGGGGAGCCTGTATTTTAGTCAAAAAGGGTCATGAGTTTATAGAAATACCCGACATAGTGAAATACTCGGTTTCAGGAATAATAGAATGCTGCGCCATAAAAATGACACAACATAACTTAATTATATTATGTATCTATAGACCGCCAAAACTGTCTAACTTGACCAAATTTTATGAAAATTTAGATATTATTCTAAAATATATATGTAGCAATCGTCACACTAAAATAATTATAAGCGGCGATTTTAATATAGACATCCTGAAAAATAATAGAATTACGTTGGAATTTAAAAGCTTTCTCCTGAGTTACAACCTTAATTTAGAAATTAATGAAGCGACACGTCTTATTAGTAACACCTGTTTAGATAACTTTGCACACAATACCAGACAAAAATGTTATAGTCAAGTAATAGACTTTGGGCTATCAGATCATACAGCTCAAATAATTAAGATAAAAATAAATAAATCATGCATACTTAAAACCTGGAGAACTAAGATTCGAGATACTTGTAAAGAAAATCTTGTTAAATTTAATAACTATCTGCAAAATCTATCGTTTTCTGACGTATATAACACAGAGGATTCGAACAAAGCGTATGAAAAATTCTTTGAAGTATTTAAGCTTATGCATGACTTATGTTTTCCGTATAAACTAGTGACAATAAAATCAGAAAAACCAATTAAATGGTTGTCGCGTGGTATTAGATTATGCAGTAAAAGGCAACGAAATTTACTTTGGAAACATAGACTTAGGCCTTCACCAGAAAATAAAAACGCTTTTGTCACTTACTCTAAGCGATTTAAAAAAATAATTAAATTAACTCAGAAAGCCCAAAATAATTACTTAATCAAGAACTCGAAGAATAAATCAAAAACCTCATGGCAAATAATAAATAACAGCAAAAAGAATAGGGAACCAATTACACAGATAAGAAATAATAATCAGACAATAACGGATCCGAAAGAAATAGCAGAGTCTTTTAATAATTTTTTCATAGACCAAATTACTAATATACCTAATAACCAAATGCACGACGTTAAGAAGATAGACTATAACCCAAACTCAATATTTGTGCCACCAGTCATACCTCAAGATGTGATAAGAATAATTAAATCACTAAAAAATAAAAGGAGCTTTGGTTATGACGGGATTTCCACTCAAGTTATAAAATTTGTGGCTAATAGTATAGCTGGCCCTTTATCTCATATTATTAACGTTAGCATATCATCAGGTACATTTCCTGACAAATTAAAAACTGTAATTGTAAAACCAATTCATAAAAAGAACAGTAAGAATGATATGTCGAACTATAGGCCGATAGCTTTACTATCCATTTTTTCCAAAATAATAGAAAAAGTTATATATGAAGCAATATCATCTTTCCTGACTAAATATAATATACTATGCCATGAGCAATACGGGTTCAGGAAAAATAGGAATATAAATATGGCAATTTTTGACCTGTTGAATACTATTATGTCGAATGTTGATACTAAAACGCCTATATGTGCTATATATACAGATATGTCGAAAGCATTCGATTATGTCAACCATAACATACTGCTTCAAAAACTAAACGCCTATGGCATTCGAGGTAATATACTGAACCTAATAAAAACATATTTAACCGGTCGCAAACAGATGACAGAAATTAACAAAGTATGCGTAAAGACTAAATTAGAACAAAAATACCTGTCTTCCAATAGAGAAATTAAATTCGGTGTACCCCAGGGAAGCGTTCTTGGGCCTCCGTTATTTTTAATTTACATTAATGACCTGCCGCGCCAAATCCACCATCCTATGGTACTGTTTGCCGACGATAGTACAGCACTCTTAAAATGCATCAATAATGACAATTATGAAAATGATATAAACTACACCATTAAAATGATAATAAATTGGCTAAATACTAACAACTTGCAAATAAACTTACAAAAAACAAAAATAATGCATTTTTACCAAAGACTTCGTATCAACGATCTAAATATTAATTATAATAGTCAAAATGTAGACAGAGTAGATGTTACAAAATTTCTAGGAATTTTAATTGACAGTCAACTGACATGGAAAGCACAAGCTGAAGAAATCTGTAAAAAACTTAGCGCATCTGCTTATGCACTTTATAATCTAAAAAAAAAAGTTAATATCAAAACAGTATTACTAGCATATCATAGTCTTGTCGTTTCTATTTTGAGATTTGGTATTATATATTGGGGCAATTGTACCGAAAGGGAGAGTATCTTTAAGGCCCAAAAACGCTGCCTACGAGCAATATTTGGTTTGAAAGTTACTGATAGCTGTGTTCCTTTTTTTAAAAGTTATAATTTGTTGACATTTCCGTGCCTTTACATTTTAGAAATTGCTCTTTTTGTTAAATGTAATCGACATCTATTTTTAACTTTATCGGAAAGTAGATGCCGAAACGTAACTTTGCGATCTCAATACCAAAACTTGTTACGCACAGGTGGATATAGGACTGCTTTGTTGACGAAAAGTATTTTTGGTATGGCACCGGTTATTTTTAACCACATTCCTAATTCCATAAAAGAGGAATCAGTAACAACTTTCAAAAAGAAACTAACTATACTTCTATTAAATAAATGTTACTATTCCGTGTCGGATTTTCTAGCTGATAAATTTTAGTTGTGTTGTGTATCAATGTTTTGTATGTTTGATGATAAAATGCATCAATGTTTGCATGCCAAAATGGTAGAATGTACATGGATTCTTAATATTATTGTAACCACCTTATTGTAAATACCTACATTCTGAGCAAATAAATAATATTCTATTCTATTCTATTCAATCTCGGTCTTAAAAAAATGTTTAAGAAATACGTCAAAAAAAAATGGAAAACTAATAATGTATGCAATAAACGAGGTGATCGATGTTGCCAGCTGTTAAAATCACACTTTCATGTGAAATAACAGCTTGCATCCATCCAATGTCATGGCCAAATTCGAAATGGCCTCGCACCTGTACCAAGTGTAGTATTTACTAAAATGGCAATGTGGCATTTATTTTGTAACATCAATTATAACCGACTTTAAAAAGGAGGAGGTTCTCACCTCGACTGTATTTTTTTAATGTGTTATATACCTCTGACAGACAAACCTTACTATTGAACATGCTAATTTTATGTATGACAACAAAAAAATAAAAAGAAAAATAAAACAAAAACGAAAAAATTTAAGACAGAAACACCGACTTTCGAAATTGAAGATATTTTCACTTTGTAGTGTTTTCATTTGGAAGTCGGCTGTATTTTTTCAAAAAAAAAGTTTTTTTATATAGTTTGTTAATCAATCATCATGCAACTGCTGAATGGATAATGATGAAGAACACAAGTGAACCAATGTTTATGTTAGAGCATAGGACTTCCCGGTTAGCCTAGACTGGTATTATGTTCCCATGGGATTATCTCCAAAGCCGCTGAAAAAAGCTGGTTATAGAATAATAGTTTACTTCTTATCATTAATCAACTCTGTAAAATTCTAACAATGTTTGTCTAACTCCACACATCTCCACACATTGGCCCAAACATTTACCTCAACATGAACCACTTAACTGCTCAACCACGTGCCCGATCCAATAACTTATCTATAACGTTATAAAACCCCCTAGGTCTCGATATCAATCGGTCAGGTCATGTGCACCCAGCCGAGTTGTGTCCAGCTGAATGGAAAGCCTATTAGTACCCCTACCCCATCCCCCAACCGCTGTCTGTCTGCCTTAATCTACAAGTGGGTTATTTGTGATGCAGCTCTAAAAAAATATTTGGAGTATTTTTTGTTGAGGTTGTGTCTGTTGCAGACAGGTTTTGAATCTTAAAATACTTTTACAATGCATGTCCTCGAAAAGAGCGGTTTTCCAAGCAGCCAAACTGTGCGGAAAGTGTCACTTTTTTTCACTAGTGCTTTTTACTTTCCTGTATTTTTTTAATTTTAACTCCAACGTCAGCCCGACGCATAGAGTTTTTATTATTTGAGAAAAGTTTTAAAAATTAGTTATGTACAGATTATCATTCATATAAAAGGTAAAATAAAACTAATACTTTATTTTAGGCGTTTTTAATTACTCTAGATTTAGATTTTGATCAATAAATTAATTTTAAATATTCATTAAATATGTTTAGCAGAACGTATATTTTGCTCGTGCCTTATTGCGTTACGATGTGACAACTATTCGCACATGCGCAGTAGATATGCCCGAGGAACTATTAGTTAATCTGTGGATATGCTGAACGCGCTTGAATAAGCCCGCCATTTTATTAATTTAATTTTATTAATTTATTTATTTCCTCGCACAATGCATAGTAAAATGTTGTATGATACACGTACGTAAGATGATTTCCGACTTGTGGCGATTTATCCACTCACTCGCTTCGCTCGCTCGTGAATAAAAATGCCACTCATCGGAAATCACCTACCTTCCGCACTTGTAGTATACAAATACAAATACAAAATACAAAATCGTTTATTGTCACAATTAGCTTAATACATTAAGACGTGTTTGGAGCCTCCCTTTAAGCAAAAAATGCCTGTATTAGGAGACTCCGATCTTCCATAGCATTGCCGTGTTTACTTATACTAACTGTGAGTTACTATAAAATAATATACTGTGATGTGACATCTATGATTTTTTAATTTAAATTTAGTTGTTCATTAATTGAGTATTAAAAAATTAATAATTTATTTCTTTAAACATTAAAAAGTAAAATAAGATTAAATTGATAAATGATTTTACTAACATTATATAACACAATTTCTTGTTTCTGTACGTGGAGTGTTATGTGTTATTTGGTGTGTGTGCTGAAGTGTAGTGTGTTGTGTGTATTGTAGTGTGTTGTGTGTAGCGTAGTGTGTGTGGTGTAATGTAGTGTGGTGTATTGGATGTGGTGTATTAGATTTAGGTATATTATATGGGATGAGTTTCGACTACTCATCGTGTTCCAGAAGTGCCTCGGTTTCCTCGTAGGTAAGTGGTTTTATCCAGCTTATTATACTTTTTTTACAGTCGCGGTAATTTTTATCGTAAACATACACATGTTTATTAATTCTGTTGTATAGTTGTGCCGAACGTTTATTAAATTGCCTGCTTGCAAATCTAGTTTTAGTTTGAGGAATTTGGGAAACTAAATCTTTTCTCCTTTTTGATTGAGTATAAATAACTATTTTACAATGCATGTCCTCGAAAAGAGCGGTTTTCCAAGCAGCCAAACTGTGCGGAAAGTGTCACTTTTTTTCACTAGTGCTTTTTACTTTCCTGTACTTTTTTAATTTTTAACTCCAACGTCAGCCCGACGCATAGAGTTTTTATTATTTGAGAAAAGTTTAAAAAAGTAGTTATGTACAGATTATCATTCATAAAAAAGTTAAAATAAAACTAATACGTTATTTTAGGCGTTTTTAATTACTCTAGATTTTGATTTTGATCAATAAATTAATTTTAAATATTCATTAAATATGTTTGGCAGAACGTATATTTTGCTCGTGCCTTATTGCGTTACGATGTGACAGCTATTTGCACATGCGCAGTAGATATGCCCGAGGAACTATTAGTTAATCTGTGGATATGCTGAACGCGCTTGAATACGCCCGCCATTTTATTAATTTCATTTTATTAATTTATTTATTTCCTCGCACAATGCATAGTAAAATGTTGTATGATACACGTACGTAAGATGATTTCCGACTCGTGTCGATTTATCCACTCACTCGCTTCGCTCGCTCGTGAATAAAAATGCCACTCATCGGAAATCACCTACCTTCCGCACTTGTAGCATAAATAACTATTGCACCACTTGCTCAAAAAAGTGACATTCTATGCCACAAAAAGCGAACATAACAATAATCATTTTTAATCTGTTAAAAACAGGGAAAGAAAATTGTACTGAATTTCATTCTTGGGGGGAGAATGCGATTTAAATTTGGAATACTTACCGAAAATTATACTGAACTACATCTGTGTTTACACCATTGAGTTTGTATTTAAAGCATTATACATATTTTTGAAAAAGGAATACGCATTTATTAAGCAGTTATGATTATTAAATATAATTACGAAAACCGACGAGGCCGTATGAGCTTGATGCCTTTGCTTTTCCGACAAAAAAATATTAGTCTAGGAATTTGCCGCGTTTTTGTTTTCTTCAAATACATAAACGTTAAGTTTATTTTACTTTTAATTGTCATTATTTTTAATAAATGCTCATCTCATATTATTATTGTGTTATTTTTTTTGCAAATGGTACGAAAAGTAGAGTATTTTCCTCGGTGATAAAGCTGTCTTAGTCTTGGGTGAACTTAAATCCCTCGCTACACTCAGGACTCGTCTTAAATCCCTCGCTACGCTCGGGAGTAAACCTAGAGTCCTTCGTTACGCTCGCGATTTAAATCGTCACCCGCGACAGAAGACACTGCTTTATCCCCTTGGTTAATAATCTACTATTATAGACTCATTCCGTTTTCGGCATGATGGTGGGTAGATGCTACAGGGAACGCCCCCTTTTCTTTTTTTTTTTGCTACTATCCTTAAGGTGCGCCCTCTCTTGGAGCATTCGCCTATAATGTAACATTTCTGATTCGATTTTGAGCATTACATTAGTATACAGGATACTTACTGCAATTTTCGTCAAGAACAGTTCAGCTATAGTTTATCTACTCGCCGACCACCCTGTATATTATACCGGAACTCCAACATACCACCTCAATAGATTAAGTTCTTGCATAGACCTCTTACTACAGGTCAAGCATCTTGAATGTCGTCCGATTTAGGTCAGCGCACACCAAAGGGGAGATGTTGTCACTTATGCTCCATTCACGTAAGAGGTAGTTATCAATAACCAAAGTTAACGGGCAGGTCATCAATTTATTGAATAGACACCATGGTCCAATGAGTATAGAAGTGTGGTGTTGTGTGTGAAGTCTCGTGTAATAGGGGACGAGTCTACTGTCGTGAACTCCAACAACCGGGCACAAATCCTCGTGGTAAAACCCAGATGGAAAAATCCCATCACCATTTTACTTTACCCGGGAATCGAATACAGAACCTGATTTCGGTAGTGGAGACTGTGAGCACTTGAACAACGAGAGGGCAAAGAAAAAGGTCTGGGAAATCACTTCTAGTCGTTCTTGGGCCGCGTACACACCATAATTGCAGCTCACTGACTACGAAAACAGAGAGAAATGGTACTGGCATGTTGAAAACTATGACAAATTCTCAGGGTGGCAGGGTATACCCAACATACTTTTATCACCCGACTACGGCAAAGCCAAAGGGTTATGATTTTATCAGTCTATGTATGTTTGTATTTACATATGTTCCACCGTAACGCCTAAACCATTCTTCCGATTTTGATGAATAACGTGCCAATCAATTCGTTATTATGGTCTGAGTAACATAGGGTAAATAACCGTAGTCGGTTTTTATTAAACTTTTGGCTTATCTCTTAAACATTATGCCGACATTTGATAACTATTTGTTAGATTACCACACCCACAATGTATTAATTCTAATATTATACTAATAAATGCGAAAGTAACTGACTGCCTGTTTGTTTCACGCCTGAACAGCTGAACAAATGTTTGTAAGAGATACTAGACCTTGAAAAATGACATAACACTTTTTTATCCCCGGAGTACGTTTCTCTGGAATAATAAAACGCCACATGGGCAGAAAATAATTAAAAACCGGCCAAGTGCGAGTCGGAAACGCGCACGAAGGGTTCCGTACCATTATCGCAAAAAACGGCAAAAAAACACGTTTGTTGTATGGGAGCCCCAATTAAATATTTATTTTATTCTGTTTTTAGTATTTGTTGCTATAGCGCAACAGAAATACATCATAATTATGTGAAAATTTCAACTGCCTAGCTATCATGGTTCATGAGATACAGCCTGGTGACAGACAGACAGACAGATGGTCCGCGAATCTACTAATAGGGTCCCGTTTTTACCCTTTGGTACGGAACCGTTCAGGTCATCTGTAAATCCATAACTACCTACACAGCACTAAAGTCGTTGAAGCCATCTGTGCCTGAATTACTAATAAACTGTAGAAATTAATATTAATATCTACCTTCCACTGGAATACAACGAGAAACTTATTTATCGAACCATTTATTTTGTAGTCTGTCGATATTCCAAGTATCGGATAGTATTGTAGTTATGCTAACGACCGTAGGATCCAGATGGCTTTGTAGCGTCGATTTAATTGAATATTGTTATTTTTAGATACTGAAATTTCAGTTTACTACAGAACAGATTGTTATATTTATTTGTTTACCGTCGCACTGGAACGCCTTGCGGCAATTACACCAATAGAGCACAAACTTACAAATACTGACTATAAGACACTATATTTTTTCTTCACCGTTGTCAGCGATGTACAAGATAAACTTAGAAAGTAAATATGAATTGAAAAAGTCACATTGTTACTTGCCCGGATTCGAACCCACGACCTCAACGAGGCGAGGTCTTAGACACTGGGCCACTACGACATGTTATGACTCTTGAACGACGCCTAGTTGTGTGTGAAGGCCAGGTCAGAGAGGTTTTGAACAATCATACTTAATTCAAGTAATACGAGACCCTAGCAAAGAGATTTGCCAATAGAGACGACATACTCATTAAAAAGAAATAAAATATTTTACTTTAGCTACCTACATAGGACCTTTGGAACTTGTAACTTTATTTCTATCACTGAGTAGGTTAAAAGATCATAGAGATATAAATAGGACCCCGTTGTCAGAAAGAGATAAACATACTGTTGAAACGTACGTTCGTGTCGCGGCAGACGCTGGACGGACTGAGTTCACTCAAGCTGGTCAGCTTGTGTTCGAAATGATTGGCATTGCGCTTGGCATTTCTGTACATGTATGTCATTTTACACATCTCTATTGTGACGCTTTTGTTGATTGAATTTTACTTATTTAAAGCTTAAAAAAAATACTCAACCAGTGTGTCACGATTGTCCCAATATCACTTGAACGAAGAAAGTTCGCCTGAATGTTTGTTTGCCCAAAGAACGGTCGTCCGAATGTCCTCCCGAACAACGGTCGTCCGAATGTTGGGCGCACGGTTGGCGCAGTGGTTGAGCGATTGACTGCTGCGCTGCGTGTCGCGGGTTCGATTCCCGCACGGAACAAATATTTGAATGACCTGCAGATAGTTGTTCCGGCTTTGGGTGTTGTGTATGTGAGTTTATATGTTTGTAAACGCACCCACGATACAGGGAGAAATTCCTAGTGTGGGACAAGGTTTTTAAAAAAAAAAAAAAAAAATGTTCGCCCGACAAACGGTCTTCCGAATATTCTTTTGCCCAAACAACGGTCGTCCGAATGTTCTTTTGCCTGGAAAACGGTCTTCCGAATTTTCGTTTCCCGAAGAATTAAAAAACGAAGAACGTTTGCCCGAAAAATCGTGTGTATGCCCATATTTTTTTTTTTAATTAATTGAGGATTTATTTCATTCTCGTAGAGATTGAGTAAAATCTGTGTTTTTTTTCAAAGGACTTAATATGCGGCCTCGAATATTAGTGATACGAGTAAGGCCATTAATTGCCAATCAAATAAAATTCTATATTCGTAACCACAATTTTCCTACTTAGATACTTCAGTTCATAAAGTTTGTGTTCAATTGTATTACAAGTTCTCGACAAACACTTGTACTAGGGCAAGTTTTATTAAATTTAAATCAGTTTTCTTACAAAATGGAATTTTTAAACTGGTTGAATATTTATTGGTTAGCGAGAAAATTGAGTTGTTTGAAACTATCGGTAAAAAATAATTGCAGTGCTGTGGTCGATTCAGGTTTTAGTTTTAAACTTGAATTTCGTTTCGTGCTTTTCAAGGTTGGAAACACTGCCCACTCTTCACCACTTCTGAGAGGTTATAATAGGAGGCAATTCTACCATCAGAAATATTTCAAAGTCCAAGCAATTTCGATGTGTCCCGTTTTGAAGGGTCGGTTCCAGTGAACGATAATAATTAAAGTAACTGGGCAACCGAGCTCTGCTTGGGTGAAAATAGCGAAAACGACATTTTTTTTAAATTAAACCTAGCTAGATCAATTTATCACCCCCGAAACCGCCTGCATACTGAATTTCATGAAAATCGTTGGAGCCTTTTCCGAGATTCAGATTATATATATACAAGAATTGTTCGTTTAAAGGTATTAGATAGATTAAAACATCTTTCAATGCTGACGCAGTCTTTATATGAAATCGTATGCAGCCTCGCGCACCTATCCGCGCCGCATGAGCCGCATTTCAGCAAAATGCTGTAGGTATACGGATTTCACCAACGCGTGCGGATGACGTCATCAGACACGGCGGGCAATGCGGGCGGCGCGGCAACATGATCCGTATCCGTATGAAAATATAGTTCAAGATGTACAGAAGTGGATACAATGCGTGCGGCGCGTTCGGCGCGGATAGCGCGGGGCCAAGAGAAAATGCGATGACTGCGGCGCGTGCGGCGAGTGCGGTGCGTCTAGGTGCGCGTTCATCTTTAGATAGGTGCATTTCTTGTTACTACGAATTTAATATAAATAAAACATCCTAACCATGCTTTGTAGTCAGGAGACAACAAAATGCTGCTGGTGACATTTTTAACCTTTTGTGACTCTAAAAATGTAGCAAATTTGCTCAAATGCTTCCGATTAATCTACACGTCACAATCTTCACCCTCTTAAGTAAATAACTAAAACAAATTGATTTTAGTTTAACTGAAGTTAGTAGAGATAACATTTCAATAAGACTTATTGTTTTTATTCCATTTCAATTGATTGGAGCACGGCTGGCGGCGCCCGGCGACTCTGAGGAGACTAGCAGTATTAATTGAATTTATTCAATTAAAATAGTTATTGGTTTTATAAAGAAAGTGTTTTCATTTAGTTTTGTTTGCATAGTTGATTGTGATTGCTATATTATGAAGGTTTTTAAAACTTGTTGTTTCAAACGAAAATCGCATGATAATATTTTAAAGTAAATGTTTGAATCCATGTTTAATTGTTCTTTAGTGCGTAGAAATAGTGGTGGTTTAGTGGTAACGGTCCTAATGTGTTGTAAGTCGTTAGTTTTCATCTGTGCAGGCCCTCTACTTGTATAGTTTATTTTGCATGTTTACAATAAGGTCTTTGTACCTAGTTTTAACTGACTTTCCAAAAAGATGTTCGACTGTATGTATCTTTTTTTATGTATGTTCACCGATTTCTCCGTCAATTGTGGACCGATTTTGAAAATTCTTTTTTGTTTGGAAGGATTGATCCCGAACAGGTCCCATTTAAATTTGCTGAAGATCTGATGATGAACGTATATTCAATGGAACTCTTCAATAAATGACGGCAAAAAGACCGGGATTGCTGCTATCACATGTCTGTTTATTGTACATTTCTATAGAAATTGCCCATATATGCAAATAAGTGAAAAATTAAAATGTTATAACATAAAATAAAGAAGTAATTTTTGACTTCGTAGAGTTTTTTAACCGACTTCCCAAAAAGGAGGAGGTTCTCAATTCGGATGTTTCTATTTTTTTTTATTTAGAAGTTTATTGTATTTTTTGTAATAAAGTCTAAATTATGTTCCTTTATCTGTCTGTTTATTATGAATGTGTGCCTACACTAAAAGAAGCATAAATAAAAAAAAAGGAAAAAATCCTGACAAAAATACTAAAAGTGTAAAGGCTCTTTTTTATTAGGGACTTGTAACCAACAACAGGTTATGTCAGCTCCATCTAATCATTAACCTAGTTACACACACTTCTTATGATTATCTATACTTATTAATATTATAAAGTTGAAGAGTTTGTTTGTTTGAACGAGCTAATCTGAGGAACTACTGGTTGGAATCAAAAAAATATTTTTGTGTTAGATAGTCCATTTATCGAGGAAGGTTATAGGCTATATAACATCACGCTACGATCAATAGGAGTGGAGCATAAATGAAAAATGTTGCACCAACGGGAAAAATATTCCTTTTTGAGTGCTTCCGTTACGTGCGCTGCGTAAGCGATTAAAGTTACGCAACATTCATGTATGTAGGATATGTAGGGTAGGGTAGGTAGGTAGCCAGTTGACGAAACCGCGTGGGACAGCTAGTTAAGGATAAACTTATAAATAAACTTATATTTAATACTTGCAGGATTTACTAACACAGATTGCTATTTGTCTAAATCTAATGAATTTAATTTTAATCGCCTATATAAATAATTTCTCTCTAAATTATTACCTTTATTTACACTTGTACTCAATATTAGTGTCAGTAGCGATTTCCAACCATAAGTTCAGGTTTAATCACGATAAATCCTTACTATCACAACAAATATCCAAAATTATAAGCTAGGCACATAATCATACCGTTTGAATACTAGTGCTAGTAATTTGACTAAACTAACAACAACAATAGACATTAGTAAACAAAACCAATTTGAAGATTATATCAGTTCTACGCGCGTATACTAACTCACACTTTATACCTATAATATTCGAGTGTTTGGAAAATATCTGGGTTGAATTAGACGCCATTCTACGGATAAATAATAACAGGTTGATTTCACAGATATAATTTACCCAAACTTCAACTCATCATCATCATCAGCCTTTTTAATATTCCCACTGCTGGGACACAGGCCCACTCTGAGAGAGAGGGAATGGGCCTTAATCTAACATGCAGGCACAGTGCGGGTTGGTGGATGTCACATGTCTTCGAATTTTTGGTTCTAAGACACGCCGGTTTCCTCACGATGTCTATCTTCGCCGTTAAACCGATCGTATTCATATCTTGAAATAATTATTAATTTATATAAAGAGTAGGCTCAACCAATTTTCAAAAGGTTTGATTCTTATATCCAAATCTAATCGTTGACTGGCAGAGAACACCTAAGCCATTAAGTCTGCCATTTTTCCTTGTGCATAAAATTTAAACACATAAATCGTTAACACATACACGTGTAACCGATACAACGAACAGCTTTAATGGTCCTTTGAAGTACAGGCAACGCAATTATCCTGTAAATGCTTTCTAAAGAATAAAAGGGTTCCCTTTAAGCTATCAAGCTACGCTTTGATGAGATACAAATGTGTTTAAATCTAGAGATATCTGGTAAAAGGATATTTTCGATCGTAATTCAATTTATACAGATCCTATCTCTAAGCTACTCGTAAGTATAGATTGTACAAGGTGGCGCAAAAGTAATCACCTATCGGAAGATTCTATAATTTTCGTAATTTAAGAATAAATTAATTCTACTTTGATATACGTGACGTAAACCGATACAACATTTTAATGGTGGTGATCTAAGGACGTGTACTTCAAGTCATTCTGAATCACTACCACGAGCTAGACAACTTTTTATCGAAAACCATCATGAGCATAATTTATTTATTTATTTATTTATTTATTCACTCAAAATACACACATATCACCTATTTCCATCTCTATGGATATGTGAATAAGCAAAATTATCAAGTCTCGGGCATCGAAAATCAGCCTATAACTCCAAAGCGCCCACTCAAAGTTACTGCACGGCATGCTGTTTATGCTGGAGGCGTGATTGGACCACCAAACGACTATTGTGGTCGGCGAGTGCTACAGCGCCATGCTCAACTTTTTCTTTCCTTAAGTGGATGAATTGGGACTGGAGAGCATGTGGTTACAACAGGATAGAGCAACAGCGCGTATTGCACGAGCCACAACCGAAGTTCTGAGGGCTACATTTCCCAGATTTGCATTGGCCTGTAAGATCACCTGATTAAACCGTTCCAGACTTTTTTTGTGGGGTTTTTTGAATTCAGGAGTTTATGTCAAGCCCTAAAAGATAATATTTGTCAAGAATGCGAGAATCTATCGCCGGCAGTTCTTGGTAGAACTGCCGGCGATAGAATACTGAAAAATGCCATAAATCGGGCCCGATTGATCATCAATTCAAGCGACTGCTTGGCCGTTATCATTGGACAAAAAATTAAAGTATACTATAAACATAATCCAAAATCAAAACCAAAGCTTTTCAGTCATAAAAATATACAGCCAAAGAACATCGGGTGGATCAAAGTTGAGATTATTTACAAAGCAGCGCGTTTGCGAAAGTTTTTGATTGCGTAGGACTGAACAATAATAAAACAATGAAAACCGGCCAAGTGCGAGTCGGACTCGCGCACAAAGGGTTCCGTACAATTATCGCGAAAATCTTCAAAAAAATCACGTTTGTTGTATGAGAGCCCCACTTAAATATTTATTTTATTCTGTTTTTATTTGTTGTTATAGCAGCAACAGAAATAAATTATCTGTGAAAACTTCAACTGTCTAGCTATCACGGTTCATGAGATACAGCCTGGTGACAGACAGGCAGACAGACAGACAGACGGACCGCGGAGTCTTAGTAATAGGGTCCCGTTTTTACCCTTTGGGTACGGAACCCTAAAAAACAAAGATTTGCTCTAAAAAAACGGCAATCCCCACTAAGATCCTTACCCATTTCAAAATTTTCTATGGAACGGATTCGCAGCTGCTATACTTTTAGTATTACATTGATGCTCATTGACCATTGATGGGTAACCAGGTCATTAGCTAGCTTACCTTCGAAATACTAAATCAGGAAATCAAAAAAACTTTTCAGCTGCTTATCATAAGGTCTACTATAAACATAAGAACACCGATTAAGCACAAAAGCATCGTATATAAGACAGTAAAGCTAAGCAGCAAGACGGTACAGACGAATAAACTGCAGGTTGAGCACTCTTGAGGGGGCACGCTAGTATTTACGTAGTACGTATTAACTACCGGTTTATATCCCGAGTGTAAATTTCAGTATGGGTAGTTTGGGATGTAATCTACAGCTAGATTTTTAATGTCTCGTTGACCGCGAGGTTTATATGTGAAGTTTATTATCCACCCGCATCTTCTTTAGTATTAAATACCCCGATTCAAATAGTAAAATGCATACACTTATGAACGGCTAAACCGATTTTTAACCCCCGTCGGAAAAAGAGAGGAGTTATAAGTTTGACGTGTTCTGTGTGTTTGTGTATTTGTCTGTGGCATCATAGCTCCTAAACGGATGTACCGATTTTGATTGCGTATTTTTTTATTTTAATAATTTTGTAGCTCACTTACACGACCCCGCTCCAAAGCTCCGATAGCTAGTAGGCAACCAGTTGTCCACGCCCAAAGAGCTAGCAGTCAACTCTAGCTGTGGGCGCCGACCACTTTTGGCTCCCTTTTTCGACAAGCTAGCTACGTGCTTCAAGCGAGCTGTCTGCGTGCGTACACCGGGAGGTCGCCCGCTTGAAGCGCGTGGTAAGCGTGCGGTAAGCGAGTCGTCACTATCGAGTGGTACGCTGGCGCTTACAGCGAGCTGTCTGTTTATATGTGTTGTCAATGTAAAATATGTCTACAGAGGGCGCCTTGAAGCTCTCATTTCAATGAACATTATTTTTTTGGGCGGGAGCGGTGCCGTATAAGTCGGCTTGGACCTTTATCACACTTTTCTAAAAGAGTTATTACCCTTAAACAAAAGCCAGTATTAAGATGAATAGGTACAGAAAGCGTTATTACACAAATACATACACACATAATAGGTACTGTAAGTACTAACATAAAGTTTAAGTACAGATTGTATCATAAATTTTTATTGTTCGACACTAAAGTTTCTAGAGAGGTTAGCCACCGTGTTAAGTTATTACACCGAGAGATTACTTAACTTAAGTAGTGCTTGTTTCAGTGCTTAAGCTATTCAATTAGGCTAGATCGTTTCGGTAGGCAAACAGTATTATGTCTGAAAAGTTTTTTTTATGAATTTGTTCAGCGATATGGATAAAATAGTATATATTAGCTCTAATTCGTTTAGTCTATTAGAAATGTTAAGCCGTTTTCTGTTCATGTAAATGAGGGATGGTGGTTACCTGGTAGATGAACTTTAAATAAAGAAACTTGCAGTGTCACCTAAGCTGGTAGTATTATGGAGTTTCTTGTCCGTTCTTCTTCATAACAAGCTAATTTGCCGAATGGATAGTAGAATCAATTATTATTAATTAAAATTTATATTTTTGAAGTTCAAAAGTTCCGCTTAATGGCCTAGTTGAAATAAATATTTTTTGTCTTTTTTCTTTATCCTACTAAAAAAAGAGAGTGGCTCCCCAAACATCCCCCTCTGACTGACTCTGTTGAGCCTGCAGAACAGGTCCCTGCAGGCCACCATCTGCCATGACAACTGGAAATCTTTAAACTGACTCCGAAGCCAAGTGGGTCCGTGCAGGTACAACTTAGTTAGATGGTACTCCAATGACCCGCAGTGTGATTGCGGAGCTGCGTCCCAAACAATGCCTCACCTCTAACGTGCTCTCTGTGCAACAGCACCCTGAAGAACCTTCGTGAGGCCAATGAAAACGCTGTTGACGTGGCTGAATACTGGTTAAAACGTATATAATTGTGAAATTACCGATACATCAAAGAAAAAGAAGACTAATAAGTAGGTTCAGGTTAGGGAATGTTAACTGATGGTACAGGGGCACACGGGTCTATGACTTGTGAACATCTGTACCTTACGCACAATGGAAATAACCTTGCTCTAAGAGCTTATGTTAGGGCCTCTGAACTCCTAATCAAGTATTTCATTCAAATTCATTAAGTTTTCATAAAAATGGTTCTATCTATAAAAAAATCTAGAACAGCATTTCTTTGAATCTCGGTGTCGTGATCATGATCGCACAACCTCAAATGAATCGTGATTAGCTACAATAGATTTGATAAAATACTAAATTAGGTAGCTTTCAGAGACTAGTCTCAGAAACCGAATAAAAACAAATTGCTAATGAATAACTTTAAGAATTTTAAAAGTAAGAAACCTTGATAAAACAAGCTCTGTCACATTCCACACAGCACATCCTTTTATTTGATACCCATATCATGGAGTTCATCATCATCATCATATCAGCTGAAACACGTCCACTGCTGAACATAGGACTCCCCCAAGCGTCGCCACATTGATCGATCCCGTGCGTCCCGCATCCAGCGGATCCCCGTAACCTTCACCAGGTCATCATGGAGTTGCATAAAAATAATTTTATTGGTCCGCCATCCTTGGGTGTCCGCCATAACGGATTTAAATAGATGTCACTTTTACTGACCATGTCTGCAAAATTGTAGCTCATTGGGTTGTGGAAAACTGTTGTGTTAAAATTCATTTCTTAGATTTAACCCATAACTAGTAACTAACTTAATCAATCTACTTCTCCTTCCTCCTTTTACCAACTATATTGGTGTCGGCTCCCAGTCTAATCTGATGAAGCTGAGCATTAATATATTATATGGAGTGACATCCTAACTGACCTCCATAACGCAGCAACTAGCAAGGCAACTTAAATAAATGCTCGCAAAATGAATGTATTCTCCCATCTCCCACTACTGTAATCGTTCGCTGTCTCGCCCACAAGGCTGGGTGGTGGCTACAGCACAACACGTCATGCTCGTTGAAAGACATAACAATGGGACAGGTTCAGCGTGCAACGTGCTGCGTGCACCGAAGCCAATTAATTCCGTAATTACTTACTGCCCTGAATGGGAGCTTTGTCATCGTAGAATGTTGAACAGAAGATCCACGATAGGGATGTTGTAGTAAGTCCAGTTTAATGTTAATACCTATCCTATCCCCTCTACTCTTTTCTTTTGTGTGGAGATCATCATCATCATCATCACTTCAGACAAAAGACGTTCACTGCTGGACATAGGCCTCCCCCAGCGTCGCCACATTGACCGGTCCCGTGCGTCCCACATTCAGCGAATCCACGCAACCTTCACCAGCAGCCGTATTGCGTAAGTCCGCAAAGAGTTTAAACCTTATCCAACCGACCAAATTGGCCAATCACACAAAACGGCAATCCATATCGCGTCATTCATCTCGCATGTGATTGGTCAATTTGGTCGGTTGGATAGAGTTTAAACTCTTTGCGCACTTACGCAATACGGCTGCAGGAAATCGGTGCAATTAGTTAGAGGCCTTCCAACGCAACGGCTGCAAGTTCGCGGTCACCACTCTAGAACTTTTCGGCCCCATCGGCCATCCGTTCTGCGAGCAATGTGCCCTGTCCTGCTACTTAAGTTTGGTAATTCTTCGTTGGTACTCTTGCGGATCTTTCGCTACATATCTGATTCGATCACGCAAGGAAACTCCGAGCATAGCCCTCCCTATTGCCCTTTGGGTGACTGTATTCCCACAATGATTGTGAACGACCACGTCTCAGAGCCATAGGTCATCCTGGCAACACGCACTGGTCATCACGAATTTCGTCTTTAGACACTGTGGTGGATGAGAAGATACCGCGCAAATTCCCGAATGCTCCCTAGCCGAGTCGGCCTCGACGGTTGACCTCTATCTCGAAGACATTGTATGAAAGATATTTTATTTACTTAATGGTTTTGTGTATTGTTGTGATTGATACAACAATTTAGGTTCAATGCAAAAAAAAAAAACAATTATGAAGTGAATGTAAAATATGCATGTTCTAAGCATCTTTACGGTTTATTATTATCAGGCAGTAACACCTGATCTGGGAGAGACTATTGTTAACTACATAATCTAAAAGACTTTTAACTTTGCTAGAAGTCTAAGCATCATAATTTGCTTTACAATGTGTCAACATGCTTGCATGAGGCGGGTATCAGCTATTCTAATACATCGTTAGTTGTAGTGGTACTTCTGTGTTCACTTTTTGTGACTCGACAATATGAATGCGTACTCAATCCGCGTTTTGTTCCATCGCATGTACTCGCGGAGAATGGACGCGTCTGCTGAGCACGGCCTTATGCGAGCTGTTCTCATAGCACAATGAAGTAAGCTGATCACATGTACTTCTTAGTTGAAGAATTTATTGTAGATTAAAAAAAAAATAGGTTCCTGTAAATGTTGGTTTTTGGTTTTTTAAGTATTTCACATAAAATTAAATAACTTTCAGCCATAAAATCTGATAATCAGTCTTGCTATGGAATATCCGGTTAGCCAGTTGTGTGGTACTGGGTTATGGTGGTCAGAAAGGTAGTCAGTTCATGAAAAACACTGGTATTCGGTTGATACCAACGTTGTTGTGAAAAGGTTGGGCAGACTGTTTGCTTGCTGTATATTCCTCGAAGGGTTTATCAGAGGCATATCTATATACTTAACCATATTTTTAGTACTTTTATATTTTCCCACTAATGTTCTAGTCCCGTATTAAAATAGACATTTCGTTGTTCTTATAATTCATCATCATTATCATTTCAGCGGCAAGACGTCCACTGCTGGACATAGGCCTCACCCAAGCGTCACCATATTGACCGATCCCGTGCGTCTAGAAACCAGCGTATTGCTCCAACCGCGTTCTTATAATTAAATTAAATAAACATTTGTTTCAGAATCACTTCCGTATGTGTTAGTAACAATGTAAACTTATAAACTAGTTTTAGTAACATTTATTCTAAGCTGCGTGAGGCAAGCCGATCCTAGGGAATGTGTACTTGACTGCGTACAGTCCTATCCACCGCCCCAAGATGGGAGAGTGAGAGTCCCACCTATCAGCCAACTTCTAAGAATGGTGTTGGGGCTGGCGCGTACAAAAACGCGGCAGCCCCAACAACACCCGGAATGTGTCGTTATATTGTGTGCGTAGGCCACTAGTGGTCTGCCGCACAGCATAATTGGTGGAATTGTAGCCGTAGCATTTACTTTGAACTTAGTACTAGTGACTTTAAATGTGACTCAAACATTACCAATTTCGAGCATTGTTGGGCAACATTTATAAGAAGAGGTATATACCAAATTAAATATTAGATTTGTAAGGCATTCAGCTTCAGGATAAGACAAAGTGACAAAGTACTCGTTTGATGTCAAATCAAGTAAAAGATGAGTGGCGAGACGAGACGTGTAAAAGGGTACCAATTTACCCATTTTAGGCTGTTTAAATTGTGTCGTATTCTTGTAAAGGAAAAGATTCCCTAATCAGGTTAAAATATTGATTTTAGTCTAATATTTTTCTGTTCATTAAAAATTAAACGTAGTTAATCTTTTTTATTTGCATAATCTAAACACAGCCATGGGAAGGGCAGAGGGTATTGTCTGACTGTTACTGACTTCTTATTCTGTAAGACTCTGATGATGGGATTCCTTGAAAGGTAGTAAAAGAACATAGTTTAGTTTTGAGCAAGGTGCTGTATGGCGCCCCCAACCTTATGTTTTTGCAAAACAACATAGTCCGATAAGGGGATCGGATTACGGGAAATGGGTCTAAAAATAGATTACAAGATCTGAAATGTAAAACGGTATTCAAGATTCATATAATTTTCAATGTGTAAGTCGAACCCGTATCGGAATGAAATAAACTCGTATTTGTATGTCTTGTAGGAGCCAATTATTTTGATTCGATCGCAATTCGTTTAGTTCGGCATTCATGTCTATAGAATTTGTGCTCGTATTGAAATGTGTTTATCGAGGTATATTCCATTGAAATTATTATGAGTCGCTTTTTCTTCGTTTGAAGTGATTTGGCGTTTTATATTATAATCTTATTTTTGTTTGGTAAATATAGGTACTAACCTGTGTATAATTTTGTGTATTTTGAAATTCGTAATTATGTTATTCATACGATATAGCCTGAATAATTTCCAAACTTAAGTGGCAGTGAGCAGGGCACATTGCTCGCAGAATAGATGGCCGTTCGGTCCGAAAAGTTCTGTAGTTGTCACCTCGTACCAGAAAATGCATCGTTAAAAGGCTTCCCTCTAAGTAGGGCGACGACCTGGTCAAAGCTGCGGAAGTCAGTGTGGCGATGATGAGACCTATGTCCAGCAGTGGACGTATGTCGGCTGCAATGATGATGATGAATAATTTTATTAATACATTTTCTTTTATTAAATCATTCAAGAAAGAAAATCTTCTAGCGCGAGTTGGCTTCGCCATCCAAAAGTACGGGACTCCAGAGTCCCGAGAAATGACGAAGACTTAATAATTTTATACCTAGCTTCTTCATATGGCTTCGCTATCCTTGCGTGTCCCACAGGAATGTGCATTTTTCTGAGATGAGTAACCTGGCCTATGACATGCGATAATCTAGCTTTCTAACAATGAATGATGTTGCATAATATTATTTCATAATAGGATTAGGAATTCCAAGGTTCGCCCCCTATTACATGGAACTTAAATCTAACTGGCGATCGATATATATGTACTATGCACTAGATATGGGCATCCGAACACTCACTCTGTTCGACTGAACTAATAAAAAAAAAAAAAAAATATATATATATTTTTATTTTTTACACTCACTCTGTTCGACTGAACTGTACTGCAATCCGCACACCTTACTATACACTATGTTGTAAATTCATGGCGTTTACGACGTTTTGATCGCGATTAAACTTAACTCTATAAGCGATCTAGCGCTGCATGTTTTAATAGTTTTATTAGACAACATTAATATTTTAGCTCTGCAGCGAAATTTAGTTCTAACTTCTAACTCACCAGCATTTCAACAAAATGTTTCATGAATGGTCTTGTCTATCGGTAGAATGTATGTAACTGGCGAAATGTTGGTATTCTAAAGGCGAACCTCTGCTAAACCCTTCGGAGGATACCGAGATGTTATGATATATTAGGTTAGATAGGGATAGAACTATGGCTGCTCGATTTATAAGTATTTTAATAAATAAACAAGCAAAAAGTTTAATGTAAACTGTAACCCAACTACAGTATTTTTTATCCTATGTTACCATGGCAATAATAATGAATTTATTGACACCTTATTCATCAAAATCGGATGAATAGTTTAGGCACTACGGAGGAACATGCGTAAATACAAACACACATAGACTGCTAAAATTATAACTTCCATAAACAGCTGAGAATATGAATAAAACAAGTAAAATTTCAAAATTTAAAAACCCCCGAAACATTTATCTTGCGAAAACACCCCAATTGAAACAGAAAAACAACCATAACTTTTGAACAGCTGAACCGATTTTAGGCGCTATGATATCACAGACAGACACACAGATACACAGCAACACACGTGACACTTATAACACCCCTCTATTTCCGGCGGGGGTTAATAAGCTTTTTAGAGGGGGAATGTTATAAACGTTAATTTGCATAATTTCCCCTAAACTAACGAGTAAAACTGATTTCAAAGCAATGTGCCTTAATACTTTGATGTTTTAAAATCAGCTTTGTTTTTCCTGGAAGAGGATTGAGGCGGAATTAAAGTATTTTCCTATTTTTTCCTTGATGTAACAGGAGGAAGATTTTCCTTCTTATACCAGATTTGCCGACGGTTATATTCAATCACATTAAGTAGAATAATAATGGCTAAATTCAACTGAATACTATTCGAGCATATTAACCTCAATTTAAACACCTACAAATCTCCTCATAAACTCACAATAACCCGCACACCATCAATAACACACTAAATGGTGCACAAAAGTAACAATTTACTTCGCTGAACAGCACTTTGTCAACATTACGCTGTGTAACCCTGCGTTACACTGCGACAATACATACTCACACAAATACACTAGGGTTACCCACCGTACTCTGATAAAGGCTATTGTACTATATTTAGCCTAGGCGTACTTTATATTCGCATAGATCCTCAAATTGATTGACTCTGGAGAGCAGTGGTGGCCCAGTCGTAACGGCCGCGACTTACAAGTTGTAGGTCGTGGGTTCGAACCTAGGCAGGTGCTTTATTTTGTGTTAATTATTTCATCACCACTGCTCTCATAACGGTGAAGGAAAACATCGTGAGGAAACCGGCATGTATTAGAAACAAAAAATCGAAGACACGTAATATCCACGAAAAATGCACTGGGCCCGCGTGGTGGATTACGGCCCATTCCCTCTCACAGAGAGGAGGCCTGCACGCACAACGGACCAAATGCGAGTATAAGTGCGTAAAAGGGGCCCATCTATCCTATCCTATCCTAGTTGACTCTGATTTTGAATACAATTAAATTAATTGCTGCCATTTCACTAAGAGAGTTTATGTATTTTCGGTAATAATTGCAAAGCGACAGCGAGCGAAAAATAGGGCTTGATTGCAATAGATGTCTAGCAATCGTACAATTTTTTTTCAAAACACCGACAAAATATTATGTTGCGCAAAAATAAATCTGTACTCGTCATTTACCGTCCCTAAAATCAGATGTGCTCTATTTTTAACCCCCGCCGGAAAAAGAAGGGGTGTTATAAGTTTCACGTGTGTTGCTGTGTATCTGTGTATCTGTGTATCTGTGTGTCTGTGTGTCTGTCTGTGGCATCATAGCGCCTAAACGGATGAACCGATTTCGATTTAGTTTTTTTTGTTTGAAAGGTTATTTTGTCGAGAGTGTTCTTAACTATGTTTGAATAAAATCGGTTCAGCCATTCAAAAGTTATGGGCATTTTACTGTTTGAATCGGGGTGTTTTCGCAAGATAAACGCGTCGGGGGTTTTTTAAATTGTGAAATTTTACTTGCTCTACAAAAAGATGGGAGCCCTAACACACACACACATACATAATATATATATCCCATTCATACACTGTGTTAATACAGTGTAACTAGGCGATATTAACGCAGTGACGGCCGTCACACGGTTCTGTGCGCCTGTTGTGGAGGCAGTATTGTAGTGTCACAAGGTGCCAACGTTTGGGACAGTGCAAACAAGCGACTTTTAGTCAAGTCTTTAGTGACCGAAAGTGCTGATTAAATCCTAAGACTTTAACGTCGGTGCTCCATAGACCAATTGAAATTTGACCAATTGGTCTATGGGGAAAATTTTATGTTTCCATCGTCCAATTATCAACTGGGCTATGAGGAATTGAGAAATGTTCCGCTGCCCAGTTTAATAGTATAGTAAAGCCTTGTCCACAAGTATTAAAAAAAAATATCAATATCAATTTTTGAAACAATAATCATTTACTGAATAATCACGACATAACAATTCATTTGTACAAAGATTACAATACAAATCAATGTGAACATCTATCTCATTGAGTCCGTTGGGATCCCAGAATTGGCGACAACAGTCTTCGCAATACCCTCATCCCGATGACATACTGTCATTTGGCAACCAATTGACACCATACATAATGAGAAAATTTTCGGTGAAGTGGTCATTTCAAACAGTTTAAATACTTTTTAAGAGAACCAGGGCTACCGACATAGCCCGAAGAATTGCCAAATTTAAGTAGCAGTGGCCAGAGCAGATTGCTCGCAGAACGGATGGCCGATTATGTAGAAAGGTTCTGGAGTGACGACCGCGAACCGGAAGACGATGCATTGAATGGCCTTCTTCGAGTACCAGGTGGACCTGGTGAAGGTTGCGAGGATCCGCTGGATGCGAGACCCACGGGACCTATCAAATGGCGACGCTTGAGTGAGGCCTATGTCCAGCAGTGGACGTCTTCCGGCTGATATGATGATGATGATGATGATATTGTATTTATTTACGACGGTCGAATCACCTATTATTACTTTTTTTTTTTTTACATTTGTCGCTTAATGACCTAATAAATAAATTTTGGTCTTTGTTTTTTTTTTTAATTTATTTATAATATTTTTGAATTCAGTTTGATGTGACATAAAAATATAAAAAAGGCTTCTTTGAACCCAAAGTATAGGAAAATGGCGTGAACTCGGGGTTATAATGTTATAATGGAACATAGTTTTGGTTTACGTCCAGTGTTCTCCATAGCCCAGTTGGTAATTGGACGATGGAAACATGTCATTTTCCCCATAGACCAATTGGTCAAATTTGAATTGGTCTACGGAGCACCGACGGACTTTAACACCAATATCCCATGTCATGTCCAACGACTCCACTCCACATGTTTCCGAATTTCGAATTAAGCTCAAGTGGCTGCCAATCCGCTTTCGCCGGAATGCCCATATTTTATTTATCATTACTCTACAGTATTCTGTGTATTCCTACAACCCCCACTTATCTCAAAGAACGCTTTAAGTTCCTTCATGACACACATTCTAGACACTTGAGATCATCGCAGAATTTGAAACTTTTGATGCCTGCTCATTCCACTAAGTTTTACGACAAATCGTTTACAGTCCAGGCTGTGCGATTGTGGAATGAGTTACCGTTGTTAGACAAGCCCAGTCACTGGTTTCTTTCAAAAACCTGGTTAAAAACCATTGCCTTTCACTGTAACGCTTTTCTATTTAGATCTAATCTCTGTCATCATTATTTAACCCTTTTTCTTTTTTGTTTCTCTCTCTTTCTATAAATGTCATTCTGTATGTATGTTTGTATATTTTCCGTTGTCATGGCGGCTGGGTCGTCGGTGGTGGATTCGAGGTCCTTCAAACTATGAATATGGGTGTAAAAGCATTTTTGGTCAATCCATATTCAATGCTTATCTCAATGATTATAACGTTTGATATTCCAATGCCTAACTAAAGAGTCGGCGGTCAATTTAACGCTCAACGTTTTCTTACGACTAAATTGTCGCGCTTTAAAACAGTCGTCGGTCTACGTCCCCCTTACATCATCGTTACGTGCTTATGAGCGCTTTGTTACAGTTAATCGTTTGTTGTTATAAGTGTTTACACGGTGATTGTTGAGGTGTCTTTGTGTGGTGTGATTAATGTCTGATGGTGAGCTCTTTAGTTACTGGCAGGTGAGTTAGTGAGGTTTTTGTGTTCCGAAATGGTTTGAATTTTGATTAATAATATAGATAGATATATAAAACATTTATTTAGTGCACACAAAAGACACAGCACAACACACAAAATCTTAAAATTTACATGTTTAAAAACAAGGTTAATATAATAGAGGTTTGATAGAGGTGTCAAAGTGTGGGTGAAATGGGACTTATTTGATTCGTCTATAAAATGTTATGAAAGTATAATTTATAAAAGTAAAGTAAAGTAGACGTTTATTTGTATAGATTGTAGGTACAGTAAATAAGATGTGACAGTATTGTATACTCAGATTGTTTAACAATTTAACATAGTCTAAATCTTACATGATATTAGAAACAGGTAAAAGTATGCGTTTGTTTATTTATGTTTCTAAAGAAACCTTGACCTGATTATGATGTTTTTAGGATTTATTCTTCGTTCGGCCCACTGATTTTCGGCCCAAATGCCAAAATCCTGGTTCGTCCCAAACAATATGCTTCCTTCGTCCCAAAATATAATTTTAATTATTTTATGCCTGCTTCGTCCTATTTTATATTCCTTCTACGGCCCATATCTTTTTTGTATGTACCAAACTTACTTGTTTGTACAATCAGCTATTAAAAAGGGTTACGTATTTTGAAATATTTAACATCAATAAACTATTTTAAACCACCGCTCCTCTCTGTCTTCTCCGCGATGGAAAATGTACTCGTATTATTATAATAACACTTTTTAGCCGCTCTTAGTGAGCAAGTTACACGTATAGGTACAGCTGAAGTCACCGGAATCTGTTTAAAAGAGCGGGTAAAAAAGTTTTTTAAGCCTTTTATATATTGCGTCCTTTGTTTGTTTTGAATCATTTGGCCAATAGCATTACTTTCCGTTATAAGCAAAACAGGCTTCACGCTAGCTCCTGTGATGCAAAGTGGTGCATTCAATATTAGTACTCATTCGATAAAGAAAGATTGAGAATTGATCGAGTTTGTCATAGCTAAGGATAAATATTTGGGCGTCATACTGGACTCATCGCTGCACTTCAGTACGCATATAACTTTCGTGTTGTTGGAAAATAAACTAAACATGGTATTATTTGCTGATGGCACATCTTTATTTTATTTTATAATTAGACTTAACAGTGAGGTTGACGGCGTAAAAAACTCCCTACGGCAGGTTCAAGATTGGTTCACTGCCAATCATTTAGTTTTAAATGGTGTTGGATGTCTGTGTCAACATAATGAAAGTGCAACGGGCACAAAATTATATACTAAAACAAATATCCAGCGCCACCATGGTTTATCAAAACAACAGAAATTCATGAAATCCTCAATATTCCTATGGTCAATGAGGAGATAAATGCACATGGCGTCCAGTACAAATCCCGACTGCTAAATTATCCGAACATGCTCGCAGAACAACTTACAATCCCAGAAAGCATCCGCCGATTACAAAAGCGGCGGGATATTTTCGACCAGAACAGTGAGCCAGAAGAGTGACTTAGTAAAGATGGGGCAGACCCCACTGAGAGTAGAGCCTAACACGCCATCCGAACCATTTCATCTGCTCATAGTGAAAGACAGATCGCAAGATAAAACAAACAAACAAAAAAAATACTTTTTAGTAAAAACGGCGACAGACATAATTACGTTAGTAGAAATAGGAAACAATTAATTCAACCAGGTTTCAGACTGGCTAAAGTAGCCTCTTCTTTCATGGGGTACTGTATAAAATGCTACAATAAAATTCCTCTCCCCATTCTATAACTGAATGAGACGAAATTTAAAACTTGTATAAAACGCACACTATGCAGGCAGGCATATTATAAGTTGGGCGCTTACATCGCAGATAAAAATACTTGGCTCAATCATAGCCCTGCTCCACAACCACTAGGGCGCAAAAACAAGTGCACAGAACATTATTGTTTTGAAGTATTGTTGGGCCTGCTGAAGACTGTATGCATATATTTTTATTGTATAAACTCAATTTCGTTTAGTGATAACTGCACAGCATATGTGTGAGTACTATGTACCAACTGTAAATCTAAGATTTACTGTACTTATGTGTCATTCGTTGACTTGTGTGTGCCCTGGCAGTTGAGATTGTGTCATGCTCTCTCAACTGTCTCTCTGATGGTGGCACATGTGTTGGATTATTCAATTCCCTTCATGATGGTTGAGCTGAGTGGTGCCAATTCATGCGTCATGTTCGTAAACGGGCGCCATCAGTTGGGATTGGCTTACTCGCCAACTCAACTTAGCTGCCTCGGGTAGTTTTTAATTACCTATTTTTTGTATTTTTTTATTGTTTGTTTCACTCGTGATGCTTTTACGTGCACGACTTTTTACATCGTTCTCACACATGTATTTTTTCTACAAGAATTATGCAACCAAATAATAAACTGATGGAAAAGAGAGTCCGTGGAGTTTCTTGCACATTCTTCTCCATAGAGACCTACTGACGCTTGCTAATGTGCAACTAGATTCATATTTTTCTTTGACTATTCTAAAGTACGATGTATTATAAGTCGAAAAAAAAATATGTATTTTTTTAATTTTACGCTTCAATGTGCATGTGTGTGTGTTATTTTTATTGACTGTACCTTTAAAGTACTTGTAATATGGGACGAAACAGTACTTCAATGATGATGTGGGACGAACTAAGAATTTTTTCGAATGTGGGACAAAACTTCGGGCCGAACGAAGAATAAATCGTTTTTAGGTTTGATAGGCAACTTAACTATAACTGCGTCTCGAAAATGCATGTCATGGCTTCGGCTTGTGACTTCGCTCCCGTGACAGGATACCAGAGCGAAAAAAAAAGTATATTTCCATTGTTTTCAATATGTATTTTATGTTCATTTATTTTATCGGCACAAAAAATAATAGTACCTTGTTAAGTAGCTAATAATAGTAAGGAAGACAGTACAAACTTTAAATATTCGTTCTACAAACCTGTTCGTGTCGTTCGTATTTTGTTAACAAACCGCGTAGTACTAACTAGTTGGCTACGGCCAGCTACGGCTTTGTTTCGTAGCGCTACGAATGCTACGAGCTACGAGACTCGTAGCATCAGCGTTGCGGTTACGTAGCTCTACTATGCACTTTAGCTCTTCGTTTGCAAGTCCGATGCAATCAGCTTTTATGCCTATTGGAACGATTGGACCTATTATTTCTAACGAACTATTGTTTCTACCCATTTTATTTTCTTCTTTCGCAAGTTAATTTTGCTTTGATATATTAATTGCGTGTTCTTGTTTATTTCTTTCCACACGCCACTGAACCAGCCATATCATCATTTAAATGTAGCTATTTATAAACGTCAGTAATAAATATGTATACATTTAGCTTGTATCTAAACCAAATCCTCCAATTTCATTATACGAATAGCAGAAATTGTCTCATATATCAAATTTTCATTACATGAGTAAACAAGAGTCAGCCAATAAAAGTGACTTAATTGAAAACGAAAACATCTTTTTCTTTATATCTTCAGTTCTATATAAAAGCAATTAAACACAGTCGTCAACGTTGATATCTGTGCCGGTCCCCAGTTTACGAGTCGTGAAGGTGGCGTCGTAAACTATTGTTATTGACGACGGTAAATGTTTGGTGGTTGTTATTAATTGTTTTATTGTGGGTTGTACACCTTTAGGATAGATAGGAAGAGCAACATTAATGTCGGGCAAGGAATCAATTTAAGGGTCCTTCCCGATGGCGCGATGCAATTTAATTTGCTTCAATAGGCGAAAGCGACGTATTTTTCAAGAAAATGTATAGTGCACATCTTTTGAATTGCATCGCAATGCGTCCATATGAACGTACTTGTATTTCACTAATGAAAAATCTTATTGGTGTGATATACATTGAATCGCGTCGAGCAATTAATATTGTTACCAACATAAAAAGACTGGCCAAGTGCGAGTCGGACTCGCGCACTGAGGGTTCCGTACAACCAGCTACATTCGCCAAAATAATTGAATAACATTACTGTAAGGTCATAAACCGTGAGGGCACCGAACATTGCTTCAACGATAAGATATATAGAATTGAGGGACAAAATTAACTTTGCCGTTGGAAAACTGTAGTCCCCATACATCGACATAAGTCGCGGTCAGTTTACCAACTGCAAATAATAACTGTTAATAATAATAATAATCTTTTTTAGGGTTCCGTAGCTAAATGGCAAAAAACGGAACCCTTATAGATTCGTCATGTCTGTCTGTCTGTCCGTCCGTATGTCACAGCCACTTTTTTCCGAACTTCCGTAAGTAGATGTACTATGAACCGCATTAGGATTTTCACACAAAAATGGAAAAAAAAACATTATATTTTGGAGGTTCCCATACTTGAAACTGAAACAATTTTTTTTCCATCAAACCCATACGTGTTGGGTATCTATAGATAGGTCTTCAAAAATTATATTGAGGTTTCTAATATATTTTTTTTCTAAACTGAATAGTTTGCGCGAGGGAAACTTCAAAAGTGGTAAAATGTGTGTGTGTCGCCCCCCCCTGTAGCTTCTAAAATAGGAGAATGATAAAACTAAAAAAAAAATATTATGTACATTATCATGTAAACTTCCACCGAAAATTGGTTTGAACGAGATCTAGTAAGTAGTTTTTTTTTAATACGTCATAAATCGTAAACCGCAATTTACCAAGTGCGGAACCCTTCGTGCGCGTGTCAGACTCGCACTTGGCCGGTTTTTTTTAATGTACTTGTTTTTGGTGTAGGTACAAATTTACGGTTTTCGGCTTTTTTCCTTTACTTGTGCTATTAATAAGACATTGCTTCTTGCCAAATTTCATGATTCTAGGTCAACGAGAAGTACCCTGTAGATTTTGATTCCCTTGCAAAAAACGCGCGCGCCCGTGCGTGCTTGTAAAATATGCGTCATTAATAGCTGTTTCTCTTGATTGCGTTGATCTAGAAGTTTTAACAGCTGCAAGGGATTACAAATAAATATACGATATTTATTTCAATTCGATACCTCGACGCGTTCCCGAGATAAAGGGTCTTGACAGACAGACGCCAGACATATGGACAACAAAGTGATCGTATAAGGGTTCCGTTGTTTTTATTTTGAGGTACGGAACCCTAAAAACATCACAGGGTGTATTTCCGAATGGTTAAACAGAGGTGTATCTACAGTAAACCCACATTTCGACATTTATGTTAAGTCCCTAATAGTGGGCGGACCTATTGCAATCAACCGGGAACAAATCCAGACCCCAGGGTAGGACCTGAGAAATACCTGATGGAAAACCCTATAACACTTTGCCCGACCTGGAAATCGAACCTGGGAACTCATACTCACCAGTAACGCTTACGACTACTACACCAAAGAGGAAATTGTTTGATTGTAGGTAGTACACACCTTTAGGATAGAAATCATCAAATTAATGTTGGGAAAGGGAATCAAAGTAACTGTTTTATTAAGAAGAAAACGTGCTTTGGCACTTGTTGAGTAACTTATTTCTCAAGCCGTTCTTCGCGCAATCGTTCGTCCGACCAACAATTATTCCGAGAAACGTACATTTTGGACGACGTTCTTCGGCCAAGGGAAATTTGGGTAATCGTGGTGGCCTCAGGGTAGCTATAGCTCGCCACGTAGGTGTTTGCCATTGAAGCCTACGTTATGAAACGTGCAAATAGTTTGAGTTTTCATATTGACCGACTACTTGACAACTCTCAAACGAAGTTTTCAAAGTACACATCACCCATGCACTTCAGGCACGAAAACTATCATCACTACACATTAAACACACACATTCACTCGCAACACACACGCACTCGCAACCGTAACACACAGAAATACTTTTCTTCTTGTCTCCCTTTATAGATACATACTCCAGTCTCGCAGAGGAGTTTCTAACATGTATTATTAGTTACAAAGTTTCAAGTAGATTGTAAGTCAACCTTTTTGGAGAGAAAACATTTTTTTATTATTATTATTAACACGCTTTCATTAACTTGGTATGTATGTATCTATGTAATGGATTTTTTGAACGAGATCACGCTTTTTTACAATACAATATTTTTCACACTATTCTTAATTTTGATTTTTTGAAAATTATTTTCTTCTTTTTAGTTTGGTGGTCTATTAAAGCGTGTCTTTGGTTTTTTTAGCTACTTTTTTATTATAAGTGACTGTATTGGTTTTGTTAAAATAAATGCTTTGAGTTTGAATAAAATATTTTACTTCACCGTACTGTCTATAGCATGCCTATTAAAGGACACTCACACACTCACTTGAATACTCGGTTAAGTGAACTCTCAATTTATTAAAATAAATTTAAAAGTTAAGCCTTTCAGAAATCGCTGAACATAAATAATTCGGCAGCTTAAAAAACAAACACATAGAATCGAGTTAAAAACTCCTACTTTGTTTGCAAACAAGTCAAAAACAAAACACGGTCAAGGCTTCTAACTTTTCCAGGTCATGTTTTCCAGTTTAAAGGACTTTTTTAACACAGTTTTAATCATAGTGCACTTCAGTCACTCCAACCTTTGACACTAGGAAAGCACTTAAAGTTCTCCTGAAGCTGAATTTTGCAGTTATTCCGGGAGTGATGCTGGAATTTTAGTCGTTATGAATATATAAATACACCCACTGTCAGTAGGGGAAAAGGAAATTGACCATGCTACTTTTCTTTGAAAATTGTAAATAATTAAAGCAGCAAAATCGCCAAAAGAAATGTGTGTTGTCTTTTACTTAAAAGACTAAAACCTTGTGTCATCCTCTCTCTAATGTCACTCTGATGGTGGCACATGTATTGGATCATTCGGTTCCCTTCATGATGGTTGAGCTGAGTGGTGCCGATCCATGTGTCATGTTCGTGAACGGGCGCCATCAGTTGGGATTGGTCATAACTTAGCTGCCTCGGCCTGTTTCTAATTACCTATTTATTGTAGTTTTTAATTGTTTGTTATACTCTAGATGCTTTTTGATTTTATTTTGTGGGCATTTCAGCGGGGATGGTTATGTAAATAAAAATGCTTAGAAAGGGTTTACTCACCCAGGTGTATTATCATATCAAATACACAGTTACACAGCACACAGTTTATAGAAAATTGTTTACAGAACACAGTTTAAAGAACATGAATATATAGAATAACAGCACTTACCCTAATACTTATTTATTATCTTGCACATAAAACTATACTGCCTCTGATAATGTGAGTCAAGCTATTTATAAACGTAAATAAAATTATTATTATTTTTTTTTTTTTTAAACAAGCTTTTTTCGTATTCTTCTCAGTAAACCCTTTCATTTGATACCCATATCATGGCAATGCACAAAAAATAACTTGTCTACCATCTTGGGCCGTCCGCCATATTGGATTTAGAATGACGTCACTTAGCTACCCATCTACGAGGAGGGATCAAAAAGTAGTGAGAATGAGATAGGATATAATGACAATTGATAACTTAGTCATTTATATTTCTACGTAGTTTCCGAGTCTCTCTACACACCGAGTCCAGCGCTTTTCCAAGGCTTCAATCCCTTTAACAAAAAAAGTTTTGTCTTGGTCCTGCAAAAAGCTCTCCACGGCATCCATCACCTCGTTATCGTCTTCGTACCTGTTTCCCCTTAACACGTTCGTTGCATTACGAGATCTACCAGATCTCTTGCAGGACTTTTGTATTGTGCGTTGAACATAATCGTGTTGTTTCACTCCTTGCGGGAGGATCTAACGTGTAAAGTTCTTTAGGTATGAGTAGGACAAATATACATATTTGCTTCCTACTTAAAGTTGAATTCAAGGACATTAAAAAAGAAATTAGAGATGGATTAGGTCCCTAACGCACAGTACTGTAATTATTTTCATTCCTTGCGTTAGGAGATATGTCGGTACTCGTGGAATCGTACGCCTCGTAGACGCAAAAGAGGGAAGGTGGGCGGCGCGGGCGCTGCGTGACTCGTTTTAGTGTTGTCCTAGCATCGACGTGGGAGGACGCGCACGTTTGCGAAATAACACTCGCGTTGATTACCTACCTACGTGTTGATTATCATTTTTGTTATACAATGAGTGCTTTTTAAAAGAAAAAAGTGTAAAAAATCTATTTATTTTGGTGAGATTTCTAACAAAAAATTAACGCCGGATTATACTGCTGCATCGTCCAGTAAAATATTTTTTTTGGAAAATGTTAAAATTTGTCCTCCATTGGCTAATAATGACAGTGATTCTGATTATGAAATATTTGATTGATATATTGATATTAAACAGCACTGACGCTTCTAAAAAACCGGCCAAGTGCGAGTCGGACTCGCGCACGAAGGGTTCCGTGCTTGGTAAATTGCGGTTTAGGATTTATGACGTATAAAAAAAACTACTTACTAGATCTCGTTCAAACCAATTTTCGGTGGTAGTTTATATGGTAATGTACATCATATATTTTTTTTAGTTTTATCATTCTCTTATTTTAGAAGTTACAGGGGGGGGACACACATTTTACCACTTTGGAAGTGTCTCTCGCGCAAACTATTCAGTTTAGAAAAAAATGATATTAGAAACCTCAATGTCATTTTTGAAGAACTATCCATAGATACCCCACAGGTATGGGTTTGATGAAAAAAAAAAAAATTAGTTTCAGTTTCAAGTATGGGGACCCCAAAATTTTGTGTTTTTTTTCTGTTTTTGTGTAAAAATCTTAATGCGGTTCACAGAATACATCTACTTACCAAGTTTCAAAAGCATAGTTCGTATAGTTTCGGAAAAAAGTGGCTGTGACATACGGACGGACAGACAGACAGACAGACAGACAGACAGACAGACAGACAGACAGACATGACGAATCTATAAGGGTTCCGTTTTTTGCCATTTGGCTACGGAACCCTAAAAACTAAACGAATTGTTACCATTTGCGCGCAATGCAAGCAATCAATGTGCTTACCATGTTTTAATGAAAAACACTTTGCATATTTAATAAAACTTTTTCAATCGACAACTGAGATATTATTTTATTCCCATCACTACTTACTACACATATTGAACTATCTTCGGTTGCGGTACGAGATACAATCGATATCATTTTTTTTTTTGGTATTTGTAGTTTATTCAAATGTCATAACTGCGTGCGAACCTAGCAAAATATAAAGCAATACTATCTATGGTATGGTTGTGGGTATCTTTCACCCACAAAAACTTCAAAATATATTTGATTGTTTTTTTGAAAGATATAAATTATTTTCAAAACTGTATCTTTAGGAGACTGATTAGGTCTCAAACGCACCAAAAGGTAGGTTAGTTTCGAGATCTTTTAGGTCTCCAAAGCACCAGCTGAAAGTTCTTTGAAAGTGATGGCGCTGGGAACGTGTTAAGTATTTTTTCAATTTGGGTAACAGATAAAAATCGCAAGCCGCCAGATCTGGTGAATAACGGGGGGGGGGGGTTAACCAATTCGAAGTCAGCTTGCTGAATGGCAGCCATCGCAACTGCCGACCTGTGCGCGGGTGCGTTGTTGGTGCCCTTTCGAAGTTTCCCTCTCCTTTTCTCTTTGATGGCATTCCTCAACTTGGGGATTAAAGCTGCATAATATTGGACTGTAATAGTGGTTCCACGCTCCAGGTAATCAATCAACAATATCCCTTCTGAGTCCCAAAATATTGAGGCCATAACCTTGTCAGCCGATGCCACGACACGAAACTTCTTCGGGGTCGGTGATGATGGCCGTTTCCATTGCGAAGATTGCTGTTTTGTCTCGGGATCAAAATGATGGACCCATGTTTCGTCCATTGTTACGAAACGAGACAAAAAGTTTTCAGAATCTTCTTGAAACTCCAACAATATCTTCGAAATGTCAAGTCGATTTTGTTTCTGACTGTCGGTTAACATTCTCGGCACCCATCTTGCGGAGACTTTTCTCGTGTTCAACGATGGTTTCAATATGGATTGAATACTTCCATATGAAACCAACGAACGTTGGACGGCCGCAACGATGTTCGTCTTCCGTGCTCGTTCTCCCTACTCGAAATTAAGAAGCCCACCTTGCGACAGTGGAATACGGCGGAGCAGACTCTCCTAATGTTGCCCCCAAATCGCAATGAATCTCTTGCGTCGTTAACTTTTTTAAACAGAGGTATTTAATAACGGCTCGCACTTCGCTTTTGTCCATTTTCGAGAACACGTTCCGAACACACTTACATACATTCATACATAGCAAGTTAATTAAATGCTTGTAAAAAAGGCGGCAAATGATAGTAGACATTGTTATTTACCGCGCTTAGATCAGCAGTCCATTTTTGTTGCCATTGTAAAAATATCAAATTAATTCATTAAAATCGCAAACATGTGGGTTTACAAATCCACCTCTATTTGACCCTCCTAAGAATACACGCGCAGTTACATGTTATGTGTAACATTAATTTGCGATCAGGCACTGGTAAACATCTGTTGTTCATTTATCCCCATTTAATCAAAAATCCAAAGAAGGGGTTATAAACCAAGTTATAATTTCTTCAATGCAGCTTTCTTCGGCCTTTATTTGAAAACATATTAGTGTTTTCAAAAAAAAAGGCAGCATAAAGCTTACACCATGCATTATTTTCATTGTCATCCTGAAAAGATACTTAAATAACTTATTTTCGTTGTCATCCTGAAAAGATCTCATAAATCATTCCAATCACGACCTACCTTGCCACTGACCTTTAAAACCAAATCGAGGCCAACAAAATTCACGGTGTCACAACTGACCCCCGACCCAACAGTCCCCTAACCCAGGACGACAACAATATCGGTTCCTACCTGTTTCTACGACCTCTTGACCCACCAGATAACCCGTGACGACCATAAACAAACTGCTCAAGGACACAAGGTACGTCCCTTAACGAGACCCCCCTGTACCATAAATCTGTTGAGTGGGGAGTTAGGGGGTGTCCTAACGATTAATTGCCACCCCTGCCCTATTTTCGGGCTAGTTTTATTAATTGAGGTTACAGTGATATGTGGTTGTGAAATGTGTCAATTTGAGGGTATTCAGTATCTAAGGTGGTATTGGTCCCTAAACAGTAACAATTTTTCGATAGTTACGATCGTTTCGATAATTACAGTTACGATCTTGGGCACTTTATTGGGTAACTAACTTCTGCCCGCGGCTTCGACCACGTGAAAAGGGTTTTATTATTCCAAAGGTACATTATACCGGGTTAAAAAATATACTAGGTCCTAATTCAGGTTCTGGTCTATCCCTATGTCATGTTTCAAGGTAACAAACAAACAGACAGAGTAACTTTTACATGTATAATATCAGCATGGATTAATCGAGGTGATTTATTGTCCCTATTAAGAAAATTTAGAAACTTTAGATAGTTAATAGTCGCCATAAATAAGTTTCTAATTTAAACTTGTTTTAATAAAAGCAAACGCACTGGGCCATTTTAGTTAAGAACTTTTTTGGCAAACTGATTTTTATTTTTAAAAAATAGCCTCTCTTTAATAGTTGTCTGAGTTTTAAATAAATAACGTTCCTTTAATAATTTTGTTGAACAACTTGGTAACTTTTAAAATAATTTTAATGGACATAGCATTAATTAGCCTAGGGATAACGTTCCCACAACTGGGACACAGGACCTCTCTCTCTATGAGAAGGAGCTGACTGTAATCCACTACACGGGCCCAGCCGGTTGGTGGACGTCACATAATGTCTTTAAAAAGTGCAATGACATGCCGGTTTCCTCACGATGTATTCCGTGAATACATCACGCCTGTTCCTCGAAGGGTTCGGCAAAGATGTCATCCACATTTCACCTGTTACGTTTAATTTCATGTAATAGGAGGCTAGCCTATTGCCAATGTTATGTTATGAATTTGTGTTTTGAGAGCATTTTTTAAATTTATTTTTTATTAATGGCTTGCGTTTGACGACTATCTCGCCTGATGGTAAGCGATGATGTGTTCGACAGTGAAGCAGGCTTGCCTAGATTCAATCTTGACTTAAAAACTAAGACTCCGGCATGGAATTCCACTCCTTAGCTGTGCGCACAATGAAAGAAAGTATTCGCAAAATGCTTTGTACGCATGGGTGGGATAACAACCATGTACCGGTGGCGCATCGCCGTACGTTTTGTTGCCCGATGATAAAAAGGGCTAGGTGGAATCAAATTATGCATTTCCATCGCACACTCCCCGAAATGTAACCGATAAAAAACCGTCAGACTGGCAACTCGGCTGGCGAACAGTCCATCGTTGCCGATAAGCCTCTTGGCCCGTTTGTCAATCGACTCAAGTGCATCAAGTTGGTACTTGGCAGATCGTTCAGCATTGGTGATGAAAATAAGATACACAAACTAAATTGCCTGCATGGGTTCAAACCTATATCTGGAACGTAAGTCGGTGCCGGTACTACCGAGTCACCATTGCTATTTCAATAAACTGAGGATAGCGGTAACTGAGCCCCTTTTCTCTTTAAACATGCAATTCCAAACAAAACTAGAGTTAACAACAAATAAATCTTTCTTATCTTACCATGGTGATTGTAAAACCCTTAGCACGTCTTGCTACTCGACGGCTTATATCTATACTGACTTATATCTTGGGGTTCTAATTGAAAGAACATCTTCCAACAGTGCGGGGGAGTGAAGACAAGGAGACAAGTGATTTATATATTGCAGATGTATTTCTTATAAAGTGCTGGGACCTGTAAGAAGTGATTTAGATTGTTAAGAGTTTTGAGTATTATTTTGTAATGGACAATAACCAAGGAAATCGTAGATTGATTGATGAAAGATGATAAAATATGATGAAAGATCAGATGATTGCCGAAGTAACGGCTAAAATATATGAATGAGATAAAAACAAATAAATTGAGATAAAGTCTTCTGCAATTTTCTGCGGGATCCTTACTTAAGGTTGCCCTAGTCGATCATTATTCCACACAAACGTAGTATGTTTGAAGTTCAAAATACAAAGAAAAAAAAATTGTCTCATCATTATCTAGCCCTATATGATAAAAAAGTAAAAAATATTTATATTTGAAACTTATGAGCGTCGAAAGTTCCATATTTCAACACGTATTTTGACGCATCTGTGGGCGCAAATAAATACCATAAAAAGAACGAAAATTTCAAAATAGTCACCATACAAGGATAGATTAATAGTTCAACAATGCAAATAATTTTATTTTGAACAGATACATTATGTAGGTTTTTCGTGAGATCCATACTCCCAAAGGTCTGTTTATAAAATTTCGCGCGGCCGTTTTCATCCTAAATCGTCATCCATTTCGCTACAAATTTGCAAAAGTGCTAATTCGTACGCGAACTAACTTCTTACTGCTCATCACAGCATCTATCTCTTTCGCGCATATTGTCGGATTAGATAGCATGCATTTTAACCCGGCGCACAAAATAGTTTGTGCCGTCGACTAGGGCAACCTTTAATTTTGCCAGAGTTCTTACTACTTCACCTACTTTAACTTATTTTAAGAATTTATATTTGAAAATACAAAAGATAATTAGACACGTTTAATCTTTTCTTTTGAAACAAATCTTTAATCTCCAATCTTACTTCAACTTTTCAATGTACAAAATCTTTTAATCCCCAGCTGAACTAAACTGTAACTAATACAATCTGCAACAAACCAATCTAACGTTATGTTGGCAAAGTTACTTATTGCAAGTTGCCCGGCGCCACTGAGCAAACACTACGGGATTAAATTGTTTCAGAGTTATGTTTTAAAAGAACTTTTTGTAGTTTGGCGTTATTTCAATTGGCGGTGGATATTTGTTTTGGACTCGCTATTTCATTTTCACCTGATGCTTGGTAACTTTATCAGTTGTTGTTTAATTGTGTTTTCAGTTTCGTATCCGCCGTTGTCCGATTCGAGCATACTTATATCATTCGCACTAAAATCTATTCAAGCAAGTGGCCATTTGCATTTGTCTTACGCAGAAATGTCCACTAGCGCAAGTGGTCTTTCGCTCATGTGGTTTCGCGCAAGTGTCTTTTGCGTTAAAAAAACTTTCAGTTAACAGTTACCAAAGCTTTGTTTGTTGTTTACGAAATTATAGGAACTTGCAATCTTTGTCTTACTAGCTAGAAAGGAGTTTTGCTGATTTATAATTAGATTTATATAATTTTATTGAACTGTATTTTTTAATGACCAAGGTTTGCTTAAATTAAAAGTTACCAAATTGTTCGACTTTCCATTTTTTTCAGTGTATGTCTCTTACGCAAGTTTACCTGAACATTAAAGGAATTAAAAGACACCCCGTACGTAGTACAACTAAGTATAAAATATGTATACTAAGAATACGTGCTCATCTCCCAAAAATCTATCTAATCTATAATAAAGTTCCTCATTTCACACACTAGTACATTACAAAGGCTTTAAACGTGACAATAAAATATATTGAAGACGCTTGTGTGATTAACGCCGGTTCAAAGTTAATAACGTTGAAGGCACTGTGCGTTATTGTGTAGATACTCACGAAGGTAATATGGAAAACCTGCGGTGTTTTATCTTTCATAAATGAAATAATTTATTTGCAAAATATGGGTAAAAAGCTGATAGATAGGAACAAGAAAGTGAAGAAACATATAAAGGTATGTACAAAGGTAGTCTGTTAAATATTTATTGGGTCTTTTCGTAGAATATGGATCATCAAAGAAGGAAGAGGAAGCTACCCTTATCTGATATATATTTTTTTTGATGAATTTCACGATGCTTATGAAGAAGTATCCACTCAAAGTCGCAAAATGACTATAAGTTGATTTCTTATTATATTGAAGCACAAAGTCAGAGTGTTTCTAAACTGTATTTATTTATCATCCATCTAAAGTTTCACATTTATTAAATTATTTCTAAGACTTACCTATAAAACTGTTCCACAAAAATACAATATTTTAGCCTGACTGCTGTAATTGAAATCACATTAGATAACGAAGATTTTATTATTTACTCATTAATGGAGAAGAAACCAGGATCTGAACATTCTGAAATCTAGCGCAAAGAGTTACCCCAATGATGAATACTTTTCCTTACTGTTTCTTTTTCTTATTTCATTCATCTTTTACCTATAATTCATCTAGCCTTTTTTGGGCCTAGTTTAATAGTCGCAATAGCCAATCTGACCTCCACAACCCAGTTAATTGCTATAACACCTATGGATACTAGGCCTTATATTGCCCTCCTGATCGAAATCCATCACACATTCACACTTTCCTAAACCCACAAAGATGTCATTGATCATCTAAAAATCTCGTCCTCACCCCCGACCACACGACCACAGTTATCACTGGGCGCAGGACACATTAAGGCCAAAATGGCCGTATTAACATAAAACGCCCTATTAAGTTGTAAAGGACGGCCGATGTGTAGATGTGAAGCGTAGATCTCTATGGAGAGGAACGCGCAAGAAACTCAACAGACAGAATTTCACTTACTTATCATAATATAAATTTTGAGTGCCAATTCTCGTATTTTTATGGCAGTTTCGCGTTCGTATCGTCAACTTTTTAAAATTGATTGATGCTGAGCATTGGCGTAGCTACCGGAGGGCTAGACGGTGCCGTGCACCGGGGCTCCCAAGCACACGCAAACGAAATGACCAGCAAACCTCAAAATAGGTTGCAACACGACTTTAATCAAACTGTCTCACCTTTCAATCTCTTCCAAGTCCCCAACCACACATTTTTACAAGGCGCAAGACATATTAAGGTCACAATGGCGCTATTAACATACAACACGCCCTATTAAGTTGTAAAGGACGGCCGATGTGTACACAGTCTTAAAATTAAGACATATGGGTTAGTAAAGGGTAAGCTGGGAGTACGTTTCCATTATAGGTTGCAAAAGTAAGTAATATTATTGTTGAAAAATCAAGAGGAGAGAGCGGATAAGGACCATAGTAACATTTTATCAACGAAAAAGACGCGGCATAGATTGGAAAAATATCTTAAATGTATGGGATTGCCAAGAGCTATCGGAATGTCACGTGATCAACCGCTAACATTTTGGCATTTCGATATTAAGGTGTAGGCACTATAGCCTAACGCTTCGGGGAATACTACTCCTCCTTGCGTCGATACCCCAATGCTGAAATTCAAAACCACATCATGGTTTCAAAACTTTATCTTCGATGATGTTTCTCCATCTGCTCCTATTCTTAGCAACATGTATGACTTCTAAGGCTTTGATGCTCAACGAGGTTAGGATTTGATCTGAGTAGCGTATAGGACTTCAGCGTCTTGGCCGTTTACCCTCGGCATTGTCAGTAACAATTACCTTTAGTGAGTTGTCACTTGGTTTGCGGGCAATATGGCCATAAAATCTCCATTATCTCGGAGGCACACATTCAATAATCTTGGGCATTTTTCAATATTGTGCTCCTGTAATATCAAGATGTTCATCCGATGTGCCGTCCTCGGGATACGCGGTATTTTTCTATAGCACTACTTTTCGATAACCTGGATGCGCCTCCGATCCGCGGCTTTTAGAGTCCACGTCGCTGCTCCGAACAAGAATATGGAGAACACAACGGAGCTGATAAGTGACTGTTTTCTCTTGTACGTAATGTTGCGGTTCTTCCATACCATCTCGAGTTGCGACATGGCACTCTTAGCCAATCCGATGCGTCTTCAAATCTCATTTTCATACCATCCATTGCTATTTCGGGTAATATAGGCGTAACGTAATGTTATGAACATCAAGTATAGATAGTATAGCTTTGGTACTATTACATTGAATGATTTCTCGATTCAAAAAATAACTTTTTAAAGTAGAAGAAATTGCGAGTGATGCCGTGACGTCCAACAATGGACACAGGCTCTCTAAATTCCTTCAAACGCCCTTGTCACTACATCTTAAACAGTATCGATTAATTCCACACTTGCGACTAACCGCACAGACTAATCGCAGCGACTAATTATATATTCAATCACTTCGTGAGAAATACTGGAATGATTGCAATTCGAATTGATTTAAGGTTGGTTTAACGATGTCCTAGATTAATTTATAACTGAAATACTTCAAGTTAAGATTACATTCAATTAAAACATTAATAGGTTTTCGCGTTTGGAGTGGCCTTTATGTTTTGTCTAACGTATTAATACCATAATGTGCCTCGAATTGCTATAAGTTTGTTGGTAGAGAGATATAAGAAGGCGGGTTTATGTTTACTTTTTAATTAAAATTGGGGCTGTAAGGTATACCGTTAACTCTGCACTCCACGAAAATAATACAATAAATTCTATTCAGTACCCTAATTGCGTAACTTCAAGCCCACATACTTTGCTAGCATTCGTTGCTTCATATGTTTAAAAACCCGTATCTTCAATAGAGTAAAACTTCCCATAAATACTTTGTGCATGCAATGTCTTTTTTGATATTACGCAATATCAAAAAGCAATTTCAAAAATATATCAAAAAGATTGCATCGATTCCATGAGTTTTGATATTACGCAATTACCCCGCTGGTCACTAACCATCTGCACGATTAAAAAGAACAAAAAAATTACATTGCATTTTGCAATGAAATCAGTCATAAAAATAACACAGAAAGATTACTAGCTATTACAATGTTAACCAATTTCTTTACAAGAAAAACACAAAAGAAGACCTCAAGGTTGACAATAAAATCCCTCACTTCTGAGAGGTAATGCCTGGAGGCAGTCAATAAGCAATATGTCATCGGGGATCAGCATGAAGCCCCACTCACAATGTCATCCCTTTATATATAAATCTTCTCCAATATTCCTTTTGTTTTGGCTATATTTGGGACATAGTCAAAACCTGGATTTTATTTTTTTTTAATTATTTCTGACTTGTAATCACTCGGCTTAGCCTTTTAGGGTCGGCTTCCAGTCTCACCGGATTTAGTTCTGTACCAGTACCTTATATGGAGCGACTGCTTCTCTGACCTCCAACACTGGGTAACTGGGTAACCCCTTGGTATGAACTGGTGTCAGATTTTATGTAACGACTAGCTGTAGCCCCGGGGCTTCGCTCCCGTCAACTGCCTACCCTAACCTACCTATCTACATAATCCTATCTACCCTACCCTACCTGCCATAACCTACTTACCCTACTCTATCTTACATACTCTACACTACCTACCTATCCACCTTACCTACCTACCCTACCTACCCTACCGACCGACCCTACCCTACCTTACCTATCATACCCTAACTACCTACTCTATCTACATACCTACCCTACCTACATACCGACCCCACCTACACTACCTACCCTAACTACATACCTACTCTACATACCTACTCTACATACCTACTATTTTTTTTCTTAATATTTATATCTTAAGAACCTTCTCCTAACAATAATAAACACAACAAAAAATCCGGCCAAGTGCGAGTCGGACTCGCGCACGAATGGTTCCGTACTTGGTAAATTGCGGTTTACGATTTATGACGTATTAAAAAAAACTACTTACTAGATCTCGTTCAAACCAATTTTCGGTGGCAGTTTACATGGTAATGTACATCATATATTTTTTATAGTTTTATCATTCTCTTATTTTAGAAGTTACGGGGGGGACACATTTTACCACTTTGGAAGTGTCTCTCGCGCAAACTATTCAGTTTCGAAAAAAATGATATCAGAAACCTCAATATCATTTTTGAAGACCTATCCATAGATACCCCACACGTATGGGTTTGATGGAAAAAAAAATTAGTTTCAGTTTCAAGTATGGGGACCCCCAAAATTTATTGTTTTTTTTTTCTATTTTAGAGTGAAAATCTTAATGCGGTTCACAGAATACATCTACTTACCAAGTTTCAATAGCATAGTTCTTATAGTTTTGGAAAAAAGGATAAAAAAGTGGCTGTGACATACGGACGGACAGACAGCCAGACAGACATGACGAATCTATAAGGGTTCCGTTTTTTGCCATTTGGCTACGGAACCCTAAAAAGAATTAGCGAAATCGGTAAAGCCGCTTTCAAGTAATAGCGTGACCAGGAGAAATAGGGGTTCTTTTTTAGGGTTCCGTACTCAAAGGCTAAAAACGGGACCCTATTACTAAGACTCCACGGTCCGTCTATCTGTCGGTCAGTCACCGGGCTGTATCTCTTGAACCGTGATAGCTAGACTGTTGAAATTTTCACAGAAGATATATTTCTGTTGCCGCTATAACAACAAACAATAAAAACATTATAAAATAAATATTTAAGTGGGGCGCTCCCATACAACAAACGTGTTTTTTAGCCATTTTTAGCGATAATGGAACGGACCCCTTCGTGCGCGTCGGACTCGCACTTGGCCGGTTTTTATATATATAAATCTATATAGTAATCACTAAAGATCTTCAAAAGGCAGCCGTGCTTAACGTGCTTTCCGAGGCACGGAAGAATCTCGGTGTGCAATGCTGGGCGCACGGTTGGCGCAGTGGTTGAGCGATTGACTGCTGCGCTGCGTGTCGCGGGTTCGATTCCCGCACGGAACAAATATTTGTATGACCTATAGATAGTTGTTCCGGCTCTGGGTGTTGTGTATGTGAGTTTATATGTTTGTAAACGCACCCACGATACAGGAAGAAATTCCTAGTGTGGGGCAAAGTTTAAAAAAATAAAAAATAATAATAATGTTATGGATAGTCACCCATCCAAGGATCGTTTTCGGAACTCTTAACCTTGAAGATCAGACCAGTGTGGCTTCTGTTACATAGCCACGAGCTCCATCAAAGGAAAATACTTCAGACTTACAAAGCCGACCAAAATCATTGTTTTACCAATAGCTATAAAAAGCCTATGATTTTTCTATCAAGCTCAGATTCAGTAATAAAAGATTTTCCTTATTTCCCCTTGGAAATCAGATTTCGATATATACTGAATCGACATTTTTTTCCGATTTACTCATAACATTGTTAAACCGATGGCAATCAAAACCAGGTAGCATTGTGGATTGTTCCATAAAAGCAGCAAACTGAAAGTTTTTCATTCACTATGCCTTTTTCCAAAATGTTAAAACTATAAAACAAAGTGTTCACTACTTTACGAGAAGGTACACATAATACGCGAACAGTACCATGCGGTAAAATATTTAATTGCTAATATTCCTTAATTAAATAAAACCACAATAACTAACATAAGGACTTATTTCAAAAATGTTTCTAATCCGTTGATGAATTTATGACTCAACGTTAATGTAACGGTAATAAATTATTTAATTATGACCTAATAAATTATTTTAACTTGTGTTTTTTTTGTAAAATTAATAATAGATTGTTTTATGACATATTTAAATTATTTTATGTAGAATGGTTATATTTTTGACGATGCTTCGATAAATTTTAATTTCGGTTATGATTCTTATGAATTATTATTGTTTTTTTTTTAATAATTTTTATTTTTATGTTAGAATTTATTATTGTTTTGAGATTGTTTTAATTTTTCATTGTTTGTTTGTTGTTTCTGCGTTGTTTTAATCTATTTTTTATAAGCTTCTTTTTTAAGCTTTACATTCAGACATAATATGACATGATTATTTACTAAAATATATTACACAGAAGTTTGGCATAATTTATAATACCGAGTGACTTTTTTTACCTTTAAAGTACATTAAACACTCGCTCTGATGAGAATGCTGACGCAATCCTCTCATTAAAATTCTATAGACGAAGGAAACCGTTCAATCGTGAACCAATCGATTTCCCCATTCTTTTAACCACGAGCTTCTTTTCTTTACCTTTGAAACTTGTAGGTATAGGTCGATTTACCGGTAGACCCACCAAAACCACAGTGCCAATGTGGTGTGGACCCTCTTCGCAAGATATGACCCAGCTGCTTGTTTGCCCTTCATGCCCGACCACCTGTACCTTTCAGGATTTGTATATAGCGAATGACAGAGCTGTCCAAGTAGCTACATACCGGGCGGACATAACCTGAACGGTTGAGACTATAATTTGAGTTAAATGACACAGACGAAGAAAATCGATTTAAAGTTAATGACGTCAGTGAAGTTCGCTTTTCGTTGCTTTCACTGATCAGTACCCCATACCTCAAGAATTCGCAACTGCGCAGTGACTCGTAAACTGTTCCGAGCTACCATGAGATTTGATTTTACCTGTACCTTTCTATGTTTTGCGGAAATACTCTGAATCTCTGAACCAAATACCACAAAGTAATTGCAGCTGTCGTGGCGCTCGTAAAAACTTTTACGACTAGAACCGAATAAATTCAAGCGAGTTCGGGAGAGTGCCGACGAATGTTGACGAATTTTGATTCTAAGTGGTTTTGACGACAGGTATATTGTGCCGACATTATATGTCGATAGTTTAAATGGGATTTATTGTATTGAGAAGTTTAAAGAGTATATCTGTTTTGATAGTCGGCAGTGATGATCGTAGGTCGTGAGTTCGTACCCAGGCAGGTAAAGGAAAACATCGTGAGTAAACGGCATGCGGCAGCGGCATGTTCTAGAACCATAAATTCAAAGTTATGTGACATTCTCCAACACGCACTGGGCCCGCGTGGTGGGATTAAGGTCCATTACCTGTCTCAAAGAAAGGATGCCTGTGTCCCAGCAGTGGGCACATAATAAGACTGATGATTTGATGATGGTCGGTGGTCGCAGGTGGTAAGGCTACGCATGAGATCCAGGATTGAATTGATTTAATGCTGTAATTGGCTATGGTTATTGGGGTTCCATCTGGAATTCCTTAATTGCTCACCGGAGTTTTGAATTGTGAATGATTGACTTACTTACATTACTGGTATCACTAGTCTCTGTCTTACTCATCGAGAATACAAGCGCGATGTTTTTTATCAAACACTCATACACAAGACGGGTAATAAATTTCGATTTCTGAAGTCGGTGTCTTTGGTAACTCTTGTCTTTATCGTTTATCAACATCCGAAACGAAAGTTATTTTTGCACTTTTTAGGGTTTTGTTTTGGAAGTTGGTTATTTTTTTGTGAAAATGTGTTTTTTTTTTATTATCGATAGGCTCGCGTTTGACCACTACCTCGCCTGATGGTAAGCGATGATGTGGCCTACGGTGAAGCACGCTTGCCTAGAAGAAACCTATTCACTCTTGACTTTTCTCTCTTCTTGTTGATTTCTCTCTTTTTAGTTTTAGTACCCTATCACTAAAAATTTGAGCAAGTTCTATAGTACGACACCTAAAGGATTGACAAAATACCCATAATAACTCAATATTAACATTTGTGCTATTTGTCGCTAAGGAGTTCGGTTGTAGGTATGCTCCATATCTTGAAAACCGCTGGACCGATTTTGATGAACCTTGCTTTATGCCCTACGTTGAAAGATACCTAATCCAATAAGAAAAGAATGGTGAACCTACAAACATACAAACATACAAACGTACAAGCATACATACACTTATGAAATTTGGCATACATGTTTAGAAGCCCAATTAGGTAACATTTAACTAGTATTACAAATGCGAAAATTTGTACGGATGTATGTTTGTTACTCAATCACGCCAGAACGGCTGAACGGATCTGGATGAAATTTAGCACATAGATAGATTATAGTCTGGAATATCTCAAAGGCTACGTCCCGTTATATTGTTCCTGGAGGCGGGCGAAGCCGCTGGAAGAAACTAGTATGTGAATATTGGGCAATTCTAACAATTTTACATACATACGTATTGAATGGATACCTACTTTCTTTTGAAGTTGGTAAAACATTTCACATTTTCTCAGCGTATAATAAAACCCTGACCTTTACAAATCCTCGTCTAACCCATTGACCAGCAACTACACAAAGCTCACAACAAAGACCCCATTTTTACGACAAAACTACCCACTATTACCAGACTTCTAAACCGGATTATATCAAAGATTCAGTGCTCAATACTCGAACAAAATCTTTTATCAGTACACATACATAACATCAAGCCATACAGCTCCAGTATAAGTTAAACTCACATAGTATAACCTTTTGGACAATGAGAGGTCAGGTTATAATGAATATCTTCATCCTTACACACGATCACATATCAAGTTACAATAAAAGATGACCTGGCTTTGTACAGGCTGTTCATGCGATGAAAGGTCAAGTTATACTAGACAATCCTTACACGATCG